>OU862910.1:49099284-49524284 GCA_917880885.1 Limnephilus marmoratus | reverse complement strand
GCGGCAGAAAATTAAGTTTACAGTTTTTTATGTTTTGGATTTTTGTGTTCATACAAAAAAGGAAAAAGTTCTCGTAAACTTATCACATTTAGGTAGGTATATTATATTTTGTAAAATTAGAACTTTGTTGTTATTAGACCTCGGAATCTCGACGGGGATTTTGATTTATTGCTTCAGATTGCAAGGCGCATGGCCGCACTAGGAATTTATTTTCGCACACTTCCCGGGAGATGGAATTTAATTGATCTGATTTTAAAAAGTGGAGGGTGAGTGCAAAGGACACACATAGGCGCTTCTCTAGTGGAGAGCGAGCACGCCTGCTAAATACGTTCCATTTTTTTATTATGCACCTAACATGTAATTATTATTATGCGTGACATCTATTTCGCCCTCTGAAGGCATTTTCAAACTGTGCCTTCAAACATCAACCATGCCTTCAGAAGGCGAAATAGCTGTCACACGTAATAATAATTACATAGCAGAACTTGATTATAATTAAACTATTTTTACACATTTATTAAAAAACTAAAATAATTAAAATGGAGTTCCACAAATTAAACTTGATAACAATTAAAAAATTGCAAGTATGCAGTTCACACGCGGTAGAAGCGAAACGCATCTAATTCTAAGCGAAACGCATTCTATCGCATGCTAAATCAGGCGCAGGTGTTTGTTTATTTTTAGTGTAGCTTTTTCGTTTCATCGAATTTCAAAAGAAGTTTTCACTTAAAAAAAAACGAGTGTGCTTTAGACCATACGACTGAAGTAAAACTTCTGCTCCATTTATATGATAGGAAGAGAGAAAGAAAATGTGCGCGCGCACTGCTCTCTCTTGCTCCTACAGTTTAATACAGACAATAGGCCTGCACTGTGTCTTAGATATACGAAACGAAAATGGCTATGAGAGAAAGAGAGAAAGAAAATGTGTGCTCGCACCTCGCAATTCACTTTTAAAAAAAAACGAGTGTGCTTTAGACCTCACGACTAAAGTCGTGAGGTCTAAAGCCCCTACAGTAAAATACGAAACGTAACTCTTTCTCTTTCTATCTTCACTAACTTATATCTCCCTATCAACAACCGTTCGCCTCGCTTTCCGTGACGCTCTCGTCACGCATTCGCCAGCTTACTCCCCAAGCGTGTGTAAAGAAGTTTTACTTCAAAAATATATCTGTGACCCAACCATCTACTAAGAAGACATGATGATTTTAACCCGTGTGCTTGTTTAGGAATAAATTCATCCCAAAACACGTAATTGCGTTATGACCAAAAACGTTCCACGCGACCTTACATTTTAAAAGCTTTATATCTCTCTTCCTCTCATGCAAACATATGTATTTTTCTTTTAACCAGAAAGAGAACGAAATAATGCTTCTTCTTGTCTTTGAAATATGAAAGCATAAATACTGACGGTTTCAGAATTTACGGGCGAAACTGAGGCTTCCGGATGGTGAAATGCGAATATATTGAACCAAGCAGACGGGTTAATAAGATTTGACTCTTGATAACATAGATTTCTGGTCACCTAATGTTTAGTTCGAACCTTTGTGCTCTGGGTCATAAAACAAACCTCGCGATCCTTCATTTTACACCGCGGCAGGAATGTGTTTGCTAATGGTTATTGCTTTTCCTATTTTATGGTTAGTTTTACTCGGCCGCGTTAATCTATCAAGCCCGGGCTAATACGAGCTCACTTCCTGAACATTAAATAGCTAATCGACTGTGAGCCGAGTACTGTAACGGCGTCCAACATCAAAAACACACAAATCAAACAGCAAAACACACGCAGCAAAAATGCTACACCACCAACAATTGTATGACCAACATAATTATCGAATAAGTCTTCCCCTTTTGATTATTAGACGAAATTTACAGCATGATTTTGGCTTTTTTTGTTTCGGTGGGGAAGCTGCAACTGCTCTCAAAACGTCACATTGCTGCGTTTCCCATATAAATAAAAGTTCACGGGTAATTTTCTACGACGCGTGGCAAATGGTATTTTTACAATAAATATAACAAACCTTTAACGCTGCATTATTGATTGTAGATAAAGCACAAGCGTGGAGTGTGCGGGGCGCAGAAAGCACAATGGGTGTTCAGTGTTCATAATAGAGTTTTGACGGGAAGAACGCGAGACTAATCAAGTGGAAGCTATTACCACTATTTGCGTGAAGAGATCATGGTGCACAATTTACTTGTTAGGACAGTAAATGTGTCGCGTGTCACTGTCAATTTTAATGCAGTTTTTGTCTTGATTGTGATTTATTTTGAGTGACGCATTTTTAAACATTGTCTACATACACAGTATACTTTTCTGCCAATATTTGAGTCCTGTAATTTCAAAACCCGCTGTATCCGATTTTTTGACAAAATGATCTGAGTATGACATCTTGTTCACATTTTTGCGAGGAACAAGACTTACCTAAAATTGAGTTTCAAAATCTCCATTATCACGGCCAAAAATCATGTTAAAACTGCGAGTGAGAAACAAAACCCGCTACTCAAATAATTTAACTAAATAATTCAACCAATCACGAGCAGTTATTTTGCCAAGATGGCGGATGTAGAAACACGCCCCTCAAATCAGTTAAGTTTCAAAAGCCTCCATATTCCATACAAACCACATTGTGAGTATCAAAATCCGCTATATCCATTTTATTTATCCTAATTACTTAAATATTTCTAAACATACATTGAAAAATGAATACTTTTCGAATGTATACTACTCCAATTCATTCTGTAAAAATAAAAAATTAAATTTTGTATTTACGCCGGAGATGTGACAGTTTTTTGCGGTTTTCTCCGAATCGGTGAAAGTTGATATAGCGCATATAGAAATTGAAAGACTCATTTATGTTATTATAAAATGCGTGGGTTGTTAAGGGCGTTTAACCAGTCAGCGGCCGAAAATCCACATTTCGTCGAAAGATGTTCTTACGATCGTACAGGGCGGTTCCAATAAGAAAGATTAATTATTGTCCGTATCAGTTTTAACATAAAATTATAACTCAATATCGATTTTATTTCATTCCATATTTGCTTTAATTTATACCTACCTCTAAAAATGCTGAAAGGCGTGATGGAATTATTACTAAAATCATGTAATTATTTTTTGATAATAAGTATTTATTTTTTGATAAATATATATTTATATAAGTATCGATTTTCTCCAAGAAACACATGTACTTAAGTATATTTTTTGATGATTTTATTTAAACTAAAATTATAATTCTGAAACATGCGTTTACCAGATAATGTATTGATTTATTTTACTGCATGATTATATGATTTGAAACGGGTGTTGTATAATACAAAACCTTTTTTGAAAATTTAACATTCTACCAACGACCAATTGTATAACCATAACCTTATTATACTAAAAATAAACATTTTTCTCAATATTTAAAACATGCGTTTACTAGATAAAAGAAAAATCTTTCGAAATCAATTTATAATTTTTTATTGAAAAGAGACAATACGTCTAAAATCTGATTTAAAAATGACTTATTTCTGGTTTTCTCTGGTTAAACCCTCTTAATGAGAAAGAGGAAGAGCTGCTTTTTTACATTAGCTGCACACAGGATGCGAAAATAATTCCCCTCTGGGCCTATGTCATCTTTGGGGAAGCTGTGTGAAAAGATTTTTTTAGGAAAGGAAGGAGAAGAAGTTCTGGGAAGGAAAAATGTGTGAGGAGTGGGTAGTAATCTAGAGATCAGTGTGTCCAAGAGTGACGGACAAATCTATCCCTCCACTGCTGTGCAAGGCGATATTCCGGAAGAGTCCTTCTGGAGAAGTCAAAAGACCCTCCCTTCACAAGTCTCCCCCGATCCGGCCTACCACGCATTTACTGGACAGACGCATCCGCCACCAAGATCTGAACACACCTCACCCCATGAACCCGGGCACCCCTGCTAAGTCACCAAATGCAGAGAACCACTTGGGGTGACCTATGGCAGAGGTATTGGTTATTTCCCGGAGCGGCGGTACCCGTACCCACCTCCCAAAGTGGATGATCTTCCTTTCTAGAAAGCTATCAAATATAGGGTTCATTTTAATGTAGTTATCTAGAAGTAGATAGGTGCAGCTATATTTCAAACTCTCTAGCAAAAACGGTGACCGGACAACTCAGAGTGAAACCAACTCAGTAGCACCTCTGAAAGGTCATTAAGAGTGATGATAAAAAATTGTTAAGTTAGATTAGGGTTAAAAAGGTTAAGTTAGGTTAGGGTTACCGGCAATTTTAAAATTATTTTTTCATAGCTTTTAATGATCTTTCTGAGGAGTTTCTGAGTGGGTTTCATTCTGAGTTGGCATGGAACCAGCACAAACATATTTTTGTAAGTACGCCTCATTCTGAATTATTAATTACAAGTTCAACTGCCGATATTTAAAAATATGAAACTATTAATACCGGCAAAAGAGGTTTGCATAATTAAATAAATCTTTCATTTAAAAAATCGTTACAAGGAATATCCACCGTGATATATGGCTGTTGTGAAATAGTTAGCAAATATGCTAAGAGGCGTTAAACATAATTTAAAGCACGCGGCGACTCGGCTACACCTCTGGGTGATAAATTTGTCTTCCGCGACATCCAGCCAACTCAGAAACACTAAATTTATCAGCGCGGCAACGCACAGGGGTGGAGTAGGAGGCAATCGTTAAATTTCTGATAACGCTTTTCTAAGATGGCGGCCTTTAGGCGCGGATTTTAAATTTATTTTCTCTTGACGGAACGAAACCACATCACCTACGTACATTTATAATCGTTTTGTTGGCCTATTAATGTGCTTGGTGTTGTGGATCTCTTTATTCACATAAACATACAATCTTTTGGTTTTAATTAGTACCTACCCATTAGAAAGAATTAAATCTCATGAGATGATGAACTATTAAAATGTAGGTACGTAATCCTACATTATCCAAAGTTTGCACTCCTGGAAGAAATTAATAATTTACGAAAATCATTATTTGTTAGATCAACAGGGACATTGCTATTAGCAGGTAGAAGGAAGGAAAGTTTTGTCCAAATTATAAAACTCGGAAATTGTGTATTCGGACCTTTGAACAAAAACTCGATTGAATTAAAAGCAAAACTCATCTCTTCCGAAATATTATATTCATAAAATAATACCTTATATTGTAACTCTTATTTGATATTCGATATTAATAGTACAGTTAAAATCAGTTTTCGCTTATTTCATAACATCTGGTTTAATCCGTAGGTAAATCTGAACAACTAACCAATCGAGAGTGCGTTTTTGGATTTGGCCACATCGATTTAATTAATATCATTCCTCAAAATATTAATATGGAAACATATGAACTGTTACTGCAGTTTAAAGTCAGTTTTTAGGTTATATAAGTACGTAGCTACTCTAGGTAGTAGTTAGTAGTAGATATAGTAGTTGACCATCGTTTTTTATATTATGAATAAAATAATTAAACACGCGGAATAAAATTTCACGAATTTCTCCATTCAGTGATTTGCCACATCCCGTTTTATAACAGGACTCCATAATGTCGTAATAAATATTAAACTTGCACACTTTACAAGCACTCTATAAATCTACTAATAAATATTCGAATTAAAAATAATGAAAAATCTTTATTATTTCAAATTTAAAATTTGTAATTATCTCACTTGCGATATGTAGGTGCACGTATGTTTAAATCAAATTACGAATGAATAGGTCACCCGTAAGTGCAGCCTCAAGGGGTGTGATAAAAACTTACATTTAGTTACAATAAGTGGGCGCAAGCAAGTCAGAGAACCTTATCGGGTTAGTGGGCGTTGCTTGACGTTCACACAGATAGACCAATACATCAATTCTAATCATTTTTATTGCTTCCAACTTAAGTTGATTTACCTATACTACTAAGACGTTTTGTAAACTTACCATAATACGCCAAAAATCGCTTTAGTTATAGGTAGGGTATAAAAAATAACTGGGAGAATTATCTTATAGCTTTGACGTAGAAGACAACTTATCTCGTACTTATGAAGAAATGTCACTATCTCAACGACAATAAATTCTTCATTCATTCATTCGATTCTTGCTAAAAACCTTTACACAAAAATTGAAGAATTTTATAAATATGTTCTTATTAACTAAATCTGATCCGTAATACATTAGAAAATTTATAATATTTTGAGGATTTATTCTCTGTACACTTCTACGTTATGCATAACAAGGGGAAGCAATTAAATTTATCGACAGAGTAGCATATACTAAAATGGGAGGCGTAGGAATGTACGAGTATTTATTAAATATGTTCAGATTTAGTAGAAGGCCGAGACACTCGCTAGTAGCTATAGATATAGCTCTCGGCACATTACACGAGAGCGGATATCGGGGGATTTATTTGTCACACCGACAACTTTAGCAGCGAGTCGCACGCCTCCGAGGGCTTACGGACTACCTTCGAGCTTCGGGCGGCGCGCAGAGATGGCGAGTGGAGACCTAACATTTATTTTGAATTAATTGATACAATAATATGATGCATTTTAAAACATTTTATGATAATGTGGATCTCACTCAGTTCTTTCCCCAAGCTGAGGCCCCCATTTTGCAATTTAATAAAATCCAATAAAAAGTTACGAGTATCTATCTACCATGAATACAAATAAACAAAAATAAAATAAAGTAAAAAAATTTAAAAAAATCGGCTAATATTATGAGGTACGGTTGTATATATATATATATATATAATGAAGAGTGTTTTGTAATGGTAATAAACGTTTTTTAATAAAGCATTGTCTATTTTGTTCTCTAATACATATTTTAATTTTGTTTCCACATTAAATGGAGCTTCGTCTTTAAAACTTCTTTAGCACCGTTGTGATTTGAAACTCGATAAAACGAAAAATAGCGAATCTAAAAAGAGACAAACACATATATCTACAGGATTTAGCCTGTGAGAGAATGTGATAGAATAATCGGTCTCCTCTTTGTGCTGCTTCGTAGCATACCGGTCTCCTCTTTGTGCGGTGCTTCGTAGCCTCCCCATTCTATTCTACTTAATTTTACTGAAGGTCCACTTCTACGCTTGTGAACTGCACGCTCTGAATTTTAAAAATATATTTTGCTATTTTTTTTTCAGAACCTTGACTTCTCAAAGATAATGGAAGTTACACTTTTTCTTAAAATCATTTAACGTATTGTGAAGTAAAAATAGAAGATAAATGCCAATTTAGATATAGGTAGGTATACGAAAGAAAAATTTAAACTTCGATTTTAAAAAGTTAAGAATTATCGTAAATTTGGGAATAAAAGCTGGTATGATGTGTCATTTGCAATGCGTACCTACCTTTTTATCTTTTCTATTTACTTTTGACTTTTTTAAAAGTCAAACCCTGGAAAAATCTAAATATTACAATTCAAATTTTGAAAAGGACAATCAAAATAATTTTCGATAAAAATATTGTAATATAAGTCGGTAGGTACCCTTCACATAATCAGTTCCAATTTTGAAAATTACACAAATTAATCAAAATAATCTAATTTATTGTAATTATTTTATTTATTACTAGCAGACCCGGCCAAACGTTGCTGTGGCTAACGAAACACAACGCCACTCCATTACCCAACCTTTATAACCAACACCATCTGTTAAATCAAATACACATCGCCCGCTTGCCAGCATGCTGCCCGCTGCCCGCTGCCCGCTGCCCGCTGCCCCTTGCCCGGTTACCAGCCCGCACCCTTTATATATTTCAACCAATTTACACAAAACCTTGATAAATTATACACCAAAATCCTTCCTCATGAATCACTGCATCTATTGGTGAAAACCACATGAAAATTCGTTGCGTAGTTTAGAAGATCTAAGCGCACGGACAGCGGGAGCTACTTCATTTTATACTATGTAAAGATAAAGTTATTTAATATTTATTAATATAATTTATTTATTGATTTATTATATATTTTTTTCGTATAATATGAATTTCAAACAAACAGCATCCGCGGTCAAATCTAGACGTGCGAAATAAATTTTATTTCGCTGAATTGTGCTATTTCACAATTTAATCATTTAAAAATATTGTGTGGTTTATCTGCGGCACGTTCCAGAGTGGAAGATAATCTCAGTATCGCCCTGGTATAAGACCGTTCAGAATTGAAACGTTGCTTTAGCAGTGTTTGATCACCAGATCAGAATAAGCAGGTACTTCCCCACCTTCCTCTGACTCATCTCCTTCCTCTCCCAACTAGACGCCTTCAGACATACAACACACCCGAATTGAGAATGTTATACTAAATTTCATTGGCACAAGATGGTAGGGAGCTGTTGAGACTCTTGTGCGGTATTCATAAAAAAAAAACAATAATTAACCTCAAAATTACCAAAATATTTGTTATTTACTTCTAATATTTTTAAACTATTTCTATGTATACATATATTTAAGCGTTGCTTGAAATAGCTTTAGCCATTTTTGGTGACTAAATAGCCAGGTACTGCCCCGCTTTCTTTTTCCCCATCTCCTTCTCCTTCCCACTTCCCACTATCTTCAGTCTCACAACATACCCCATGACCAAGACTCACTGGCTGCAGGTGGTTGGGAGCAATTGGGACTCTTGTGCGATTATAAAAAATATACCAAAAAACTGCGTATTGACAAGCGAAACAGTGATAATGCTAATAATTTATTTCAATATTATTGTGCACTGTAGGTAGGTACTGTACGTGCATTGTGTTGTGACATTGATATCATTGTGAATGTATTTTGTTTATTATGTTTCGCTTAGAACACGGCCACTTAACAACACACATAATTTATTGTCTGCACTGCAGATACACGGGAAGAATAATTATTGTCATTCCGGCAACCAAATATAATTTCATACACAGTTAATTAAGTACTAAAGCCTCATTCGAAAGGGGGCTAAATGTTTCGCTACGAGACTTTTATGGTGCGGCAGTTGTTGCGCGGACATTCACACGAGCGGTAGAAGCATTTTACAACAAGCACCCTGTCAGTGGAAGTTAAAATGTTGACTATACACGACTCAATAAACACAATGGTGGTTAATATTACGTATTAAATGGCGTACAATAATTGTGCGCTTAGGTTGTTTATCGTGGAATTTCTGTCAGTCAAAGAATAAAATTCACAGGATTTTAATTCATAAAATTCATAATTCAGAAAATGATAGAAATCCATAATGGGTTCTGATCTACCAATTTCTCATCTACGACTAATCAATTGTTTTGACCGTTGGTTGATTGGTTCTGATCTTTTCTCATCTACCAACAAATTCATGTGATCGAAATCCATATTGATTTTGACAGTTTCTCATCTACCACCAAATTCAAGTGATCGAAATCTATATTGGGTTCTGACAGTTTTTCTACCACTAAATTCATGTGATCTAATTCCATGTTGGGTTCTGGTGGTTTCTTATCTACGGTTTTACGTAATATTTTGACTATAATCAATTAGGTTTAGTACCATGACTAGCTCATAAAATGATTGAAATCCTTTTTGGGTTCTGATAGTTTAAATTCACTAAATTCATGTGATCGAAATTCATATTGGGTTCTGACAGTTCTTCATCTACCACTAAATTTATGTGATCGAAATTCATATTAGGTTCTGACGGTTTCTTGTCTACCTCAAAAGGATTTGCAATTTTTAGAAAAATTCAACTCCACAATCTATTTTGGCTGTAATCAAATAAGTTTAGTACCATGACCAGCTCATAAAATTATCGAAATCCTTTTTGGATTCTGACAGTTTCTCGACTACCAACAAATTCTTATGGTCGAAATCCATATTTGGGTTCTGACAGTTTCCCGTCTACCACTAAATTCATGTAATCGAATTTCATGTTGGGTTCTGAAGGTTTCTTAACTATTTTGTATTTTTTATTTATTTTATGTTTCTGTTTCTTATCTATTTTGACTCTAAACAAAAAGGTTTAGTACGACTAGCACAGCCCCGTGAGAAATCACGGGATATTTATTCCCAATTTTAAAAAAGGAAAATAAAAACGGTTTTCTGCTTAAGTGCTTATATTGCAGGCAGATTCCTTGATTTAGTACATTTTGTGAATTTTAGATGCAATTAGTTCCAATATTGAAAATGAAACTTAAATTCAAAGAAAATCGGAGTCCGAGAATTCATTGAACCAGAGTTACAGACCCACAACCGAAATTAGTATTTTCAGACCCTAGATAGGATAGGATACCCGAGAAAAATTACGAATAGTCTGAATTCTCGACAAATCGGTTCTAATTTCGAAAATGATAATTAAAATAAATTTCTGTTACAAACATTGTACTTTATCGCTTGTCTGAATTCTCCTAACCAACATTCCAAATTTGATAATGATGACACATTCAAAGCTATTCCATTTCCACAGTTCATTGAAGCAGAGTTACAATGTAACAGAGTTACAAAACAATCGTAAATTGTGTTTTTAATAATGATTGTTTAGATTAGCATAAAAGGGTACATTCTTATTATTTTTATCCACTTTAATGACAACAACATTTCGATCAGCCATTGTAGTTACGTACAACTTTGTGTTTAAATACACGTGGCAAGCATTTACGCAATTATTAGTAACAAAACGAGGTTTGCATAAAAATTCATCATTAATTCCTTTCATGTAAAATATTCTACAAAAAACATACATAATTAATAATAATGATTCTCATTAGCTGCGCACTGATCGAGTTGCGGCGAAGTAGTATCCACAGCGAAACACGCGCGGGGTTTTACGTAATATATTATATTATGTACACTGACGGATTCCATATAAAATAAGGCTCTCAAAAATTGCAACGCGAAAAGACTCTTTATGTGAATGAAGCCGTAGTTGATTGATTTTTTTATTATTTAGCTGTTAAACATAAATGTTATTGATACCATCAACTGGAGACCCGAATTCGAAGAACAGTATCAACCTACACCTGCAGATACTTATAAAAATGGAGTGAATTATAATTAAATTTAATGCGTGGACGTTAAACTCCGCCGTCCCTGAAGCCCGCTCCTGTAACTTTGTGCTAAATTTTATTAGATTTTCCATTGGAGTGGAATGAAAGTGGAGGAACTTCTCGTCGGGGAAGGTACCTCTTACTGCTACCGGGCACCGCCGGGAATCGGGCGGAACGCTCTCATTTCATTAGTTGACCTTCCATTATTTAATTTAAAGGAATTAAAGAGGGGAACTAGTCGACGTCCTTGTTCCTGGATTCCTGGGAGCTTTGCTACCGATAAAACTTTGACAAGTTCTCATGGATGGACCAAACTTTTAAAGGAAATGAAAAGTTTCTCCCAATATTCACCAACCCTTCATATACGTATGTAATGCTCTGTGTATTTTGTATTCCGAGCTTTTTAGGGACTTCATCGCGAATGTGGTTTAAATGTGTTTTTGAATGAGTGCTCCATATCTGAGAATTAATTACACAAACAATTTCGCGCAATAAATTTTACAAAGTATTTAATACCAAGGTTTAAATTGAGCAACCCTTTTCCAACCACATAATATTATACGGTACTCGCTTGAAGAAACAAGTAAAATGGAAACTCGAAGTAATTATCGCACGCAGCCGGCAAAGTTACCAGATGAGGAAATTCAATCTAGGAAAAGCGTTGGTGCATTTTCCACTCTCCACTAATGAGCGTTTAAATTGACTAAGTTGACAGTTAATTATAAAAGCGGCAAAGCTCCCCTGTACAAAAGCCTCCGAGCTCAGTTTCCCTGCATATTCTAGAACTTCGAACCTGAAACCTCTGCGATCCGATGAAGGTTTAATCAAGTTTCTAAAGAATGAAGAACGTTTAAAGACTTCTAAGGCAAAGGAATCTTTCAATCGATGGATGAGGTTGTCTACCGCGTACATCAAAGAAGTGGTGTTTTTTGTGTTTAGTTCAATCCTTAAAGGTATGACAACATTCGCTTTGTGAGATTGTATGCGATATTAAGTTTTATTGCGAAAATTTAGAGTATATTCTTTATGCTGTGAATAATCCATAATCCAGCAAATAATGTCGCGGGAATCAACAGATATTATATTAATATACTTGAGAAATGAAAAGTATACTTTTTTT
Source organism: Limnephilus marmoratus (assembly GCA_917880885.1). NCBI lineage: Eukaryota > Metazoa > Arthropoda > Insecta > Trichoptera > Limnephilidae > Limnephilus > Limnephilus marmoratus. Next base: position 49,512,223 of record OU862910.1, on the reverse strand, counting down.
AATAACGTTAGTAGGGGTTTCAATAAAGAATGATGGAAATTGTAAATCACAGGTCTGAGGTCTGATGACAGAGCGATCTCCGCTTCCAACAGGTTTGTAATGGCGATGATGGGTAAATGAGGAATGTCCGGAGTCCTGGTCGCCTGGCCCTCCATCACGAGTCCGGTTTATTGCCACTGATGTGTTCTGACAGCTACAATTGTCGCCTCGTTATTTACTGACGATTTCAAGAACTCGGATGCCGGAGATACACGTTCGCTCTTGTCGGAGGAAGTTAGTTAATACGGCGTTTGTACATGCATTCTATTATTTACAAAATCATGTAAATACCTTTATGGCAGGCGAAATTTTACATTATATCTTGAACAATTGCAAATTCGCTTTATGGCGACATTTTAAATTAACAGAAATAAAACACTTTCCTTCCGTTATATTTTGTAGAAGAATCCATTGGTTTTGAAACATGACGATTATTTTTCTTTGATTATTAGTGGTGTACACAAAGTATTTTATTATCATTGAAGAAATATTATATTACCTTCTACTTCTTCTTATATATTTATTTATTTATTTAAGGAACATAAACAGTCTTAATAATATAATATACATAAGAGGATAACAAAAAAAGACCAATTATTAATGTTCACAGATAGGTATTTAGAAACATAAAAGTAACTGAATGAAAACAAGAATATTTAAGAAAAGAAAAAAAAAACAGGACAAAGCAATTAAAAATATAAATATATAATACAGGTGTAGATTCAACAAGTGATAAACCTAAATATAAAAACACAGCAATAAAATAAATGCGATTATAACTGTAGAGAAAATAGGGTGCGAAACAGGTATTTGGATTGGGACGGGTAAGGGGAGGACAGGGATAAAGGAAAGTTGCCACGCAGGTAATTTAAAAATATTAGGTACCATTAATTTAATCATCATGAATATGTGTTATGTATTATTCGCACGTAGAATGTTATACAAAGAAATTCTGTAGCGAAAGTAACTAGCAGTGAATATGTCAGCAAGTGTTTCTAAACGTGCAAATTTAATGTTATAGTAGTTACATGTCCTTTGCATAAATTCATTTTGGTTGGAATTCGTGTTGCATCTATCAATGTAGAAAAGGGAATTTTCAAATTATCAAATTCATTGTCTGTGGCGGATGGTGCGGCGGGTGAATGGCGTGGATTTGATGTGTATACAATTCGACGGTAGTTTTATTACGAGGTTGATGAAATTTTGAAATCACATTTGATCTTCAAAGCAATTTGAGGGGCGGGAATGGGTACCGCCTTTCCAATTCACTCAATACCACCACCTATCCCGGATCAGGAGACAGAGCCCGATCAGAGAGACCTTTTAACCTCTCCTAAATATAAGTTAAAAACGTTAAGTAAACGTTAATTCGTACCTCATTGGATACATTACAATGACCATAATGTAACTTAATTATTAATGTTCTCTTTTTATGTAACAAATCAAAGATTCTACTTACATAATAAAATGATCAACGGCTTATTGCTGGCAATCATGTGAATTTTCAAATTAATGTTATTTTACGTGATACCGTGAGAGTAATAGGTTGAAATCAAATATTTTTAGAATATTCGTAACCTGGGAACACTAGCTCATTATTAAACAACAAAATAATGCAAATTTTTCTGAATATTAAGATGCTAATTTTATACTTTGCCAGCTCTGTCCAATGTTAGGTTAAATGGTGTTTGTGCAGATGCAATCAAACATTCCAACCGTCAAAACTACTTCTCACTTTCTTTCATAACACTGCTATGATGTTACTTACTACATTGTCTGAAGAAGTGATGATCAATTTTTTTAGCCAAAGCTATGCACAGGGTCAATTCATTCATGTTCAATTTGTTGACGGGCTGCAAGGGGTAGGTATCAACCATGGACCGAGTGGATATACTCGTACTTGGTCGATGGTACCAACAGATTAACAAAGTGTTAATTTGCAGTCAGTGGTGTCGCAAACCATTCGTATTTTTTAAAACAGTAATTTTTCGATAAAACAATCACAGAACGCAAAAAAAAATTATATCTCCGTAGCCCAACCAATAAATAATGCCGATTTTTATCATTCTGAAATATTAAAGAACGTTAAAAAATGCAATTATAGGCAACTGTTAATTTTTAAATTCGAAAAGTTAAAAAAAAAACTTAGGCAAGAAAACTTTTGGTATTTTATGAAACGGAAATCTTTAAAATGGATCAAACATTTTATGAACTAGAAAAGCGCAGGGCTGCAAAAGTGATCTTTTTTCTACATTTAAGGTCGAACCACGAAATTTTGTCTTTATAAGATGTAAGAAAAATCTTATTATTATGGGCGGCTGATTCAAAACTTTGAAGAAAGACTGAAGTTTTCCGGTAAACCCTTTTGCAAAACAACAGAAATCATTGAATATTGTTTAGGGTAATTTTTTTTAGCAAAGTGGGAAGTACGAAATGGGCTTACAGGCCACATGAGGTTGCTCTTCACTGGTTAAAGCGTCTTGTTATAAAGTAGGTTTTATTGGATACTACATATGGGAACGTACCCATACTACGTGACACGTTTAGGGGGGGGGGGTCTTCAAAATGTCACGCTTGGTACAAATAAGCGGCGGCGCGCTTAGGTTTTTGGTCACCGGAGAGGGGGGGGGGGGGGTTAAAATTGCAAAAAATTGGTCACGTAGTATGGGTACGTTCCCTAACGTCTACCCGGTCTTATTCTTGGTTATGAATGGTGAGAAGTAAAATTTTAGCATTAAAGTTGTGAATTCCAGTAAATTGGGTACAATTATAAGGTGGGAATAATATTAATATTTAAAATCAATTTATTTTTATCTATGAAAAACAGATTGGAGATGATCGCGGCGGAGGTAGGTGGTAAGAGCTTCTTGGGGATTTTGGGGGAAGTAACGCGATTAAAGCTGTCATTATGTAACCACAGTTTAAGAGATATTTTTCATCATCAGTTATTTAGAAGATGTTATAGATGAAAAACTTCAGGAAGAAAAACAATAGCATGTTCATAATATCTCCACCTGCCTAGTTGCGCAGGTCAAAATCAATGCACCATAATTAAAATTAACTTTTATTTGTAATGGTTTCATTCTATGATATGGGATAAAATCTCTGAACTATGTTGCCTATACACTATATAATTCCAGATATGTACAAGGGAATCCAGCGAAATAAAAAAATTTCAGAGTAATGCTTTAAAATAATATTTTTTAAGTGCGTTTAAGGATGAAACTATGTAATTTTCTTATCATGTTCAATTGTCCTGTTTCTTTTTCTCTTCTTTTCTTTTCCATTTAGTTGTAATCATCCATATTCGTGTAACCTTGTTCCTTTTTTCTTTAATTGTTTTCTATTGTTGTTTGTTCTTCTCAACCTGCCTTTTATTTTTTATCCATATTGTATTTATTATTAAACTTATATTTTAATACCTAAATTCCTATGTAAAATTATAACTATTTCCTCCAACTCATGAATTGTATGTTCTTCCTGTCCTAAAATGAGTTCTGTAACTCATCTGGATTGCTCTAGCAAGAAATAAAAACAATTTAAAAAAAATACATACTTATATGTATAATTCAACAAATTCCTTATTGATAATAATCATCACTCACAATTAGTACCCCCAACACAGCTCAAAAGAAAAAAAACCCAAACTTACGACATCTGTTTGGCTTTAAAAAGTGCCAGTAATTGCATGGAAGTGGCGCCAACCTGAGTACCCACCACTCCATAAACATCTCCATCAAAATGTCACATCATTCCTCCCTCCCACCCCACTCCTCCCACCCTGGACCAAGTTACTCACTTCCCAAATTAACGTCACATTCATCGCGGAATTCTTCTTTTTACTGCCAGCGAATTTTGTCACGACAGTAAATTTCCCAAATATCTAGTCTTTCTATAACAAAATGGGAAAAAAACATACTTCAGGCATTTCATTGAACTTTCATGGATAAAATATCATATTACCAACACAAATCCGTGAAAAACAACGGAATGTTATAATTTTATTGAAGACTTTGTAAAGCTGAAAGTATTTATAAAATATTTGCCAAGGATTGCATAGTCTTTCAAACACAAATATTGTCAATTTCTTTACAACAAAATTATATATTTTTGTTAACAAATAATTAGAGAGACCACCAGATCTATCCTTCAAATGAACTCTGTTAGTAAACTTTAAAAACCATCAGTGATTCAGATTTAGATTTGTCAAATACGTTAATCTATTGTATATTCATCGCTTGTCTGATATAATTATACTGATATAATTATACTGCAAATTTTTAAAATTAAAGTTCATTGAACTTGATTAATTTTACACATTAATACAATAATTTCAAATCACGCATGCAATCATGAACCGACAACTGAAATTAGTATGTTTTATTGCTTGAAAAATAATCGTTGATATTTTCATACGAAATTATTATTAAGAGATTGAATGTTTAGACGTCACGAGAGTGAACCGTTTAGGACTTGCAATTATCTAGCTGCGAGACATAAAGTCGTACGATAATGAAATTGGAGGTTGCCCACCACTTTCCCACGGCGTTCTAAGGAAACAAATGGTTTCCTCCTTGGCCGTACTCATCAGGATTTTCATTTTTGTTTATAAAGAATTAAAGAAGGTACTTTTCATGAAAATGACTCTAGACCCCAAATGTCCGAGCATACATTGTTAGCAGGCAGTATGCGAGTGCGTATATGTTGTTAGTTGTTTATTTCACTGTATTTCTCCGCCACTTGAAGTAGCTGAAATAAAAGTTTATTAATAGTTACAAAGGAAGAAAAGTTAATAGAATCATAAAATTACATATTATGATGGGTTTGTATGACTTAACCAAAGTAGCTGAGCTGCAGTCGTCCGGCAGTCCCGCAGAGGCAGGGCGGAAGGGCACCGGTCCGCCACAGTCGGTCTTCAGGCCCGCTCATGGCGATGGGGGAGGCGCGGGCGGGTTATGCAGCGACTGCCTTGGGAATCATCTCCTCAGTTGAAGCACACACATAGGTCTAGTCCACCTCCGTGATGGGGTGTAAGTAAATGGAATAATAATTATTAATTATTCTGGAAGCAGGAAGCTGGAAGCAGGAAGCAGGAAGCAAGCCTCTGGAAGCGAGAAGAAACGGGAATCAAAGTGAAGCCAAAGGCAAAAAATAAAAATCAAATCTCAATCAACACATTTATTCCTGCCAACCTTCATGCCAATATGTGCTTATAAGGCAGTTATGTATACCGGTCGATTAAACTCAAACCTCCTTCCCATCCTCAGATCACGTTTTCTATGTCAGAGTGGCTCAGTATTTAATTTACTTGGGGCACATCATAACTGAAGACCTCTCGGATGATGGTGATATTGAACGACAGAGGAGAAGTATCAGTGTTTTGTCAAATATGATTGCCCGAAGATTCTTTCGATGCAGCAATAATGTTAAAAAACATTATTTAATGCATTCTGCACTAGCCTGTATACATGTGAAACATGGTGTCAATATCGAGTAAGCTCAATAGAACGTCTCCGGATCCAATATAATGATGCGTGCAGAATCATATTTGGGTTCAGAAGGTATAGCAGTGCTTCAACAACGTTCACAGAATTAGGACTCCATGGATTCGCCAGTCTGATGAGACACCGGGTCACTGGAGCCAGGATGCGGCTAATGGCCTCCGACAACACTTTGGTAACCGCAGCCTTCCAGCACCAAGCTCCACTCCTGACTCCTGAGTGAGCGATGGGCCCGAGCGCATTCAAGATCACGCCCTGCATAATAATTTGTTTATTTATTTTTGTTATTATTAATTTTTATTACTATTATTTTTTTATTTTACTTTCTATTTATGTTCTTATTTCTCTACTGTGTAAATATATAAATATGTATAACTATGTGTGGGATTGCACTATTCTCCCCACATCCTGGAATAAAGATTATTATTGTTATTATTAAGAGGACATAGGTAGAGAAACCCAGAAATATGTCATTTTCAAAAAAGTTTTTAGACGTATTGACTCTTTTCCACAAAAAATTATAAATGGATTTCGAAAGATTGTTCTTTTATCTAGCATAGTTATGTAATAAATTTTTAGATTTTTTTTTAATTTTTAGTATAATAAGGTTATTCCATAGGTCGTTGGCAGATTTGTTAAATTTTCAAAAAAGTTTTTGTATTATACCACACCCATTTCAAATAATGTAATCATGCAGTGAAATAAATCAATACATTATCTAGCAAAGTTATGTATTAGAATTTTAATTTTAGTTTCAATAAAATCATTAAAAAATATGTACGTACATGTGTTTCTTGACGAAAATTGGTCCATTTGTGTATTTATTTGCGCACTTATAAACTAATATATTTCATATTTTTTTACATACTTATTGTGCTAAGACATTATTGACAAATCATAAATAAGTTTGACCGAAAAATAATTTTGGGAAGCATTTAATTTTAATTAATTAACAGCTTCGCATTTGACGATTTTATCATAGCGCCGAAACACAAAATTTCGCAGTTCATTACGGTCCGAAACGTGGCCAGACGAGGACGTGTCCGCGTCGCTCTGAATTACAACAGTTTGAAATAATATTTTGGAAACGAAATGTAAATACATACGAATTCCTTGTTTCACGTTCGTAAAATCTACAGGGTTGACCGAATTTCATTTTCATTGAATATTTTTATGCAAAAAGTTTTATATTTAAAAATAAATGTTTTTATTTGTCCCTTATTATACGATACAAAAAACAAGAGTCCCAAATGCCCCATTTTTTTAAAGTAAAACTTCTTTACGCATGCTCGACACATGGGGTTAACTGGTGAATCGTTACGAAAAGTGGTGATTGTTACGAAAAGTGGTGCTGGTTACAAAAAATGACATGCGAACGGTAATCGATGCGAACAGTGATCAATTGCTAGGCGGGTCGGGCCTTTAGGCTCGCTTGTTATTCGTGTTATTGTTATATTGTTAATGGACTATTTGTCCGTAAATAAATAAATAAATAAATTATATACAGCGGGTACCCGGCATGCATGGGTTCGGAAGTTATGCGCGTACATACATTTCGGCGATTCATTTTCATTTATATACTAGCTGGTGCCCGGCATGCGTTGCTATGCCGTTCAACAAAAAATTGTTTCTCCCTGCGTGTCCTTTCCCATTCGTCCCGTTCACCTTCCGCTTCCCCTTCCTCTCCCGCGTCCCCTTCCCCTCAAACGTTCCCACTCCGCCTCCTCCACCTTCCGACACCCCACTCCACTCCTCTTCCCCCGTCCCGCCAACTCCCCTCACGAATTCCCTTCCCCCCTCCCAGGTTCCCCTCCCCCTCCCTGGTTCCCGTCCCTTTCCACCCGCGGCACCAATACCCAAGTTCCTATCCCCCCTCCCGCATTCCATACATTCAGTTCTGGTACATTTAGTTTTCAAACAGCTCACGTGCCACCCATTGAATTTTTAGTATACACATTTTATAATGCCAGAGCTCACCAGTAGTTATATACAAACCTTGTCCTGGCAATAACAAACACAACAAAAAAAGAATTATCCAATTTGGTGTAGTCGTTCGGAAGTTATGCGCGTACATACATTTCGGCGATTCATTTTCATTTATTAGCATTTATATATATGCCGGGTGCCAACCTTTGCCATTTAATAACGAAATTGTTTCTCCCTGCGCGTCCTTTCCCATTCGTCCCGTTCACCTTCCACCTCCCCTTCCTCTCCCGCGTCCCCTTCCCCTTTCGCGTTCCCACTCCTCCTCCACCTTCCTTCTCCTCACTCTACTCCCCCCCTTTTCCGTCCCGCGATCCCCCCTCCCGAGTTCCCCTCCCCCCTCCCATAATCACCTCCTCCCTCCCGCGGATCCCCCTCTCGAATTCCCCTCTCCCCTCCCGAGTTCCCCTCCACCCTCCCGGGTTCCCCTCCCCCCTCCTGCATTCCATACATTCATTCCCGATACATTCAGTTCTCATACAGCTCGTGTGCCACTTATTGAAATTTTATTATACAAATTTCATGATGCCAGAGCTCGTGTCCTTTCCCATTCGTCCCGTTCCCCTTCTGCCTCCCCTTCCTCTCCAACGTCCCCTTCCCCTCTCCTCACTCCCCTCGCCCGCTTCCCCTATCCCTTAAACCCCCACCCGTTTTCCTCTCCCCCCTCCCGAGTTCCCCTCCCACCTCCCGGGTTCCCCTCCCCAACCCATCCCGCGGGCCCCCTCTCCCGAGTTCCCCTCCCTTGTCCCCCTCCCCTTCCCTCCCTCATCCTTCACCCCTCTCCCATCCGCCACCTCCTCCCGCATTCCATACATTCACTCCCGGTACATTCAGTTTTCAAACAGTTTGCGTGGCACCAATTGCAATTTTATATACAAATTTCATAATGCCAGAGCTCACCAGTATATACAGAAACCTTTAGTCCAGTCAAGGAAGGGGGTGTAGAGTGCGTGAGCAGGGACCTAAGCGATTCCTTCAGAAACTTGTTTAGGGTGCTTAGGATGTGAACATACTAAAAATCCTGACGTCTAGGTGGTGAGCTAGGGGGGGGAGGGGGAGGGGGAGGTCCCAATTTTCGGGTTTCCGCTTATATCTCAAAAACGGTGCGCCGTAGAGGAAAATTTTTTAATAATAAGTAAAAGCTGATAAAATTATCTACAACTTTTATTCTATACGTAATTTTCGAAATCCCAGCCATTTTCGAGTTATTCGCTCCACAAATGTAGATATTTTCGAAAAAAATCATTTTACCTCACATTTTTCATCAAACATTCCTTCATATCGTCTAAAATATTCATCAAAGAAAAAAATTTATTCGAAAGAAGTTGTAAAGAATTTAATTTTCTTTTAGAATATATAGACATATGTAAATTTATCTTCAACCGTTCAACATTTACAGCAATTTGAAGTTTTTTCGTAAAATGTTGTCATTTTCAGAAAGAGCTGTTTTTATCTTATTACTGACACACAACACTTGTTCGTTCGCCTAATAATATGTGTGACCACACTTTAAAACCAGTTATTAAATAAAATAGGTAAAAATCATATTACTTGAAAACTACATAATTGTATTTTATAATCATAATGTTTATTCTATTTCGTTACATTAAGCACATAAAATTATAGATTTCATTGTTATCACTGTTCTCAATAACATCATGTTACATTCTCATCCTCCTTGGACGTGGGGGTCCTCGCAAGCGTTGTTCATCCATGGCATCTTCATCCTCAGTATTGGATGGTTCTTGCTGAATGGGCTCTATGTCGTCGTCATCGTCGTCCTCGGCAACAGGCACGCTATTGAGGCATCTCCCTTGGCAGGAGACTCGGAGACACGCTGCAGAACAGGTCAGCATTGCTTTTCGGCATCCACATTTGCCAATTGCACAATCCCTGGTGCAGCGGCAAAATATCATATTTAGAAGGACCTCCGGCGCTGGTGGATCTTTTGTTGTATTTGGCATCAGGGTCTCTCCTTCATGTTTCCACCCCCATTATTCAGGGGGCAGCTCAATCGGTGCACTGGGAATGCTGTTTAACTGCGTTCTCTGTTGGAGGGAGGGAGCTGATGTCAGGCTTCATATTTGCCACCAACCCTGTGAACGACTAAAAGCGGTACTGGTTAAGGAAGGTCTGTCTTTTTGGCGCCGCATACCATTTCAGGAAACATTTATTTCCAGCCTCTTCAACCTCGCCGTGAGTAGAGGAGGGGTTATAAAGATAATTGCCGCTTGCTTGATGAATTCTGACTCCAAGTACAATTTTGAGAAGCCCACCTTGCTTCTCCTGAAAGTTGCAGATGTTGTGTCGCAGCCGGTAAATGAATGTAAGAACAGGATGTGTTCAAATGCACGGTGCTGCATCTTTTGGATGGACAGTGGCATTGTTTTGGTTTTCCCTCGTCCGTTGTCAGCAGCAGAATATCTTGGGTGGGAGGAGTGGAAGCAATCAAAAGGAAGTGAAAGCTTCTCACAAAACTGTGAGAGGAATGTTCCACAGCAATCTTCACAACAAGGAAGTCAGCATCATGTCCTGAAGAGTCTGTATCCCATTCTCCCGAAGCTTCGTCTGTAGTAAAGAGATGAAGTTACTTTTGTTGGTAGGATTGGATAACAAATCTTCCTTTTTAACGGGTATTGAAGTGTTCCAAGTCAAATTGATGTCAGCTGACCTTCTCAGTCTGTATCATCGCATCTGTTATTGTGATTTTGTACCGTTGGCTGGGTTTGGGTACCAATCAAATACCACAGTGTGAGTCATCCAGGATAGTGGTGGTTGACGTAGTTGATGTAACGATCACAAATTGTGACAAGGAAGGCATCTTTTTGCCAAATTACTCTGTGTAGTAGAAATTTTCCGTCCACAACTATGTTCACCTGAGACAGTAGACCAGTTTTTTGGTAGGCTCGAATAAGCTGTACAGGACAGATTTAGTTGTCTTCCACATCCCACCTTCATTGAACAGTGCCAAGGGAAATGGGGCCAACTCATACTCAAAGAATTTCTTCAAATCCTCATCTGATCGTTTGCTTATACACATCCGGTGAAACAGAAATGTTGGGTCAACTGCAACCTTTTCATCGTGATTTTTTATCGACGAGCTGACAGAAGACATTGGGAATTGACATTATTTCATTGGCTTGTGGGAAGGGAGGATGTGCATCAAACCACTGACTGAGTTTGAAAATGTCTGCTGCATCTTTACTTCGGTGGGCTTGTCCGAGGTCCTTGTGTTGTTACTGGACGTGAAGACTCCATAATACTCTTCAAGGGAAGTGCAGATCTCATGAGTTGCGCTCATACCAACTAACCACTTCTAGTACATTGTGCAAAATACCTCTGCCTCCTGTTATGCCTTCTCGGCTTTTGAATGATAGCATCAATGTGGTTTCCATGGTCATATCTGATCATACGCCTTACTAAAAGAGCGTCGCATAATCGTCGTTGCACGTCGGTGTGTCAGTAATAAGATAAAAACAGCTTTTTCTGAAAATGACGACATTTTACGCAAAACCTTAAAATTGCTGTAAATATTTACTGGTTGGAGACTTATTTGCATATGTATATATATTCTAAAAGGGAATTAAATTTATTACAACTTCTTATAAATAAATTTCTTTCTTTGATGAATATTTTAGACGATATGAAGGAATGTTTGATGAAAAATGTGAGGTAAAATAATTTTTTTCAAAAATATCTACATTTGTGGAGCGTGTAAGTCAAAAATGGACGTGATTTCGAAAATTACGTAAAGAATAAAAGTTGTAGATAATTTTATGAGCTTTTTTTACTTATCCTTAGGAAATTTTCATGTGTGACGCACCGTTTTTGAGATATAAGCGGAAACCCGAAAATTGGGACCTCCCCCTCCCCCCCTTGCCCCTAGCTCACAACCAAGACGTCAGGACTTTTAGTATGTTCACACCCTAAGCACCCTAAACAAGTTTCTGGAGGAATCGCTTAGGTCCCTGCTCACGCACTCTACACCTCCTTTTGGAGCATTTATTGACTGGACTACTTTGCGGGCGTGCTCACAACAACTCACCAAAGTTTCATCGCAATCGGATGAACGGTTAGCAATTCACAGGAAAGTATGTAGAACAGTTTATATGGGAGAATTAAATTGTTGATTTTACTATCTTCCTCGCAACTTTTCCATATTTTCTCAACGTTTAAACCTTTCCTGGACTACGACAAACATTTCAAAACCAAAATCAGCTAAATCGGCCCAGCCGTTCTCGAGTTTTAGTGAAACTAACAAACAGCAATTGATTTTTATATAGGGGGGGGGGGGTAAAAGAGGCGGGGGGGTGGAGGGTGGTTAGAGGTTGTGGGGTGAGAGGGGGAGGGGGTTGAGAGGGATGGGGGGTAGGCTTTTTTATATCCATTTTTCGTATTACAAAAATAACAAACATGAGAATCGGGTATGGGTACCACCGCCCCGGGAACCATTTTTTTGATAACCAACACGTCTGCCGTAGGTCATCCTTAGTGGTTCGCAACGTTTGGTGACTAGCAGGGGTGCCTGGGTTCATGGGGTGAGGTTTTTTCAGGTCTTGGCGGCGGATGCGTCTGCGCACCAGCTGCATGGCAGGTTGGATCTAGAGAAAGTGGTTGAGGGAGTCCCTTTGACTTCTCCAGCCTTACTCTCTCGGAACATCGCTTTGCACCGCAGTGGGAGGGATGGATTCATACATCCGCTCTCCTGGACACGCTGACCCCCACATTTCTACCCACCCCTAATACCCTTTCCTTCTCAGAAGATCCTCTCCTCCCTTTCCCTGAAACGAACCTTCACACAGCATCCCCAAAGAAGAGATAGGCAATGTGTCGAGCGATTGTAAAAAAAGGTCTCTCCCGATCCGGCCTTCTACGTAGTTGGTGGGGCAGATTCCACCGCCGCCGAGATCCTGACAAACCTCGCCCCATGAACCCGGGCTACCCGTACGGTGTTGATAATCCAATACATGGTTCCCGGGACGGCGGTACCCATACCCGCCTTCCAAATTACTGATACTATTTATTGACGGCCGGCGTGGTCAAGAGGTAAGGCTCTTGACTCGCAATCCGAAGGTCGTGGGATCGAATCCCGGCGTGGGCAAATAAATTTTGTTTGACTACTTTGGGTTATTTCATATAAAAATAATATATTTGCGTCACGTTCCAGAGTGGAAGATACTTTAGTATCGCCCTGGTGTAAGACCACCATTCAGAATTGAAACGTTGCTAAAAATTACTTTGGCCGTGTTTGGTGACCAGATCTGAATAGCCAAGTAATTCTTCGCTTCCTCTTCCCCATCTCCTGCCCTTCCCCACCACCTTCTGCCTCATACTATACCCCATAGTCATGTCATAGTCTCACTGGCTCCAGACGGGAGCATTTGGGTCTCTTGTGCGGTATTCACATAAATATAAAATTAAAAATTATGCACACGAATAAATATTTCAAAATGAGATATTTTTTACAATCCAACTGAATATTAGGTACTCTTTTTTTCATGAATACCGCACAAGAGTCCCAACTGCTCCCGTCTGGAGCCAGTGGGACTATCACCCCCAATTGGGGTATGTTGTGAGGCTGAAGGTAGTGGGGGAGGGGAAGGAGTTAGGGAAGATGGAGGTGGGGAAGTACCTGACTTTTCAGATCTGGTCACTAAACACGGCTAAAGCCATTTCAAGTAACGTTTCAATTCTTCCACTCTAATGGCCGTAAAATAAAATGAAAAAACAAAAACCAAATATTAAAAAAATATAACAAATTGTTTTTTTGTGTAGGTATCTACTTTATACCTACTGTGTTTATGTATCTATTTATGTCTACGCACTTCAATACACAAATTACAAATAACTACTACTTATTAAAATTCTGGAAGCGAGAATTCAACATCTTTATCTGAACCATACTGTAGGTCCAGCTTCGCGTGAACTATAGGTACGTGAAACCCGGCTTCTAGCGGAACGAAATCTAGTTCCAAAAACGTCCGCTTGCAACGGCTGATGTGTGAGCGGTGCAGTCGGAATCGAAATTATGATTTGCTGGTATGACAGCCTTAATGTATTTGCTGAAAAAGAAAAGAAATAGATATCTTCAAACTTTTTCTTGTACTTATTAGCATTTTTGTTTATATTACCCACACACTGGCAGTGCCTTAGTGAGTTCCCATCACCTACTTTTGTCTATTATATATTTACTTATTGCTAACTATTACAATATTACCTGCACCTTATGTTTACATCTTACTCTATTCATAAAACATGTAAAATTATTTTGGAAATGTACATATGTATTTAGATATAATGGAAAAAAATAAAGAATTTAAAAAAAAAATCTTCGAATGTTTCAAATTATTTCTTCTCGTATAATGACAACTCAATATAATGGAATTTTAACAAAAAAAATTAAAAGTGATTAAAAACTAGGTTAAACACGACACGTTTTAGGTTATGTTCTATTTTGTTTTGAGTTATACGGTCACCAATTTATCCATATTAGATGTATACATACATGTAAAGGATTTGCTATAGCGTATGTAAATCATAAATCAAAATCAAAATCAAAATCATTTATTGTACAAAATTAACATTTAGTACAAAAGGTATAACTTATAGGTACCTATATCCTATTTCTTCCAGTTAACCTAACATGTTGTACAGATTTGAACACAAAAAATATAAAAGTGGTGTAATACAAAGGGAATTGGTTTTATTTTTTTATATAAACGTAAACATAAAACAGTTGTACCTATGTGAGGTATTCACTTAATGTGTAATGAGACCTGTTCAGGAGGAATGTTTTTAGTGATGACTTAAATCTGAGTGTATCTTGTATTTGTTTAATGTCGTGTGGAAGGTTGTTGTATACTTTAATGGCCATGTAAAAGGGTCCTTTTTGGAAAATTGTTTTGTTTGCTCTTGGTATTGATAAATTTTCTGTAAACCTTGTAGCGTGTTTATGTGTAGAGTTTTTTGTGGAAACTTTTCTGGAGTTTTTTTTTTTAAAACACCATCTTATCGTGATGCTTTCACACCACAGACATATGAGTATTTAAATATCTATGTTTCACACACAATTCAGAGAGTGTTTATTTTTATTTTTTTAAAGAAAAACGAACATTCCCGCGTTACGAATAACCTGGCAATATTTGAAAATCTCCTACTACCAGAACAGTAAGCGGAAAATGTTGCTTGTGCCATGATGGAGGACTAACCCAGCCGGGGAATAGAAAACGCTAAGCCAACTTAGCCACTGAACGGTCACCGTTTATACAAAGCCTACCTTCACCAGGTAACTTTTTAAATACCAAAACTTTTGAAAATTAAAATTTTTTCTTTTTAAATATTTTTTAAATGTGAAATATTTTCGAATATTTAAATTTGAAATTTTTTGAAAAAAACTTTTCGAAAATTACATTTTTTAAGTAGCCTTCCTGTAAAGGGAAATGATTGGTTACTTTATCGTACAGGGCGATATAAACCCGATACTGTGCTTTTAATACGACATTTTTTGAGTTTACAACATCTCCCTTTGCGCAAGATCTAACTGAAACCGAATCTAAATTTTTTAAAATATTTTTTATGCCTAGGTACCACGATGGCATTTTTTTAGGTTCTTTTTCATCGTGAAACATAAACATTCAACAAATTGAATACTTTATCAACTTTTTAAATCTAATTCAACAGATTATTTTCTGAACAAAAAAATGTCAGCAACAACCGAGCTGCTAAGCCGAAAGGGAAGTCGGATAAGTAAGACCAGTTAAGCCACATCAAATGCATTATATTTGACAGAAGGCACTTAGTTCCCATTCCATGAATTACTGACACTAGTGCTGTGTACATTACTGGAACAAATGAGACCTAAACCCTCCTAAAACCAATTCTGAACACTGTTCTGGTTTACTTTCTCTTGCAATTTATAGAAGTTTTGGTAAGTACAACTTCAGATCGATCTGGTCTTATTCTATTACACTACGAAGCTACAAATGTGGTATGTTTGGGAGACTTGAGATGTTTGAGTGCTGCTACCTCTATAACTATTTATTGGATAACCAACACCTCTACCATAGGTCCTAAGTGGTTCGTCACGTTTGGAGACATGGCAGGGATGATCGGGTTCACGTAGATGAAGTTTTTTTCCGGATCTTGGCGGCAGACGCGACTGCCCACCAACTTTGTGTCAGGCCGGATAGAGAGAGCCCGGGTGAGGGAGACCTTTTGACCTCTCCAGCAGGACTCTCTCGGAACAACATCTAGCACCGCAGTGGGAAAGATAGATTCGTACGTTCATCGCTCCTGGACACACTGACCCCAGGTTTCTACTCACCCATCTACTATTTATACCCATGTATTATTTACAATTCACGTCATTAGCATAGTATTCAGTATAATTTTGAAAAATTGCTTCTTATTTTTATTTGCAAGAATATCATTATCATTACATAGTATAAAATGAAGTCGCTCAAAATGTATGTGCGCATAGATCTTTTAAACTACGCAACGAATTTTCGTGCGGTTTTCACCAATAGATAGAGTGATTCAAGAGGAAGGTTTATATGTATACTTCTATAATACATACTTCTTATAGTAGAGAAAAGCCGAGAAATTCAAATATTCAATTCAGGCAGCCGGCAGCGGGCAGCGGGCAGCTGGCAAGTGGGTGGTGTGGATTTTATAAAGGTTGGGTAATGGCGATGTGTTTCGTTAGTCACAGCAACGTGTGTCCGGGTCTGCTAGTATTGATATAAAAGTGAAATTACAATTTTCCTAGAAATTCCCCAAACAAAAGGAATCTGTTTTCGAAATATCGAGCTCTGTCATTTTTTTCTACATTTGGATAAAAAAAAAAAAAAATTGTTTACAGTTTTTTTTACAGGTTTTTTGACCACCACACTAGGCACACGCCCGTATTATAAAAACAAAATAAAATAAAATTATTGTTGTAGTAATGTAATAATTGTCAGTTACATAGTTTTGTAAAGTTCAATGTTTTTTACATTTCAAGGCATTATTTAAGTGGTTTCTCAGTTAAGTACTTATGTAGCACAAGCATAAACCAACCTTATTATAGACTCATGATTTCGCTTAAATAAAATAAATAAAAATAGGTAAACAAATAAATAAATGAATATATATATATTTTTTTAAAATATTTATGTTGAGGGATCAGTAGAATTTTTAGGTCCAATTAGGAGTTCCACCGAGCCGAACCCTCCTGATATGAAAATATCTTGAGTTGGTGAATTATTTTCCCATTTGGTCTCTTTGACATGTTATTATTTTGTATTTATTATACTTATATAGTGCAAGTGCATAACGTGGACTGACTAGGTGATTATTTGTAGAAAAGTGCGTGAAAGGGTTAAGTTTTTCCTGCGGGAACGATTTAACCCGGACATAAAATCTGAAGCGTTATAGTAAGTTTTTTTTCCGATAGTTCCTTCAAGATGTCATGTCCTTAATGTAGTTATTTTTTGTTTTAATTTGTTTGAAACTGTGTAGGAGTGTGTTATATAATTTTACGTCTCTTATTTTACTGACACTTCTCTCTCCGCCTATCCACTCTATTTGTTAAAAGCATCAAGTGTCGCCCCTTTAACTCATTCGTGCTTTACAAATCAATCGAAATATAAACGGTTAAATGCACGCTTCCGGAGTTCACCGAGCTTTAAGCCATCCATGTTGAATCATTTATATATTACGGCAGCTCTCCCACCCACCCACAAACCAATCAAGACTGCATCTTTTACGACGCTCGTGTTCAGAATAATATATAATGTTTCCAATAAAAACGCTTAGTTTATTATTTAAACCCCCTGATGCACAATAAAATCCATTAACTAAGTTGAAAGACACTACCCCGCCAGTCCCTCCACTTATCCCTTACATTATTATGTAGGGGAAGGAAAGGTGACGTCACACTTAAATATACAAGGCCGACTAGAATATAGGCCTGGCGCGCAATAGCTAAATACGAAGCCAGTGCTGTCGCTGTAAACATAACTAACTAACTAATCATCACGCCGTTTCTCCGAAGAGATAGTCAGAGAGGACGAACCGTCAAATAACTCTATTATGATACAAACTCTTTACTTCTTTCACATTTATACAGAGCATGAATATAAATAAAGCAAGGATATTCTGACTCTTGAAAAGGCGCGACTCAAGTTTTTGGTTTGCTTGAAAGTGTCATGTCTTCCTCGGATGTCCCCGACTTCTTCTACGATTTGCATTCTTCTACGTTCGCATCATGTATTCTCCTTAACTCCTTTCTTCGTTCAATAGGTATGCTCATGCCAAAACCACCTAAGCGTCCCTTTCTTAAACTTACTCATTCGCTTACATCAACCTTGCATTTTCTCCAATCGCCAATATCCCTCTTGCAATAAAAACCATTAAAAAATAACTGACTTCAAAAGAAGCATCGAGATATGGATTATGAACATGGGAAGGAAGAATACACAATATACAATTTTACAACCTAACAAAGATTAATGCTTGTATTGTACTTTCTTCTAGATATAACTTTAATATTTTCCTCTTGTAATATTTCAACATGTACTTACTTATAATTCATGCATGTACAATGTGACCTTAGAATGGGGTACCCCAATAATGCCACTTTCTTTTCTAAAAAAATGTAAAAAAATATCTACATATATATCAGCCCTTCTATCTTTCGTAAAATACTTCCCAAATAAACTGTCTAAACGGTCTAATCAATCTGCTTATTTACGCTTCCGGTAAAACAAAGACGAGCAACGACAATCGCCAGTATTTGGAAACTGACGTTTCTCGATGGCACTGACTTGATTACGTGAAACTTTAAATTCTGTCGCGCGCTTAGGCCTGCACCCTAGTCGGCCTTTGAAATAATATAACCTCGTGTTCTTGAGTAAGAGGTCTCTAAACCTCCTGCCTCTAATGTCTTATACTACCCGGGTAATGTACCCTGTAATGTCAAGTCGTTGGGACAAACCGTCGTCATGACAGTCATTATTTCAGGGTTTGGCTGGCTGGCGTGACACACTTTCTTAGAGTAATTGTTATGTAATTGTAATTGCGAAACCCTTCCCAACGAGCCTCCCGAGACACAAATCGATTTCGGGTACAATCTTGGAGGGATAGCTTTTAGTTTGCTGAAGTTCGTTGTTCGGATTGAATTTTGATAACATTACAATAAGGCTAACAAAATTTAAGAAGTAACCAATGTATATTATTTTGCTTTTTGAATACATATCAGCAATTTTATTTTAAAAATATGTAATTTTCAGAACACACCATTGAATTTTGGGAGGCGGGTATGTGTACCACCGCTCTTGGAACCATTTATTGGATAACCAACACCCCTGCCATGGTCAGGGCCAGGTCACCTCAAAGTGGTTGCTGCGTTTGGTGACTTTGCAAGGGTGATCGGGTTCTTGTGGTGAGGTTTGCACATGTCTTGGCGGCGAACGTGATTGCTCTTCTACTGCGTGGCGGGCAGGATCGGGAGAGACTGGTTGGGGGACACCTGACCTAGACCTCTCCAGCCGAACTCTCTCGACCCATCACTTTGCACTGCACCACCAGGGAGGCATGTATTCTTACGTCCGTCCGAAATCCCGCAATTACCCCCACCCCTTTGCTCACCTCCCACTCAAACACCTAACATTCTGTATGATAGGTTAGTTATAATATTCTCCTGACGAAGGAAGGGTGCTTTTGAAACCGGTAGAGTGTTTTAAAATAAAAGTGGTCTTAAACAAATTTATGTGTTTTTAATTGTAAATTATGGCGAGCCACAAAGTTAGTGCTTTTTACAAATATTTTATTTTGCATTCAAAACACGAGACTAGATTTAACTTCGAAAATCTATTTACGAGTCCATTATTCCAGGTATTAACTTAAGAGTGAATCCGTATGCGAGTCCCCAAATTAAAATTAAATTTAAATTAAAATACACTCAGAACACAAAAATGGTTTTCCTCCGATTTTTGAGGCGTGTAGTAGGCTACTAAAATTGTATTACTGCGCTTTCACCTTGAGAATGGTTTCCTTCCAAATGCGTCAGCATATGAAACCACAATGAACATTTTATTTTGCATTCAAAACACGAGACTGGATTTAACCCCGAAAATCTATTTACGAGTCCATTATATTAAAAATTATTTATCGATGTACTCAGAATACGCGAATGGTTTTGCTGCTAATTTTGCAGCACACCTTTTTATAATAAATAACGCATGAAATGAGAAGATGTTTTTTTAATATTTATTTAACCATTTAAATTCTGTGTTGAAATCTTAGTTTTTATCACAGAACCCCTCCCTTCTAATTATAAGTATGACTGTTTGATATATTTGTTATCATGTTTCCTTGATAACTTGAGTCTTGTCGTTTGAAAGTCTGCCAACCCCTGGGCTAGTTGATACATTCCTTTTGACGACATAACTTCAATGGTTCATTGTAAATTGGACCGAGGGTGAACCCACTTCCCAAGTCACGCCCTGAGGAAATTACACATTTTCCGGTTCTTGCTGCAATTTTATACCGACGGATGTGTCTGGATTTCCGAATCACCCACTTATTCATCATGTTGTATATGTCATTTTAGTAGACCACCATTTAAAGGAATCGCAAATACAAAATTACCTATCGTTATTAATGCAATCTAAATGCAAGCTAATCTAAATCACAAGTTCTCAACGTGGGCGATAACGCCCCTTTGTGGGGGTTTGAGACTTTTAGGGGGGCAGTAGAAGACGCAGAGAAAATTAGGGGTCATTGAAAAGGCACAGTGAGGGCGTGGGCAGGTAAAAAAAATATGGTCTAAAAAAGACAAAAAAAACGCACAAATCGCCTACTAATAATCTTACTTGCACGTATTATTATTGTTAAGATTTGACACTACATCATGAATACAAGAAGGAAAGAGGTAGCACCCGGTACTTAAAATACAAAAGAATTGTTTTTTTAACTTGCATTACCAAAAAGGTATAACCAATAATTTTATGTATAAATTTATTTCTTATAAAGAAAGACAAACATTCCCGGGTTACGAGTTACGAATCGCCCAACAATGTTTGAAAATCTCCGACCGCGATACTTTTAGGGAGTGGTTGGATGATAATCTAAGAAAAAAAAAAAAAAAATATTTCTTCAAATTTAGCAAATTCACTTTGTGGCACCATTTTATTAATGAAATAATTAAAAACACTTTGTGTTTACCACAATAAACTTTATTTAAAAGTCAACATGTTTCAAGAACGATGTTCTCTTCATCAGTGGTTTCAAGTGGTTTTCACTTAGATCTTTTGGAAATATTAGAAATCAGGAAAAATGTCAATAGAAATTTAAATATTATTAACAATCAAATTAATTTTGTGAATAACCCTATCTTAAACATATTTCCATTGTAATTTTTGTCTTTGTTCTTCTAAGCACCCCCCTTTCCACCTCTCCCCCCCCCCCTCTCCCTTGTTGCTCTTCTAAGCACCTCCCCTTTCCACCTCTCTCCTCCACCACTAATTCCATTTCTACCCACGCACGCCTGTCTTCTATGTTCGATCATTTAGTTTTAGTACATTATATGTCCTGATGAAGAGAACATCGTTCTTGAAACATGTTGACTTTTAAATAAAGTTTATTGTGGTAAAAACAAAGTGTTTTTAATTATTTCAAATAATATTTATTAATTAAAGCAAATTCTAATTACCAAAACAAAACATCGTAAAAAAAATGGTCCAGTGTAAGGTAGCTTTACTTTTGCAAGTAATGCACGTGTTTGGATAACGAAATGACCACCTTCACATTTCAAATCTGAATAAAACAGCCGACCGAGTGGAAAGAAGTAAAGAAAAGCTTTTCATGAATGATATAACCTCCAAAGTTTCAAGTTTCGAGGCAAGAGCGTGGAAAACGGTATATATATATTATATATGTATTTGTATGTAACTGTATGAACTTTTTTTAATAAATAGATAATAAAAAAATTGTTTGAACATGGTTTGAGGCTTGATATCCCTAAAATACAAATACACACCGGTATTTCATCATTCTTTTGCCAAGATTTATTAGCAGTAGTTATTTAACGGCTGATTCGAAGTAAATTCCTAGTTTTTTTTTATAAATATCATCATCATCTTCTTCCCCTTGTCCTATTCGGGTCGGGGACCCATTACATCGTCGAGGCTCCTCCATACGTCCCTGTCTTGTGCTGATTGTTCGGCCTCCGTCCATGGTAGACCCATCCTCTCCTCACACAGTTTCTGGAGTTGCCTCGTCCAACTGTGCCTGGGGCGGCCCACTGGACGTCTACCCTCTGGAATCGCACTCACTATCTTCCTCGGAATTCGGTCATCAGACATTCTTAGTACATGTCCAAGCCACCTCAGTTGCGATTTTTCTATGAAGAGTAGCAGTGGTTCAATGTTTAGATCATCTCAGATCGTCGAGTTTCTTATATGATCCCATTTCGTAACCCCTACCACTCCTTTCAAGTACCTCATTTCGGCAGCTTGGACTCTAGAGCGTGTTCGTTCGTTTAGCATCCATGCCTGGTGGCCGTAAGTGAGCTTCGGGCGGTGTACCGCTTTAAAAACTATATCAATAATAAAATCTATTAATTAGTTTCTCGAGACTTACACACTGCACATCTTTACCGACTATATGGACTGCATGCCACGCCACTGATTGATAAACGCGTAATTTCTTATCTCATTTACATTATACATCTTATCAATGCGCTTTGAACACGAGATCATAATAATAATATCAATAGAAACATTTATTTGTCAATAAATTATTTTTACATCATATTTGGTTTCATAACATTAACAAAAAGGTAACTCAGCTGTAAATTCTGGACCCGAAATACTGCTTGTTTTCAGCAGAGCCTATAAAGAGATAATTTAGTAACATAATCTCTTACTAAATTTGTTAAAACATTCACAAACACTGTAAACAATCGCATTTTCTTTGTAGTTTTATATTTAATCTCACACGTATCAACCATTCCTCAAAGAAAATAATTTTACTAGATTTGCATGCACAACCAGTAAAAACGCAATAAACTTTATAGTAACACATAAAAACCTCCAACACATAATCGCGTTAATAATATTTCCACGAACATAGTCCCAGTAGTCGGAAGCATGCCACAAACACGTCAAATGCGAATATAAAAATTGATCCCCAAAACTTGCCCTGATGCGTCACTAAAGGGGGGTGCCACAAGGTAGCTTTATGGGCCTCCTATTATTCCTATATAACTCCTAACTGAATTATGTTGGATCACGCCTAGTTTTTGCGAAGCCGTATTATTTTTGTACTTATACATGATTTAGTTTCCCTATATTGCACAAATGCTTATGACTCACGATCTCGATTTTCTCCAAATAGAACCATTATCACCCGAGGTGACATGTGACACGAATACATATTTGATGAGGGTTTTTAATAATGCCGTAGAGAAAATGCTTTTTTCACTTAGCAAGAAAGTTGTATAAGAAACTAATTTACCCTGCATGGGGTGTATCTATGAAGCAGAATATCTGTTCATTGCGGAAACATGCTTTCCAGCAATGAACTGTGACGTCATGAAATTTCAACGGATTTTCATAATCAACCAGTATTAATAGGTTTGCGACTATACGATTGAAATTTAAGAATCCGGTTAAGAATGCAAATCTTACGCAAACCCGTTCTCGCATGTGGAGGTTGTACACAAATGTGCTTTTGTAATAGAACCGAATTAAACCAATGCCAAAAGATGATGCCACTTACGTTAACAGCTTGCGTGATTATCATTTCGTGGCAGGCATAAGTACCACGGATTTGTAATTTCGTGTATCTCTCCGGATATGGAGAGATTTGCGATTATATGATTATTATTGTAACTGGCAGTTGTGAATAATAATACCACACGGCTGTATATTACATATGACGTCATTGCCTGTCGGGTTTACTTTGCCCCGGTGCCTAGCTGTCACTGGTTCCCAGTGGATCCGAGGAACCGGCAATTTTTTACTCAAACACTCAAACTGGGCGAAGCCGAACTAAAGCCGAGCAGCGAAAACCTGCGGAGCGAGTTTTTAACTGGTAGTTACGAGGAATGTTCAAGCGAATATTTTATTTGTTGAAGTAATTCCGCATTTCGTGAAAATTTCAGGTGCAAACGGTAGTAAACACCTTACGTTTATTTTTTTTCAAATGGTGTGACAGACAAAAAACTTTCTAATGTTATCTGTGAAGTAAATGATCTGTAATAAACCCTCGATGGTATCATGAAACTTTGGCATACCTACTCGTATTTTCGACATGAAATTTCTTCAGCCCGTTTCCATCTAATTTCAATACTTTTTTTCATGGGAACAACGCCATCAAAAAAGATTTAGGAACTAATCTATTACTGTTTTTATTTTTTTTTTTTCATAAGAAGCAATTACTTTGTGGTTAGACATTATATTATAAAAATAAAACAAACACTTTGTATTTAAACACGAATTTATTACTTTATATATCGGCCGGTTTCGCTTCGACCAAGTTTTATCAGACATATTCTTTTTCCCTCTGTCTCTCAACTTATATATAACTGACAACTCTGTCTTAATATTTAGTTATTATTATATCCTGATGAAGCTTGGTCGAAGCGAAACCGGTCGATACACAAAATAGTAAATTCGTGGTTAAATACAAAGTGTTTGTTTTATTTTTACAGTTTTTATCTTTCTTTACTGATATTTTCTGCGGACATGATTTTAAATCAAGTAAAACTAGCGTAATAAGATTTCTCCTTTGTGATATTTTAGTGAACGTGCTTCAAGAGGAAATAATTCTGGCAGTGAATCATCCCCCAGACTTTATTTCCTTGTTCAAAACCACCCCAATTGTAAGATTTCTAATCGGCCGGCGTTTGTGGGATCAATGTCCGCGTACTGTACTTACTCTTGATACTGTAATAGTGTAATAGTAAGTAAACGTTTTCACTGCTGAGTTACGCATTCTACGAAAGGCTCAGATATGTTTAAGAGCGTTTAACCATCCAGCGGACGAAAATCCACATTTCGTCGAAAGTTGTTCTTATGATCGTGCAGGGCGGTTACAATGAGAAAGATTAATTATTCTCCGTACCAGCTTTTTAAATTACAACGCAATATCGAATTTATTTCAATCCAAATTAGCTTTAATTTATACCTTCATCCAAAAATGCTGAAAGGCGTGATGATAAAACTATTAAAATATTGTCCTTTTTGTAATTATTTTTTGAATATAAGTATTTATCATTTTTCAATAATGTCTAAATTTAATAAGAATGTTAAAAACATCTGAAATATATTAGTTTGCAAGTGCGCAAATAAATACACAAATGGACCAATTTTCGTCAAGAAACGTACATATTTTTTAATGATTTTATTGAAACTAAAATTAAAATTCTAAAACATGCGTTTTCTAGATAATGTACTGATTTATTTTACTGCATGATTATATTATTTGAAATGGGTGTGGTGTAATACAAAATCTTTTTTGAAAATTTAACAAATCTGCCAACGACCTATGGAATAACCTTATTATACTAAAAATATATTTTTTTTCTCAAAATTTATTACATGCGAATGCTAGATAAAAGAACAATCTTTCGAAATCCATTTATAATTTTTTGTGGAAGAGAGTCAATACGTCTAAAATCTGATTTGAAAATGACATATTTCTGGTTTTCTCTGGAAATGCCCTCTTAATGTTTTAGAGTTTTTTTTTATTTTTATTTGCTAGCTGTTTCATCTTCAAAATCAAAATATTAATGTGAAAAATCGGTTTGCATGAAGCAGAACAATTATTAAACAGTGATCCGAGATCTGATCTGAGAATTTTTCATAAATATTTCTTTGAAAACCTAAAGAAGCCACAAAAATGAAAATTAAAAAACAAAATTAAACAAAACCAACTAACAAGTATTTGTGAAGCTGAAAGTATTTTAAAAACATGTTGCCTTTAAAAATTCAGACATTATAATTTTTTTGTTGAAAAATAAGAGGGCCGTCTGGAATTTACCTTTCAAATGAACATTGTTAGTAAACTTGTGAAAAATTACGAAATTACCAAAATAAAATTTGGTACCTACTTTTAGTTTTAGGTTATGATTATATAGGTACTTATATACTTACACTTATCAGTTTTAATTTTGAAAAATTATAAACACGTTGAATTTGATAATTCCGCATCACTTCCCGCCTGTACCGGTGCACGGATTCACCGACAACCGAAATAATGATGTTTGACGATGTACATAATATAATATCCAGAATTGTAGAAATTGTAACTAATTAGTTAATGATATAGTATCCTAGAGTTAATAAAATCTTAAAATATTGCTGTCAGGTGATTTATATTACAAGTAGTACAAGATTGACCATTTGCGGTCAAACGAAAGCTCATTGAACAGAGAAATGAGAGTAATATAGATAAACCACATTGCAGGGCTTGGATTACGACACAATAATGCCAGTTCATGAATCTCTTTGATAGCCTCGCGTCAATGGATCTGTTATCTGGTTGTCCCTCGCACACTCCGACTCGTCCTTTAATCCACCCGTTCTTACTTCATCCCCCACCCTTCATATGGAGAAGTATGATTACAAACACAGCTGGATGCAGGACAGTGATGAAATTCGTAACCCGCCTGTAATGTTTATTATGATCGGTGATATTCATCTCACCTACTACTCAACTGAACTAAATGTTACTCGTGAAAACGACTCTAACATAAAAATCATCTTGTATGACGTACTCGATACTATTCTAATGAAGCTACTTATAATACATCACATCTTCTCTACCATAATTTATGGTGTGGGACCATAGGCTGCGCGCTTGCTAGCCTGTGCTATTGTGCATAAGATCCTGATCATCTTTAACTTTAGTTTATGAGCAAATTGTTTTAAAATGTGGGACGTTTTTAACATAAAAATGTGATAACGATTGCCCAGTTGGCACCAAAAAATAAAATATTCAATAATATTGTGAAAAGGGTAATAAAGATAAATATATTTGTTGTTGATAAATATAGATGCTTTCTTGAATTTAAACCGTACGCAATGATCTATTATTACGCAATAGTCTATTACATAACGATATTTTTTTAAACACCTTTCGCTGACAAAAATGTGGCCAATTTGAAAACAATTATTGGAATCATTTCAAAAGTTCCCGCACTTTGTATATATACTTCGATTAATTACAAAAATAACTTAATATTTTCAATATGAGGTGTCTCCCACATCTAAATTTTTTGATATCATTGACACTTTGCGAACAGAAATTATTGATATTTTTTCTTACAAATCATTGATCATGTGTTACATATCAAAAAAAGCATTTTCGATTTCAAATTTATACCTATTATGTTTATCAACTAGGCTGTAGAAAACGTATAGAAGTCAAAATATTTAAAATTCTCCAAGAAGGTAATACATACGCCAATTTTAAAGTAAATAATACGCAAAATTCATGCGGTCATAAGTTTAAGGGCCTTTTAACCAGCCAGCGGCTGAGAATTCACGTTTCGTCGAAGGATGTTCTTACGATCGTACAGGGTGGTTCCAATAAGAAAGATTAATTATTCTCCGTACCAGTTTTTTTAAATTATAACTCAATATCGATTTTATTTCATTCTAAATTTGCTTTAATTTATGCCTACATCCAAAAATGCTGAAAGGCGTGATGATAAAACTATTTAAATTATGTACTTTTTGTAATCATTTTTTTAACATAGGTATTTATAATTTTTCAATAATGTCTAAGCAAAATAAGAATGAAAAAAAATCTTAAATATATTACTTTGTAAAACCGTAAGTAAATAGACAAACTGAAGTAATTTCGTTACAAAACACGTGCGCTGATCTTTTTTTAATGATTTTATTTAAACAAAATTTGAAAATCTGAAAAATAGCTTTCCCAGATAATTTATTGATTTATTTTACTGCATGATTATATGATTTGAAATGTGTGTTGAATAATACTAAATTTTGTTTGAAAATTTAACAAATCTGCCTACGACCTGTAGTAAGGTATCCTTATTATACTAAAAATAAACATTTTTTCTCAAAATTTAAAACTTACGTTTACTAGATAAAAGAACAATCTTTCGAAATC
The DNA here is from genome assembly GCA_917880885.1 of Limnephilus marmoratus. NCBI lineage: Eukaryota > Metazoa > Arthropoda > Insecta > Trichoptera > Limnephilidae > Limnephilus > Limnephilus marmoratus. The sequence continues at coordinate 49,484,573 of OU862910.1, read as the reverse complement.
AATTTATAATTTTTTGTGGAAAGGAGTCAATACGTCTAAAAATTGATTTAAAAATGACATTTTTTCCGGTTTTCTCTGATTATTCCCTCTTAACGATTATTTATAATTTTTTATATATAATTTTTTTTTTTTTATTTGGATTATTTTTCCAAAAAAATAGGTCGTAAACGGTTAAATATAGGTGCATTTAATGGCTCTCTAACAATGAAATCAGGTCATACGTCTCCGTATTAAAATTCAGATGTATTATTTTTTTAATGAGGGCGGGAAATTCCGAAAACCGGACGCTCAGAAATCCCGCACGCCGAACGCTCGAATGTCTAACAAATGTTCATTGTACGTACACAGTTGCCCTGAAACAATTGAATTGTGAATAAAATCGTACCTCCATAGTTATTTCATCACATATTCAAAGGACCCAATCCCAATATGGTCGAGTGGGACGATTCCTACCCCCGAGGGTGCAGTTCCCGCCCTTGAGTTCACATCTCAATACGGCAGCGTCCCCGCGTATGTGTTAATCTCGCTACTGAATAAAGATGGTAAATTGAACAATTTACTTTTTCTCTCGTTCCTATTGCACTTCAGGAGTAATGTTATGCAGCTAGGGGTGCAACTACTGTCTGCGTTTGTCTCTAGGGGCGGGGAGAGCCTCCCCTAAGCAGAAAAACAGAATCCAAATTATTTCACCCTTGATGTGTAACAATTTTTTATGCTTTGAATTTCTATTCGCCTAATTGTTCCTTCATTTTTTCAGAACGGAATAAGTTTTTCATAGATTCATGACGAATGAAGGCTTTTTTCAGTACCTGTCAAAATATGCGTCTCGTCATTGTTAAGTATCTCTAAATTATCCTATTCGTGTTTTATTAATACTGGGACCAGAATAGAGAACTCCAGCCCAATTTTTTTATTTTTTTAATGAATAATGACCTTCTAACTTAAATAACTGCATTTTTATTTTTATTTTTAGAGTTAGTTTAAATAGTTAAAATAATTGTCAAAGTTTTAATTTTTCAAGATCCCCCTAAGACCACCGTATGTACGGTGAATCATGTGACGTCATCACTCCTGAAAAATTACTATAGGATTGGGCAATCAGCTGATCAAGTGCCGCCATTTTGAATAGCGTTATTCGAAGCATTCTCCCTAGAAGTAGCATTACTATTTTTTTGTGCAGTAGTTTTTCAATATTTTAAATAATAGAGATAAACTAATAGAGATACCTCTATTTTTGATACTGAATTATTTAGGCTTAAATATTGTTTAAATAAAACTTTTTGTTGTTGTTGTTTCAAATAAACAACAACTAAGTCTCTATAAACAGTATGAAATAACGAATAACATGAAATGTTGTTAATACTGATGGCTTATGTTATACCTACATAATCAAAGATTTCAATACAATGACTGGTGACGCGTGACGTCAGCACTAACCATTCAGTAATACCAACTTTACAGTGTGTTTTGACGAAAGGTTTAAAAATGCACTTTTTAATATTTTTTTAAGAACTCTACGCATAATTTTATGAAATAAGGCTTATATATTCAGAATCAGCGTTTATTGGTCTACATGAACATATTTTTTTAAAGCCATAATATTTTTCACTGGAGTTCCTTATTCTCCAGTACTATAAGTTGCTGATTATCGATATCACAGTGACTATTTGTTCATTTATTGAAATTTCGTTACTTACAAATAGAGCTTAGCAGGACTGACGTCCATACTAACAGGTAGCCAGCTTTTGTCTGGCGAGATCCCGCATTATAATGACTGAACACACCTGCCTTCGGTTACTTTCGTCAAATCTCGTAAACGAGACTATGTGGCCCGAATAGCTCACAGATGACTAAAGCAGTATGAGAACTGGTCATAAAATAATTACGATACATTACTGACTGATCATAAAATTATAATTTATTTATTATTAACCAATTTCATCCTAAAATTGACCTAAAAATACCTTTGATAAAAGTTTGTATTGATATCAAACGGATTTGTTACGATCTGTATTGATTTTTATCGATATGTGTATAGACCAATAGTTTTATCCTTGATGCATTTGGATAAAAAAAATATTTTATTCTTATGTTACTCGCCGGTACATTCTCTCTGCACACCCCTTCGGGGACACTTATATTTTGTGCTAGAAGGTGTACCATATTTTCCTCAAACCGACTGCATATTGTGAATAAGTATGCCGGGAGGCAACTGTGGGGGAATCAACTGTCAAGGAATCGTAACTAAACATCAAACGACCTCCGTAGTCCAGTGGGTAAGACTCTCTTGATTCACAAACCGGAGGTCGCGGGTTCGAACCCGGCATGCGCAAATAAATTTTATTTGATTAATTTGTGTTATTTCACAATTAATTAATTTAAAATAATATATAGTATATTTGCGGCATGTTCCAGAGTGGAAGATACTATCAGTATCGCCCTGGTGTAAGACCACCATTCAGAATTGAAACGTTGCTTGAAAATGGCTTTAGCCGTGTTTAGTGACCAGATCTGAATAGTCAGGTACTTCCCAACGTTCCTCTTCCCCACCTCCTTCCCCTCCCCACTACCTTCAGCCTCACAACATACCCCAATTGGGGATGCCATAGTCTCACTGGCTCCAGACGGGAGCAGTTGAGATTCTTGTGCGGTATTCACCGTAAAAAAAAATAAAAAAACTTTTTCTCGACACTACATGATAGAAAAATAAAATGAACCGGTTGATCTCACGAACGAGTCATAGAAACGACGCATTCTCATGTGAGAAATAATGGTGTTACCCAATTGTCCAAAGCGGAATGTCGCTAGTTCCTTGGAGCATCTTCCATTGAAATGCGGGTAGAACCAAAATGGTACTCACACGAACTCGACGCTTTAGATCACTCGGCCACTAAATGGTTGAGTTTGACTGGCTGAGAGACACGACATCTGTCAGAGAGATGTTATACCCAAAAGAAAAAAATCTAGTTTCTCCTAAACGAGACATTCGTCAAACTGCCGGCACTTCAACCTCCATAAATTATTTCAGGAAATCCTTTATCCTAACGTGGCATCATTTTATTAGTTACCATTTCCCTTGGACCTAGTCCTGCAGATAAATCTGATCTAAGTCTGAAGATTACTTTCGGATTACGGGCGCAATAAAATTGCGGATTGAGACCTCCTCCTTGCCATTGATCAAATCGGATTTATTCTGGCGGAAAACGGAATATCCGAATAGCTTATTTAACTTGGTTATGATGTCTTATCATATATGGCTCGGTAGTTTGGGTAATCGGATTATTTTCTGAAAGGAAAATCTTTTAAAATAGGAAACTCTGACATTTTGAACGTATGCGGGTACCTAAACTATATGCAGGGCTGGGCAAAATACATGCTTTGCTGTAATTAAAACACAAATTACAAAATACTTTTTCTTATGTATTTAAAATACGAAATACAAAATACTTTCAAGTCGTGTATTTGAAATACAAAATACAAATTACAAAATACATTTGGTTTTGGTAGAACCTTTGGTTGCAATAAATTGTCGTAAGTGCCGTTATGTAAGGGTGCGTTTGCGTAGAAGCAAAGTTGAGTAGAGTGAAACGGAGACTTGCAAAAATTGACCAATCATATTGCTCAAAAGACACATCTCATCTCTGCTTCACTTGTAAAGTTTTGTGGTATAGGACCCAGGTGTTAGATAATCATAATTATTATTATTATAACACGACATTTGTATAGCGCAGTTTTGTGTTATTTCACTTCAAGTGCGCTCTACTATAATTAACTTAATAATAATCTAGTATTCTGTCAAATTATTCCTATAGCGCTTGATCCAATACTATGATACAAAAATGTACAATACAAAGCAATGCCAAGTATAATATAATATGATACACATATGAATAAAATGTACAATAGCAGTGCTATTATAGCACGTGTTGCCAACTCTAAATATTAACATACATAATATATTGCTCTGGTCTCTAGCGTTTTTAGTCTATGTATTATCTATATCAGTTTATTTTTGATTATCATTATTAAGGTCGCTAAATGTATTTGAAAATGTATTTTGAAGCCACAAGTACAGTGGCGGCGTAGGGTTGATTGGCACCCGGGGCGGTTTTGTATTGAACACCCTACATAAAATAAAACACCAATAATCAATTTCAATTGATAACAAAGAAAAATTAGTTATTCACGCTTGGATCATTGTGGACCTTATATAAGATTTTATTAAAGGAGACAGAAAAATCAGAAAAAGATATTGGCACCTCTGGGACTCGAACCCAGGACCTTCTGCTTACATGGAAACAACTCTACCAACTGAGCTAAGGTGTCTGTATCCAATTCGGTCACTTTTAACTGTATCATTCTTCGACTAAGAACTACCAACATTATCTTCATTTTCTTAACGCACATATTATTGGCTGCTACCTTTATATATGATTGCAAGATTCAAACACGAACTAAATGCTATCTAGATAGTGTCTGGATAAATTATTAATTAGCTCAGTTAGTAGAGCTGTCGCCATGTAAGCATAAGGTCCTGGGTTCAAGTACCAGAGATGCCAATAACTTTTTCTGATTTTTCTGTCTCCAGATTTAAGATTGAGTTTCGCTAATTTCTTCTTTCAACACCTTCTTTGCAGTGGCGGCTCATGACTTTTAGTTGTGCTAGGGTGCTAATATTAAAAAAATGGCATCATGGATGTTGTCGTATGCGAAATTTTTTTTTTTTTTTCAAAAATCGGTGTTTTGTATGAAGATTTTTCAGGAAATCGGTGCGGCGCACCACCAAACTGAAACTAACCTGAAATTTTTCATACAAAAAACTGATTTTGAAAAAAAAAAAAAAATTTTTTTTTCGGCTACAACAACATCAATAATGCAATTTTTTTTAATATCAGCACTCTAGCACACCAAAAAGTCACGAGCCGCCACTGCTTCTTTGCCGGTGTTGGGATCACACATCTCTTCGAGTGTTGATACAAGCTTCTCAAAATGATTCTTCAGTTTTAGAAAGGGAATTAGAAATTATATTCGATTTTTTTTTTAAATATTGTTGCGACGCGTTTCAAAATATGATAATGTAAGTAGCCAGATACGTAGTTATTTATTGAAATGTCTTTACAGCGGGAGATTTTGTGCGCATTCTTTGTCTGTACGAGTGGGTTGTGGTTGTCACCCCTTGGTGCTTGGCACCCGGGGCGGACCGCCCCCTCCGCCCCCCCCCTTACGCCGCCACTGCTGACAAGTATTTGAAATACAAATTACAAAATACCTCAGCATCAGGTAATTGAAATACAAATACAAAATATGTATTTGTATTTCAAATACGTATTTCAATTACAAGTAATCCAAATACTGCCCAGCCCTGACTATATGTGCTTTTTCATACTTGGTATACACACCTCGTTATCATTTTTTATTTAAATTGTTCATTGTGAGCCATTGTAAGCTGTAAGACCTGGCTGAAGGAAGAGTAAGATTCTATGTCTTTTGCGACAGCGCAACGCGTGTTAAATCGGCCGTATACGACACATTTTGACAGTTTTCTTAAATGCGGTATACCGTATCGTGCTAACGAGCTAAATACTGCGTTTTTGTTAAGACACCAACTCTTAAAAATAGTTATACCCTACGCCAGAGATAACGGCGCGATTGCCGCTTAATCCTCGTTAATAATTGTCAGTCGCGGGAAAATTTGCGAATCCAAAGTTACAATTGAAAATTTCGTAAAAATATAAAAATAATACGACAAACTGAGAGTCATTTATAAATGCCTATTAGGCTTATACGTTGTTTTAATAACTAATAAATAGTTACTCGTGTTTTTAAGTAGGTAATTAATCAATTCAACAAACGACCGGCATAGACAAGCCATTGAAAGCCATAGAAAATCGCAGGAATTTGACAGCCGATAACTCACGGCAGACGCCTTTCGATATCCGACGGGTTTTGCCTTTTTGTCTTAATTTTCTCGTAACGCTGACTTAACGCAATAGATAATACAAAAGTTACAGAATCACTTTTTAGGGCGGTAAATGCTCTTAGTTTCGCCACTACAAATACTCGTAAGTAATCTACCAGACCCAAACAATTGTGTGGCAGTCGTGTCTACTTTACCTACTGCAAAGTAACAATAGCAGAAATATTGGTTTCATAAATGAACTAGTCGATAAAATAGCATTTGCGTGTCAGCTAACACTAGGAAATATCGTGTTGCAGTGTAGTGTACTACATTACATTCACTAAGTGACATTTTCTCTTCTCTTCGATCTCATTAAATATTACCTATAATTCCTATAAAATTAAAAATTATTTTATTTAATTTAATTTTTATTTTATTTAAATTTTATTATATTTATTAAATTTATTGCCGAAAAAGCAGTTCTATTATTTAATAATAGAACTGCTTTTTTGGCAATTTGTAATATGATAATCTTTTCCTCTACTAGTTCTTATACTTTTTATACATATACATTTATGAATAAGCTTTTTAAATTAAATTCTTTTTTTGTAAATTCCCATTTTCCCACCCTGAAATCGCGGGTTCAAATCACGGCATGCGCGAGTAAATTTCATTTGATTAATTTAAGTTGTTTAAAAATAATTAATTAAAAACAATACATATATGTATAGCATAATTGCGGCGCTTTCCGAAGTGGACAATACTCTCAGCATCGCCCTGGTGACAGACCACCATTCAGAATTGAAACGTTGCTTGAATGGCTTTAGCCGTGTTTGGTGTCCGAATCGGAATTGCTAAATCCCCCTCCTCACTACCTTCAACCTCACAACATACCACAATTGTGCATACCATAGTCTAACTGGTGCCAGACGGTTGAGAGCAGTTGGGACTCTTGTACGGTATTCACAATTAAAAAAAATAAAAATTCCTCTCTTCTTTATCTTGCATTGTGAATGTTAAATTAAATTGGGTAAAAATTCGGTTTAGGGGCGATAGTCCTATACATATAATTTTTTTTTATACTAATTATGGGCCGGAAAATCCGAATCTGAAAGAATTAGGCGTCGGCAAGCAATATTAACTGAATTACACGACTTTAAAATTTTCTATAAGCACAAAGGAAAACAAGCCATTTTGAATGCATTGACACTACAAGTCATAGAAAAACAAGAAAGATGTTACACCACATAAAATTAAGTGTTACCATTAAGCAATAATATCAATAAAGTAAAACTTTCCGACACGATACGTCCTCACATGATAATTCATCACATAACACATTAACCTGATGAATTATGACTATCTCAACGGCCGTATTCTTAGACCAAAAGTATGAAAATTCGTAGTCTTAAAAATGCGTAACCTAACCTAACCTAACCTAACGCTAGGTTTGTGTAACATGGTTTGTGCCCCTTTATACCGCCTGCTCGCGTCAAGGCAAGAAAACATCCCAGTTTTCAAGTAGTTTAGCGGCTACGCTAGGTTTATGTAACATGGTTTGTGATACAAAAGTGAGTAAAATTTATAAAAAATAATTACTTAAATTAGTTATTGATATTATTGCTTAATGGCAACACTTAATTTTACGTGGTGTAACATCTTTCTTGTTTTTCTATGACTTGTAGTGTCAATGCATTCAAAATGGCTTGTTTTCTTTTGTGTTTATAGAAAATTTTAAAGTCGTGTAATTCAGTTAATATTGCTTGCCGACGCCTAATTCAGGGTTGTCTTAAAAAGTGTTGTGAATTTACAAATAACAAACTCCCACTTGTGTTACGTAGATTCCTTCCGTCCCAAAATGAGTTTTACAACTCATTTTTTGCTTTGCTAATTTGTAACGAGCAAAAATAATATGTTAATTTTAAAAACACATTACAAATTTTACAACTCACAACTAATCGACTGTTTAGTAGAGTGATTTGATCAAAATTCTTGTCCTCAGGCGGAGGTGTCTTCAAATAAATGAATAAATAAATCAAATACTCGTATGTTGCCACTAAGTCACTCTTCTAAACATTGGCCATAAGAATATTACTGTTTTACTTATCTCTACAGAGGTCGGGTTCAATGGACAAGTTTTGTGATATGTGAACTCGAGCAGACTATTAAAGCGTAAGAAAGTTTCCTCGAGAACGCCAACAGTAGCTAGGATTCTTGATACGGATACCTACAGTGCGGGAAGCTGTGAGACTGCACCAGGTAATAATGCACAATGCATGTCAGTAGACAGTTATGCGCCGATAAGCCAGGCGTTACCGTATGCACTATGCAATTAAAAAGGAGAATAGTATTATGCAGCTAACACACTTACAAGAATAATAAGCATTGCTAACTGGAAGCGCTTTCCGGGCGAATAGCCAAAGGACCCGAATCAACGCCAAGTAAAATTACGTAAAACATTTAATTTTCTTCAGGAAGAATAAATTGAATGGCGGGATTGGGAGAAAATTTAAATACCATTAGAGAACTGGGACTCTAAACTATAAAGATAAGTGGATGAGCGTAATGGGTAAAAACCGAAAAGATTAGAAAAAAGACACAAAATATAGCTTAAGGTTAACCACTAAGCAATGCAAAATCACGTGATTTTGATTTGAAAACTAGATCTCTTAGAAATATTTTAGACACTTTAATTAAATACAGCGAGTAAAACACATATATGCCTTTGGAATAATCGAGTATTTTTCTATTAGCCTTTTTAGAAGCTCAGAAAAAATAATGTATTATCAGGCTTATAAAAACTGCTTTAAAATTCAAAATCTCCTACTTACGAACCCCTTCTCGGTTATATTTTTATTGCATAATCTAGAAAATTAAATTCTTTATAAAATGATAGTGGAAGATTTAAGTTTTTTTGCCTGAGCTTCGCCAAATAAAATAAAACACGCTTGTTGGCAATGTTTTTTTCATCAAAAAAAGGCGGATGGTGTTGAACGGAAACTTAAACCGTATCGTCATCTATGTAAAAGGTGTTACTGTTAGCGACCCGATCCCGAATTTTACACATTAATGCAAGTGCGGGGCTTGCATGAATTCTGTTTCATATTATTGCCTCGAATGACCAAAGAGGTGCATGTGGACTGCAGAAAAAAAAATTTGGAACCTGTTATTAAAGAAAATATTGGAAGTCAAGGTCTGTATTTGACGAAACTTGCATAATTTGGGCTTTTTAAAGTGAAAACTTCTTTAGCACCGTTGTGATTTGAAACTCGATGAAACGAAAAAGCGACACTAAAAAGAGAAAAACACATACATCTATAGGATTTAGCCTTTAGAATGAGATAGAATAATCGGTCTCCTCTTTGTGCGATGCTTCGTACCCACCCCACTCTTGCCTACTTTAGTTTTCTGAAGGTTTAATTTACCGCGTGTGAGCTGCACACATTTTTTAAAATTTATTATCGGTACAAATAAATCATTTCGTATACTATTAAACAAATAAATCAACTGCCCTTTTTAATCGTCCTTGAGAACGCAATATAAATCATTTATGCAATCATAGATATTACAAAAGTGATTACAAAACTAATGTAGGTTCTCTGATGTCTATGAATACAATGTATGTTTTAAGTACAAGTTTAATATTATTCTAAAACAGAAGAGGTGATCCTTTCAACCCTTTTTATGAGGTCTCCCAAGGAATGTACTTTGAAATACTATGAAAGGTTTATTTCAAAAAGTCAGTTACATTGATTTATCTGTGAATGGTAAAGTTAGCAACTTTCGTAACATCCGACTAAACCATGTTTTTAAAGATTCCGTGTTTTTACTAATTTTAATAGTAAAATATCCTATTGATAAAAACGCTGCTGTATTTATAATTATTCTGCTGCATCTCGGATAGTTTTCTTGCAAACTTTTTATCCGCATCTGCGGGAATAAACCAATCTCAAATTGCAATACCTAACCAGTCTGGATTTTAACGACTGAGCAAGTCTGAAGTTATGATTTAGTATTCGTTTGCTGAATAACAGAAATAACTTTGGCGTATTTCTCAACTTGCCAACTTTGTACGTGCTGCATATTTTTTGGTCCTCATAAAATATACCTAGAAACATTGTTTATTCTCAAGGAATTGTGAAACCGAACAATGGTAAAATAAATTTATTTTAAATAAATTTATTATCATGATGGTTAGTACTTCTCTGAATTAAACCAAACCGTATTTAAATTACATTAATATATTATGAGGGTTGCAATGAAATATAATCAATTTCAATCGCGTACATTAATCTTAAAACATTCAACCTTGATTTCACATAACTTTCCAGTGGTGGTTTCGGGGTTGAAAGTGAAGAGGCATAAATATTTTTTAAAGTAAGAATTGTATTATGTATACCGTATACCTATCCTAGAAAAAAACAGTATATCAATAATGTGACACATGTGTAAATTAATCCAAATAGCCGCGCTTCATACGTACACACCGAAGATATTCAAATACAAAAGAGATATGCTATGGTGTCCGCGCAACTGTCGGCGGACAATTCCCTAATTAGAGTAGTTTGCATACGAAAATAATTTGTTCATTTCGTTGATTTTTCGAAGATGTGCATTATAGTATTGGTTAGTTTAAATATGGAAAGAATTCGTTCATTTAGTTTAACGTTCGTTTGGTTTATTCGTTAATTATTCGTTCATTTAGTTTATTTGTTAATTGGTAAACAATATCGGCGACACCCGGAAGCGCAGTCCCACCTAGTAAAAACTGCAGATAGCACATCTTCTTGTATTTCAATATCTTTGGTACACACTGCCGCGTACTATCAAAAATAATCCCAAAATCAAATAAAACTTGGACACTAGAGCTAATCGTAAATGATCGGTTTTTCTTCGAAAGTGTTCGTTTTTTGAGGCTTGCCTCAAATTGTACACCATGCGACTACGCAACGGCTACTGTTCATTTCGAATCAATCTGACTTCCACTCACCCCCTTCGCCGAAATATGAGGCTGCCGGAGGCGGGCCCTATCTCCGCCTCCCTAGCGTATTATTGTATTGCATTGTGTAGTAGCTTGGCGCGGTAAGCTGAAATCCGCGTGCGGCCGGCCACGTTGCACTGGAGTGATGAGTTATATTACCTACATAAAGAAAACCAGTCCTAATGAAATACGAAAATATGTAACAATAATTTTTTTTTCTATATTTTGCATATATGGATAAGTGTTTCTTATGTCTTTCCTCTTTTCTTCTCTATTTTTTGGCAAGGCTCAACCTCCCCTGCCTCACAGCACGAACCGCCACTGTAACTTTCTGTATAATTGAACAGTAGGTATGAATATAATGTAGAATCATTCAAATAAACAAAAAACAAAATAAGCATTCCAAACATTGTACAAAAGGCTGTCACGTAAGCTGTAAAGGGTTTCAATAGCATATAAATATATTTTTCCTTTTGATAAAATGTACCAATTTCTGTTGGTATTTTTCTCGCTGTAGATCATACATTACGCACATGGACCAGTAATCGAATCATCCCTCAATAATTACTGTCGAGGGTTTATTTTTAATTTTGGGCCCCTTCGCGCTCCCCGCAATGATAATTGTTATCGTAATTTTTATAGTGTCGACCCTCGCAGCATCCCTTTGTACAGACCTGTCACCATATTTTATCTCTAATACTGCACGCAGTATTTTGAATACAATGGTTTGGTATCTATCTCTAAGGAATGAAGGAATTCCGAAGGTTGCCAAAAGATAAATTAACGGGTAGAATTATAATTAATGATACAAGTAAGGACCTACTTTCTTCAAAATTATTGTACGTCGTGTGATTACTTATTTGTGTTTTCATTGTTTATTTTGGTAACTACAAGTGTCATTTGTTTAATCTGTGTATATGTGCAAAATACTAAACGTTAATTATTTCACTGGAATCGCTGGCAGTACCTTCTGGCACTGTGCTCTGAGTTCTTTTCAAAGCGCTATGTGAAATATTCGTGCCTAATAATGGACCTCAACGATTTTGAAACTTGTGAAAATGGATTTGGAAATTACAGGGAATATTGTATGTAACTTATAAAATTCATTTTAATATATGAGAAATGGCGCTCTCTCTAGCGAAATGGTTCATATATTTTTATTTAGAAAATGTAAAAATTACGACAGTTTATTTTTCCTTGGGATGCCATTTTTGTGGAATACCGCCTTAATACAATGCCAATAAAAAAGACGCAGATAACCCAAATAAATACACACATAAAAAAGAAATGTTCTATATTTTAACGACGTCAATATTAATAGTAAATTGGCAGATCACTTTGGGTTCTTCACAACATTCTGAATTTAAACGACGTCAATATTATTAATAAATTGGTAGATCACTAAAGTGTCCTAAAAGTATTCTGTATTTAAACGACGTCAGTATTAATAATAAATTGGCAGATCACTACAGGTTCTTCACAAAGTTCCATATTTAAACGACGTCGATATTTCATTAATAAATTGGTAGACTAAAGTGTCCTAAAATGTTCTGTATTTAAACGACGTCAGTATTAATAATAAATTGGCAGATCACCACCGGTTATTCACAATGTTCTATATTTAAACGACGTCAAAATTAATAATAAATTGGCAGATCACCACCGGTTATTCACAATGTTCTATATTTAAACGACGTCAATATTAATAATAAATTGGCAGATCACCACCGGTTATTCACAATGTTCTATATTTAAACGACGTCAATATTAATAATAAATTCGCAGATCACTACAGGTTCTTCACAAAGTTCCATATTTAAACGACGTCGATATTAATAATAAATTGGCAGATCACCACCGGTTCTTCATAATGTTCTATATTTAAAAGACGTCAATGTTGAGTTTCGCTGAATTCCGTACTCCGTATTTTAAGCTAGCCATTTTTTTGTGGAAACAACTGCTGTGGAGAGGGCAATAGAGAGGAGTTTTGTTTGGTTGGAAGATAAATGGCGCACAACTTTACAGTTCAGTATTCACTTTGTCATAATATGGTACATGGACTCACTCAATCACACATCCTTGCAAATGAAGGGTTGACCTATTATTCCCTTACAGTAGCGCTTGACACACAAAAACGATTTACCAAAAACCCTAACCGATATTGGATTTTTCTATTTCTTGCACCCAACCTAAAAAAATATTCCACCACATGGTTTTAAGAAAAGCATTTGAAGAGTATGTAATTAAATAAAATGCAGTACGTATTACACTTCTTTATTCCGTGATTTTATCAAGCAAATATGAACGCATTAGTATCAAATATACTAATTTCGGTTATGTATGCGTGCGTTTGTTAATCTTGCATGAAATCTGGTTCACAAATTTTCTTTGAATATATGTGTCATTTTCAAAATTGAAGACGGTTGTGAAAAAAATTTAGACAACGATAAAGTACCTACCTTTTTTTATTTATTTTTTTATTAGTTTTTGGGGTATTATGCCGTGTTACGCTACCTCCTGCAGATGTGTGATGCCCTGATGATGGACATTGCAACGCTTCCTAAAGAAGGAGGTAGCGTAACACGGCATAATACCCCAAAAACTAATAACAAAATAATTTTTGGCCGTGAAAATCTAAAATCGTAAGTACATACCTGTTTAAGAGTAGATATAATATTATATTTTTTCAAAAACTGGAACTGATTTGTCAAGAATCAAGAATTCAGACTATCCCGTGACTTTTCACGGGTTTGCACTAATCTATTATAAAGAATGCACGAATGACGTTAAAAATAATAACGTGATGTAGAATCTCAAAATTACCAACTTCGTTTTTTTTAAAGTTAAAATGTTTATCACATATCCTCTTTGGATTCTCTTCTCTTCGCTTCCGATATCTTTGTCTCAAACGGAATTGTAAAATTCTATATTTGGATACGTTTGCAGATTTTCACGGCCAAAAGTATTTTCGTTGTTTATTTTTGGGGTGTTATGCCGTGTTGCGCTACCTCCTTCTATAGCCAACGTTTCGGACAGCGTTGCAGTGTCCACTATAGGTGATGTGTGCACACATCTTCCGGATCTGCCCTGATGATGGACACTGCAACGCTGTCCGAGACGTTGGCTATAGAAGAAGGTAGCGCAACACGGCATAACAACCCAAAAATAAATATCGAAAATTCTGTATTTATTTAATATAAGCTGTTGAATCGGTACGGTAATGAAGTACCTACGTACAGAATAGATAAATTATTAGTTCGGCGACCAAAAGTATTATAAAATCGAAGATCTGAGCCACATTTCTAGTAGATGAGTTCCTTTAATCAAAAGATTTCTCATGGATCTTGCAAACAAACGGGAAAAAGTTCTGTATTCATATTGAACCCCTTTCAAAGATGACTGTCTGTGTTCGGCTCCATTATTACTAGCTATTTAGAATCCTTGGTTCGACGTTTCTGGGAAGCTAACCAAAACGATTTTCCATTAACACCCCTTTCACCACCTCCACATTAATTGCCCGATCCCGAATCCACGTCCCTCCCCTTTCTTCCGACGTCTGGCGCGCGAATTTACATTCGAGTCAGTCTTTTAATCGAGTTTGCACGTCCACCGAAGGTATATTTCAGAGTAATGACTGCGGAATGCAGGCATTTTGGAAAATGTGGAACCTACTTTGTATGTAAAACACATATTTTCCGACGTAAATGAAAAATGTAACACCCAGAGGGTCTGAAAGGACCGGATCCTGAAGTCTGAGGCATAACAATAAAGGTAAAAAAAATGGTGTAGTAGATGTAACGCGTTAGTGGATGGGAAGACGTCGAGGACCATCAGGAAGTTCCCACTAAAAAACTCAACACATAAATACGCTACAAGGCTCACAGAAAACCTATTAATGCCAAAAGCAAACAAAACAATATTCCAAAAAGGACCATACTACATGGCCATTAAAGTATTATAACAAGCTTCCACATAACATTAAACAAATACAAGATACACACAAATTCAAATCGTCACTAAACACTTTCCTTGTTAATAAATGTCACTACACGTTGAGTGAATACCTCACGTAAATGAAACGCCTATTTTTATTGGTGTATATATTTGTATTTTTTTCATTGGTATATTGTTATTTTATCTGTATTAACATTGTAATTATGATAAAACAAATAATATTATATAAACATTGTAATTAAATAAATGTGGTTAGCTGGACGAAATGGGGTCTACCCATAAGCTACACCTTTTGTAATTTTTATTTTACAATAAATATTTTTTGATTTGATTTGATTTGATTTGAAGACATAACACGAATAAGCGAATCAAAGAGTTCATTAGATATGCTAGGACGGAGTTGTCTGGCGATGCGAGAAAATATCGCAAAGGTTATGGAACGTACCCATACTACGTGACCTGTTCGGGGGGGGGGGTCTTCAAAATGTCACGCTTGGTACAAATGAGCAGCGGGTTGCTTAGGTTTTGGTCACCGGGGGGGGGGGGGGGGGGTTAAAAATTGCAAAAAATTGGTCACGTAGTATGGGTACGTTCCCTTAGTTACTTACTTTTACCAGCTTACTCAAATATATCTGTTTTCATTTTTGACTCATTTTGGTTATCGTGTCTCTCAATGATCTAGCAAGAGATTGGTGGCATGCCATTCTTCGTATCTCCCCTGAGGGGAAATAATGTACCTACCTACTGTTATTTTGTTAGTTTTTAACGGGCAGTATTGTAACTATTTTGGTTACAACTGTAGTTTATTGCCAGGCTACTGAGAAGTCCGTTGTCAGTTTTTAAGAGAAAGAGAAAATAAAATTAGAATGTTGACTGGGCTGTGGTTTGGTGGTTCTTCATTATATTACACTTATTATCAAACAGGTACGTAGGACTTCAGTAAAGCGTTCAACAAGGTCTGTCAAAAAGATTATGAATTTTTGTACCAGGCTGTTTAATAGTTTTTCAGAATTTATTCAGTCATCTAATTCCTTGAGCACTTTTAAAAAGATTGTTACATTATTTGTGTTAGCCGTAGATTGACAACAGTTTTTTATCTCTGTCCTTTTTAATATACAGCATGTTATGAAGCGATTGTATTTATCGTAAGTTAGGTACTATTTTCTTAAATGCATTTTAATTGGTTAGGTTGGCAAACCTGGGGGAGTTCGTTCAACGTGTCGGTAGGCGGCGGTTTTTGGGTTTGGTTTCCGGATCCGCACTCTGGTTTTCACGGCGATTTGTGCGGTACGCCGTGAAAACAACGGTCAATTAATCTTAAGTTTTAATACGATGTGATTATAATCCAAGCTTGGGCATCTGCATTCGGGGGACGGAAACACGTTGTGTTTATTTTAAATATAAAAATTAAAGATTTATTCGCGTAAAATGCGAGTTTTCGCGCGGGTCCCAAAAGGGAGCACGAGTTTAATGGCGATGTACGTGTGTTACGATTAATGTACCTCTTTATCCGAGACATCGGTGTAAATAATAACCCGCCACGCTTATCATTGTGCCCTGTGCATCTAACCGAAGAGTTATTCACGTAAAATGTGAGTTTCGCGAGGGTCCGAGTGACCACGAGTGAATTGGCAATGTCCGAGTGAAAAGACTATTGTACCTCATTATCCGAGTCATCGGATTAATTAATAACTCGCTGCGCCCGTGATTATATGCAGGCCAACTATTGAATTCCCCCCGAGGGTATATTTATGGAACAAACCCGAGATACCGCAGTGTTGAACGAAACATCGCCTCGAATTGCTGACGGGCCTTCCTTTACAATTTGGAGTAGAGTCTGGGTACTCCTTCCTTCTCCTGAGGGTCCAGGTCTAACATCACTTCCATGCGACTGCTGAGGAGGTCGCAGGGCCAAGCTGAGCCGCAGAGGTTGGGATCACCCTTGCCACCAGGAGCTGGGGTGGGTTCTCACGACATCGGGAGTTCGGCGGCAGTAAATTTAATTAGGGTAGCTAGGATTAGCATAAAATTACGATATTGGTCCCGGGGGTGAGTCCATACCATTTATTTTATTATGTCTTTCGAAATCAATACAGTGAACCGATTATATACTCCACATTTTGTTTTATTAAGTAGTTTCCTTGTGCAGCCTTTTCAGGAATGCTATAAAAACTAATGGCCCACACTCTGAGAATTGAGTACCGTGTTCTCCGCTGGTTGACATACCCAGACATTAGGCTGGGTTTGGCGTCCAAGGTTTCCTGTGAGGAAATCAAAGTTGACTAGCAGATTACACCCGAGCCCGACAAAGGCTCATTAGTACATCTCCCTTTAATCTTATAACACAAACTCATAACAATATGTCATCACACTTTAATGGTAACAAGCATAATATATATTTTTTTGTCCTTGTTAATCTAATATCGTAATATATATACTATTCAAATATCAACACCTAGTCACCCTACGAGTTTACTACGTTACAATGAATTAGCTTCCTTCAGCTTCTTTGATACCAATTATTTGTAAGAAACATTAACTTTAAATATTTTTCTTAAATTAACTTCTTCAATTTTTGCAAATTCCCTTTTGTGGCGTCATTTTTAATTAAATGAAAACAAATAACTCTATTAAAACAGTACTATTTAGAAAAAAAAATCAGTGTTCAATTCACACACAGTAGAGGTGAAACTAGAAACACACTAGATGTCGCTTTCTTTTCCTTTGCCTGTTTATTTTAAAGTGGTTTGAAGATTGGATATTGATTTTACAAAAAAAAAAAGTTTTTTTTGGATTTGGTTAGATTCGGACCTCCGTTCGCTGGATGTCTCTTGGGGCGCTGAGAGTCAGGCGTTTTATACCGCTGCGCTATCGGAGGCTCGCGCATATACGTGAATTTACCGCATTACATTAGATCAGAGGACAACGTCACGTCAAATATTAAATTTTAGTGACGCACTTCCGTGTTATCCGAATTTCTAATCACAATGAGGCTAAAGAAGCTCACTTAAAATATTATATAGTGGTGTTTTACAAAGTTATTTGTTTTCATGTAATTTAATTTATTATTTTGTGTTATTTCACAAAATTATCAACCTTATCACAGGCTACAGTGAGATTAAAAATTGAAATGTAAACAATCATACGATGTAAGAATCAATAAACAATTATTTGGATTCGCTTGACCCTTCACCTAACCAAGATGCGAATGACAACTCATTTAAGAAAAAATACGATAATAATTATTAAATACAGCATATGCTTTTTATACCGCTGATTACATTTGAAAACTAAGGCAATGCAGTGCGAAGCATGATAATTCATAATAAATAAAAAAATCACATGGTATTGGTTTGAAATTTTTTTCTCTCAGATATATTCAGATTTGATGCTTGCAAACGAGTCAGGTAAATTAGCTTTGCTGTATAGATTTGAGTACCTACTGCATTTGATACCATCAACCATAAGTTCCTCATTGAAAGACTGGAAAACTGGCTTTATCGTAAAAATGTTTTGGTTTATTATGCCGTGTTGCGCTTCCTCTTTCGTTCACCAATGTTTCAGAAAGCGTTAAAGTGTCCATCATCAGGGCAAGAAGAAGCGCAACACAGCGTAATAACCCAAAAATTAATCACGTCAACCGCACGGACCCATATGCTTGATTTCACGATAATATAACTTTACCGGACATATGTATGACGTATGTGGCGTACCTGACTTATTGATACCTTCGGCCATGTACTAACGTCTTTCTGCATTTTCAATATTCTTATATTCTGTAAAGTGAAATAACTTCGGGAGGTGATTCTACAAACTAAATTTAGTTAATACACATTTCCAAACTTTGTAAGCGCCTTCGATGTATTGTAGGTAAACTTCATAAAATAAAATATTATGTGCCTATAAAAACTATGAAATTGATTTATTTGTGTCTTGCAGAATCAACTGTGAGATATGGGATAACTTCTTGGGGTCAATTAACAAACCAACATAAAACATGCACAAAAAATTCAAAACGCCTTGGTAAAGTTGCTAGTAAGCAAACCCGTTTTTAACCAAAAGCGAGACATTAGTATCACATATAAATCAATCAATATATATCCGACAGTCCGTATAAAATAATGGTGGATCATACACACAATACGCGATCATACAAAATAAAGGAATAAAAGTACCTCTGTTTCAAAACAAATATGGTCAAAGAATCCTTGAATATATTGTACCATTAATATTTACCAAATTACCACACGAATTTAAAGAAAATTGCTCTATAACGAAATTCTCACTGATGTTAAAATTATGGCTAATAGGCTTACGTATTAAGATTATATTTAACCCTAACCTTACGTATTAAGATTATGTAGCCATGTACTAAATTGCAATTATGTTATTAATTACTGATGTATGGCTGTTATATGCTAATGTATTACATACACAACTGTCTAATGATATTTAAAAAAATATTTTCCTACTCCACTGTATATAAAATACTGTTTCTGTATTATTTTCAAAGTGGCATATCACAGTTGGTAGATATGTTATTGTTGTTATGTGTATATGCTGTTGCTTAATTAATTCATTTATTGTTTTAACTAATCTGTGGAACTAATCTCCTAATGACAAGTTACTTGCTTGCAGTAGCTCAGCGGTTATTAATTCCCATTAATAAAAAAGTAAAAATAACAATTTTGATAATAACAATTGAAATTTCAACGTTTTAAGGAAGATTTCAAGTTAAAAAATGTGAATTGTTTGCATGGAAAGAAATGATTAAAAATATTTCCTGTGGGAAGAAAAATGGGATTTTGAAAAAGTTGTTTATCTTTTCTATTTCTATTTAGAATCACCTCCCACAGATAATGCTCTTTACCCCCGGATACCCAACACAATTGTACAAATGGTATTATTATTTTTAATAAATTAATAAGCATTGCATGTTCTGCTCTACCGCCCCGCTAAAGTGATTCTCAAAATGTGGTACAAGTTAAACAAAAATGTGTAATAGGTATTGATAAAAATTTTAAACCTTAGTTTTATTTTAATTATATTCAATTTGGTAGGCGGGTTTGAGTACCGCTGCCCGGGTTCGCTACGTAAGGGGTGTCCCGGTTCATAGGGTGAGGTTTGTCCGGATCTTGGCAGCGGATGCTTCTGCCCACCAACTGCGTGGTGGTCCGAATCGGGAGGGACTGGTCGAGGGACACCTTTTTAGCGCTCCTGCAGAATTCTTTAGGAAAATCGCTTTGCACCACGGTGGGAGGAATAGATTTACATGTTCGTCACTCCTAGACACACTGACCCCCAAATTACCTACTCACCCCTTATACCTTTTCCTTCCCAGAAATTCCTCGTCTACCTTTCTTAAAAAGACCCTCGACACAGCTTTCCCAAAGATGACATAGGTACTGAGAGAAATTATTTTGCTGTTTGGAGCTAATGAAAAAAAATAATTGAATGAGAACTTGCGTTTCGTTCATCATGGCCAGTGATTTGAATTTTATTGCTAATATATAATACTGAGCCCCTTAAAAAAGTCTTCCTTTAAACTTTTACAACTTTGATAATTTTATTTGGTTAAATTTTAATTAGGTTTTTATTTGTTTTATCAGTAAGAGATGCTAGTTTACTAAAAGTATGTTACATTACATTACACAAATTTGTACTTAACCATACAAATTTTTTTTACATTAAAGCAACGGTCGTAAAAAACCTGACTTACATAATTGGTGCAATAGGTTACAGCGAATGCACCAACTTTGGCGTCATTTTAACGGCATTCTATTCGTAACTCCTTTTTATATTTTCAATAGGGTATTGCTGATTCCGAGAATTATTTATGCGGCAGTTATCCGGACGTTGATTTCCCCCGTATTTCAAGGTGTGGAAACACGGACATTTAGAGCCAGCGAAAGAAAGCGGATAGATGCTCTTGAAGTGTGATGCTCAGGATTCCGTGGACAGCCACAAGTACAAATGTGTCCATTCTGGAAAAGGCATCCACAATAGGCTTTCAACTATCTGTATATAACATATCTTAAGATACTTTTCTCGCCAAACTGAAGACTTCAACTTGGCCGACTTCAATCCTACCGGCTGCGCCAGCTGTAGTGTTCTGTTATTTGAAGACACACTAGCAGATTCTCCAACACACTTGGATGGAGATAACTTCTTGGAATAAATAGAATCTGGTTCGTTATCTGGATTTATTTATACTTCGCGTTTACAATTGGGACTGCGGTAGTCTACCTAACTAGGAGCTAGCTATAATAGTTCTGGCCAGTGTTTTCTGAAACACACCCTCTCAGCCTCTCCGATCCCCTGCCGGAGTACTTAGGCACTACACGGCCTGCCATCTAGCGGAATCTACCGATAGATGATATCACCGCCATCTGTATCTACAAGGCGGAAGCTTTTACGATTCACCACAAGAAACTCATAGTCACTGGCAGAAGAACCAGATGAAGGTCACCGCTGCGCTGGAGTGACCAAGTATCACTGGCCTCCGGTACTTCGGTATCCGCAGCTCTCGTCGCAGCGCAGGACCGCGAGGAGTGGAAGAGAGTCCATCATGGAAATTTGAGTGGAGGTCACAATCCTCAGCAATGAAGAACCGACTTAAGAAGAAGCTTCCTGAAAAAACCCTCGACTCTGTACAGAAACGGGCAGTCCGTTTGATAGATTCTCCTAACTTAACAAACGGACTGCAATCTTTAGAGCATAGGTGTAGGGTGGGAATGCTATTCTTTTTCTACTGGCATTTCAATGGTAGATGCTCTGAGGAACTAGCATCATTGATCCCTTCGGCACCGGTCCATAGTCGGGAAACACGCCAAACGCGTGCCCAACATATATATATACACGGTTGACATTGTACATGAAAACGGGCAGCTTCTTCGACTCGTTCTTGTGTTCAACAGCTCGACTGTGCCTGTGGAATGATTTGCCGGCTTCTGTGTTTCCTCCTTCCTACAACATGTGTCTCTTCAAGAACAATTTTCATTCCTTTCTCTTCTCATATAGACCCTCCACACAGCATCTCAGATGACATAGGCCCTGAGGGAATTTATTTTATTCGGGGCTCCTGTGTAGAGTTAATGTAAAAAAGCTGATTTGGTAATGAATGCTAAAAGACGACATTGCCATGCGCAGTTAAAGTATCTCTGATATTTATAATAATAAGTAGGTAACATATTATTGTATTTCGCAATCTGGATTGAGTTTCCTTGGTACACTTGCCTTGACCAGTTCAGATACAACTTATTCATCGCGAACAAAGAAAATGTTGAGTTTTATTTTGGGAGCAGTTATTGTGTGTTTATTTGTACTATATCGTTATACTTATCACTCTGAAGATGCCATAATGTTTGCGAAAATTCCTGGTCCAAAGCGTATTCCGATACTCGGAAATATTTTGGATCTACTTCTGGAACCAGGTAACACAAACAAAATCATTGGTAATTAACAAATGTTGTGCGAAATATTGTGAATAATGTATAACAAAACTGTAATTTTAAAAATTGTCGCCGTATAACCGAACATCACATACACTATCTGTTTGATTAGGTTATGTTAGGTTACGAGGGTCATGCACAATTGCAATGGGCATTCTTGAGCACGCAATAACTATTATTTGAACACAGTTATATTTTATATTTTATTTTCTTATATTTGTATAACAGGCACCAAAATTACATATCGATCGCTTAAACTAAGATATTGTACCTATCTACACTTTTAAGTGAAATGATTTTATTAACGAGACACTACTAGGGAGAAAGCAAATTTGTTCGTTTATTTTATTTTTGTATTTCTTGGGCTATATAAACTATTAACTAAAGTAACAATTTCTAGACATTTTGTTTTGAAGAGTTTCCATGTACATTTGTTACTAAAATTTTAATTTTTCTGCTACCGGTTTCGACACATCCGTGTCATTCACTAGCAAACTTAAAACTAACTTAAATATTTTTATGCAAGGACAGAAATAGTCAGATTTTATTATGTGGGTTAGTGGGAGGGGTGATCTTGGAGGGAGGGGAAGAACGGTGAGAGGAGTCAATATAACATGGAGACATTGTTAATAAGGGTGATTTATAGGGTGTTATTATTTTATTAATTAAATTTTTATTTTTTTGTACATTTGTAAGGTTTCTAAAGCGCATAAATTAAAATGTGTATTTATATTTGTATGTTTAAACATGATTTTCCTTGGTTGAAGCTTATAGCCTGTCTTTATTAAATGATTAGCACGCTCGGAATGGTTATTATTTCATAAACAGAGTTCATCTTCCATGATTCTATTTTTTAAATTTCTAGTAGTGATTCCGGTGCACAGAAAAATTAAAATTTAAGCAACAAATGTGCGTGGAAAGTAAAACTCTTTAAAACAAATTGTTTATTTTTATATTAATGGCACCGCAAACTCACACCATTCTAAAGATGTTTATCTACACATTTCTAATTCCAAGAGACTCAATTGTTTAACTTTGTTCTTCTTCGATTATATTATAATATCCTCGTAATAAATTGTGATCGCTGTGTACTGATTTTTAATTTTATTTTTAGAGTTTCTTTTCAAGGAAGGAAGAATATGGGCAAAAAAATTTAATGGAGTTTATAGTATGGAGACATTATGGATACGCCATTTGAATATTTGCAACGCAGATGATGCAGAGGTAAGCGTCCTTGGGGTCATTTTTCTCAAAAACCGCACAATACCAGTTATAAAATTATTATTATTACTATTAAAACCATTTTCAGTTACGCACCGGATACAAATACTTTCGAAATATTCACGGGTTAGGATTAACCCGACAATATTTGAAAAGCTCCTATTACCATTAAATTGTTGATCGAACAAAGCGAAGTGCTGTTTGGCATTTCACCTGACTACAGACTTGTTTGTTACGTTCCGTTTCCGGTTCAAGATGGTGGCCGTGTTGGGTACTGCCTTTTTATCCCGTTAGAGTTGGCATGAGCGTTACAAGCTGTTAAATCAGAATAATAATAAATATTATGGACATTTTGTTTTGAAGAAGTTTTTGTTCACAATGTACATTTGTTACTTAATTTTATTTTATTTTCTAACGGTTTCAACACACCCGCGTTATTCACTAGCGTTCTTAAAACTAACTTAAAATTACACGTACGGAAAAAACTATATAATATTATTTAAGTGTGAATTGGGAGGAGGGGAGAGAATGGTGGGAGAAGTCAACATGACAAGGAAACATGATCAACAAAGGTGACTTACAGGGTGCTATTTTTTGCTAACTAAATTAATTTTAGATTTTACTTTTTTGTTTATTTCTGAGGTTTCTAATGTGCGTTTTTTAAAATATGCATCAAAAATATGTATATGGATTGTTTAAACTTATATTTTATTTATCGCAGCTATTAAATGATTGGCAAACTCGAAATAGTTAGTATTTCGCGATAGTGATTTTCAGCCAGTTTGATTTATGAGATGAAGTGAAGTTAAGTTGCTTTGTTAGAAGAAGTTAAAAAATTAATTTAGTTAACAAAATAATAGCACCCTTTAAGTCACCGTTGTTGGCCATGTTTCCTTATTATGTTAACAGTCACAATCCGCCAAACTTAGTAATAATGACGAGCCAATTCCGTTTTACATAGAAAATAAAGGCAGTAAACTTGATCGTTTAGAGCAGGTGGAAATTAACTAAAATTTTAATAATCCGATAACTAGTTTGATAAATGAAAAAAAAAATACATTATTCGCTCACCACTCTCAGATTGCTTTTTGTCAAGTTCAAATATTTTATAACAAATATCGACCATGTTCAATCAGTGAAAATTTCATTGGTTAAATTATTAGCTGAAAAAAATTTATACAAAGAAAGGCAAAATATTCCATAATTTTTATCAGAGTCTTAAAATTCTTTCAGTGAGAGCAATTCTGTGGTACAAAATTATATTTCAGCACACAAATAACCCTTTATATAAACAGGCTGGAACACAACCATAATACTCGTTTTAACTATAAGGTACGGAATTACAGCCTGGGGACTTTCCTGTAAGACAAAAAATCATGTTCAATCAGTTCAAAATTCATTAGTTAAATTAGTAACTCATAAAAGTTAATACGAACAAAGGCACAATATTCCGTACTTTTACCGGAATCTCAAAATTCTCTCAGTAAGAGCAATTCTGTGGCATAAAATTATGTTTCAGCATATGAATAGCCCTATATACATAAATAGACTGGACTACACTTACAATACTCGATTTAAATGAAGGACTAATCGTACCTAAGCACTTAAACAAATATGAACAAAGAACGCCATGATACATGATACCTACTTTCTTAAATATGTTACCAGCTAAAATTTAAAAAATGTACAAATAATGTAAAAACAAATATAATATTAAAAAATTGGCTCGCCAAAAGAAATAGTTTGTATTAACATTTTTTGTAGTTACACAAAAAAATGTCTAACCGCATAATAAGTTTTATTTTTTAAACTTCAAAGTAAAAGCACCCATTGACAAACTACTTAAAAGTAGTTTATTGGGACTTTTCTTTTTTCTGTAATATTTTATTTTATTTGATTTCCTGTAATATTGTATAGCTTTATCTTTCAAAAAAAAAACTTCAATGAAGGACTAATTGTACCTAAGCATACAAATAAATATGGGCAAAGAACGTTAAATTACATGATTCCCAGTTGTTCAAATATGTTATCTGCTGAAATTACAAAACTGTGCCCAAAACAAACAATTGGTGAATTTACTGAAGACTTAGCTTACTGCAAGAATTAATTTGTATTAGCTTCAGTGACATATTATTCTTGCGCTGACCCAACTCATTGCCTAGGTAGGCTGTTGGGGTCAGCTCTTCTCGTTCTTAGGTTATATATCTGAGCATTCTGAGTATCGCCTTCATCTAGGCCGTTTCTCTGAAGTATTTTGGTAATGTGTGTAAAATAAATAAAAATAAAATAATTATAAAGCATAAAAATACTTAATTATGTTGGAAAAAAACCATTTTGTCATCATTTGGGATTGACTCACTTAACGACATTTAAAAAAAAATAAACATTTCAGTAATTGGGGAAACTTTAAAAGGATAATAACTAATAACCATTAATAAATTCCGACATTTTACCAGGAAATCAATAAAGGGACAGGTAATAAAAATAAAGGCAATTAGTTTTTCACGATGTAACCTATCCAGAATCAATGTATACCACTCCTGTTAATCCCCCTCCCACCCTCCCTCCCACTCACCATCCATCCCACCCTCCAAATGATTGTATACCCCCGAATACAGTGTGTTGCATGATATCTTTCAGGTAATTCTAACCAGCCAGAAGCACATACAGAAAAGTATTTTATATGATTTCTTGAAGCCCTGGCTGAACGAAGGACTTTTAACCAGCAAAGGTATTTTAATACGTTATTTTCTTCATATCGTTATTATTAAATCAGACGAAAGTACTAGTACAGGGTGGCACAATAGAACGTGAATATTACATCATCTTTTTTGTGGGGTATTTGGCGCGTGGGCGGGGGTAGCCTAGCAGGATTGGATAGAGGTACGCATGCAGTTTTAGTATCCATGAGTCAGTTTGACGGGAAGTGTCGCGCATTTTTTGTTCGCGCGTTTTACGAGAATGGTCGTTCGTATATCTCTGCAAGGCGACTATATTGTACTGAATATGAAATTTAATTAAAACATGGATGAAGCGTTTTGAAGAGACCGGTTCAACGTTTAAGCCACGAGCTAAAGGTCGTCCAAGAACATCTAGGACCGGAGACAATATTGAAAGAACAAAACTTCGGAGCAAGGTTGGCGTTTGCTGAAGAAATGCTTCACCGATTTTCCAATTTTGACAATATACTATTTTTCTGACGAGGCTCATTTTCATTTAAATGGGTTTGTAAACCGTCAAAATTGTCGTTATTGGAGCGGTGAAAATCCGAAATTCTGAAAAAGTGACTGCATGAGCAGCAATCTCGAGCAAAGGAATTATAGGTCCTTTTTTTGAAGATTCGCGAGGACGAAACGTCACTGTTAACACCGACCGATATGATTTTTGACTCCAGAACTAGAAAAGTCAAGAAGAGTGAATTCAAGGACTTGGTTTCAACAATACGGATCTACCAGTCACACATCAAATGACTCTATGGCGGTTATGAGACAGATGTTCCCAGCCAGACTAATTTCTAAAAGAGGTGATCCTGACTTTTTCTTATGGGAACACCTCAAAAACAAAGTCCACACCAGCATTACTGAAGAGAGTTTTCACTAATCTCACGCTCGCGATTAGAGAAGTGCCGTTTCAGAGAGGGCCGTCATTTAGACGATGTTACATGTTTTAAAAAAATAAACCTCAATTAATTACCTCATAATTCCTATATTTTATTTCAAATGTCCTCATAGTATTTACTTTTTTACCTATGTTTAAAATATGCACGTTATATTGCGCCACCCTGTATAACGAGTAATCGTCGTAAGAAAAGTATCATTTGATTGAGGGGGTATTTCACCATCCTCCTGATGGCTTATCCATACGATAACGGTTTTTTTTACATTAACTACATACATTTTACACACAGGAGGCCCGAAGAAAATAACCTATGCCTATCTCTCCTTTTGTGTGAGTCTTTTGAGGGTGGATGCTCTGTGGAGAGTCTTTTTAGGAATGAAGGAGAGGAAGTTCTGGGAGGAAAAGGGTATAATGGGTGGACAGGAATCTGGGGTTCAGTGTGTCCAGGAGGGACGGACGTATGAATCCATCCCTCCCACTGCGGTGCAAGGCGATTTTCTGAGAGAGTACGGCTGGAGAAGTCAAAAGGACTCCCTCAACCACTCTCTCGCGATCCGGCCTGCCATGCAACTGGTGGGCAGACGCATCCGCCGCCAAGACCCAGACAGACCTCACCCCATGAACCCGGGAACCCCTGCTAAGTCACCAAACGTAGTGAACCATTTGGGGTGACCTATGGCAGAGGTGTTGGTTATCCAATAAATGGTTTCCGGGGCGGCGGTATCAATACCGGCCTCCCAAATTACAATAAATATTAATTAATAAACAAATAAATACCCCCAACAGGTAAAAAAACTGGCTGACTTATCCTATGTACAGCCATTATTCGTAGGTTCAAGTACCGAATAGTAAACTCAGATTTTTTAAATAAATAAATCGTGTTTAATTAATCAGAAATGTACGTTATCGTTCGGATAATCCATGAGGAGGATGGTAAGCAAATCACCGTACAGATAATAATGGCATGAATTAAACAATGTTTCAGGAGACAAATGGCAAAAGAGGCGAAAAATTCTTACTCCTGCTTTTCATTTCAACATTTTGCGTCAATTCTGTGACACGTTCAGTGAACAAAGTGTGAATATTGTGCAATCTTTGAAGGGAGAAATAGGAAAATCAGAAACAGACATAGCTCCTTTCATTTCACAATTCACCATAAACTCCATTTGTGGTAAGTTAAATACAAATAAGAAAATCAGAAACACGCATAGCTCTTTTCATTTCACAATTCACCATAAAGTCAATTTGTGGTAAGTTAGAAATAAGAAAAACAGAAACAGACATAGCTCCCTTCATTTCACCATAAACTTTGTGGTAAGTTAAATTTATACTGAAATTTCATTTTATACAGAAATTGATAAAACACGTTTTAAAATAATTTTCGGGTTGATTTCTCACAGGGTTTCACTTTATATGGTAGATAAAATGGGTCAAATTAAGATTGAAAACAAATTATACAAACTTCAAAAGTACAATAAAAACTCTATCAATAGTATATCACAATTATTATTGTAAGTAATATAATATTTCTCTATAATAATATTTGATATCCTTATTTTCTTTTCCTCTTTTTCTCTCTTATTCTCTTTTCTGTTCTCTAAGGTACTTATCCATTATTTGTTATATATTTTTTTTCTTTTCGCTGCTTACTCTTTCTAAAAAAATGTTCTAATGTTATTTACCTACGTTTCTCCAACCTTTTTCAAATATAAAATATAAATACGAATTTATATCGTATATTTGAAAATAACTTGTCTTAAAAGATCCTGTTGAAAGGTTTTTATAATTATTATTTCCTTACAAATTCGAACACCTTTCTACCGTCTAGTACCTACAAAATACAATTTTGTGGCTTGCTTCTAAAAGGGCCAATGTCGGTTTTTTGAGTTTTGCCACGAAATTTAGTTATTTTTTCAAATTCTTTTTATAATTAACTTTTTAAAATTCTTTCGTTTTCGAAATTCTTTGACTTTCGGGGACCAATGTTACACCAGAAAATCGCTTACCACAGATTTAAAACTTGCTACAAAGACAAAATTTTGCACCGACTTTGGTCCTTTTAGAAGAAACCCACAGATAATGTTCTCTCTCAAGGTTTTGCCGTTTAAATAAACTTTAGGTTTTAATTGAGTAACTCTATAAAATCACTGAACCCAAAAATAGTTGCTTTGTTATCTTTTGTTCCTACAGAGACCGCCATGGGTACGCAATTAGAGTCAAGTGAGACTTCAACATTTAAGAAGTATGAAAACGCAATACACGAAATTGGAAAGATCATGACTTACAGATTGGTCAGAGTTTGGCTGTACGTTAATTCAATATTTCAATACAGTTTCATGGGACGAAAACAGAATCGGCTTTTGTCAACGCTGCATAAATTTACCTTGGATATTATAAGAAAACGACGTGAAACCATGCGGGTAGAAATTTCTTCCACTTCCATTAGTGATAATATAGAAAATGATGCATACATGAAGAGCACAAAGAGAAGACTGGCGTTCTTGGACTTGTTATTGTCTGCTGAATCCAGAGGGGAGATTGATGAACTTGGGATCAGAGAAGAAGTTGATACATTTATGTTCGAAGTGAGTTTTATATTTAACTAGATTTCCTTTCAAACCGTTGTTTTGTTAAAGAATACCCATAGACATTTCATTTCAAATCAGTAATGAGCATCCCCTTGTCCCGCGAGGATTTTCGTACGACCCGTTTGACTAAATAAAATAAAAAAAAATTGCTCTAAAGAATACTCAACGGTTTCTGGGTTTGGCGAGGGTTTAGCGGAAAACTTAAGTGTTTCTTCATAGTTTAAAAAAAAATCGCCTTCGCAGCGCAACGCTTTTTTGTTAAGGTCTCTTTTTTTTTAAACACCAAAAGTTTTCTTTACTAACTCTCCTTCGAACGATAAAAAACCAACAGTGGCACAAAGTTGCAATTTGGTTTATTTACATGTTTTTTTAAATTTCTGAATATAAAAATCGACGGCGCTTATTGTTTTGCTTTGGAGGAATAAAATTTTCGCTTTGTTTATTCCATTTTGTAATTGAATTATTCAGAGAACAAAAATAGGTATGCGATACCACCGACTACAAATTTAACCACGTCAATCTGCACACTATGCAGCCCGCAAACAAATTGAAAATTAATGAACTGGCCCTCCAACTACAAATGTTGATTATCACCGATAATTGATATCCTTCAACAATTAACCATATTATTAACCATACCATCAAACAATGCCTGACATGCAATTTTTGGTAAATTATCAGAGCTTTCTTTACTACATATTTAGAGTTTCACGTCTGCATTTTGATTTGTTTTTATTTACTTTTTATGTGAATACCGCACAAGACTTCTCCCGGGTGCTCCCTTTTAGAGCCAGTGAGACTAAGGCATCCTCAAATGGGGTTTGGGATTTGGGATTGTGAGTCTGAAAGTGGTTGTCAGGGGAAGGAGGTGGGGAAGTACCTCGCTATTTAGATGTAGTAAACACGACTTTCTGATTGCTAGTCAAAAGCCTCACCTCTCGACCACGGAGACCATCACCGGTTAAATTGTTTTTGAGATAAAGAAAATTAGTTGTTTTTTGCATAAAAAAATATTTATTCATTTGAAAAATATATTTCTTGCAACTTCTCCAGCTATAAAGCAAGTTACCAATTTACACCCAGACACTATTCGTTGGAACCGCCATTTCACGATGGGTAAGTAATGCCGTTCACTCCTTGTTAAATTTTCATAACGTAAGACATTTTCCTAACGTTACTCCAATATTTTAAGAATAACTTTAATTTTGGAGTTATCAAGTCTTTAACTATCCACATAATATCTTTACAAAATAAGGACTTTCTTCAACATGTGTTTTTGTAAATTTTTGTGCAAAATAGTAATAAATCGAATAAAACAATTTTTAGATTTTACTTGAATTGTCTTCGGGAAAAATTTTAAAGGATTATTTTTTTGGATGGAATAGATAATCTTCAACCTTACACGGTCACGGTTGTGACCTTAGAATGTTTTGCAATTTTCAGGGTTAACTTAAAATAATTCATAATCGGCTCTTTCATAAATAGCGGCAATTCAATTATTTAATGAAAAAAACTTTTTTTGCAAGTTGAGCTGTAAAATAATGAGATCAATGTTTTTGGTTTGCGCCTGTAAATACGCAATATGAATATGAATAAATAGAATGACAACAGAGACCGGACAACTCAACAATGTACAACTTCATCACCCCTTTGAAAAGTCATCACGAAACAACCGTAGGTTTCAAAACAAGTTGATAACTTTGATTAAATAAGAGATATAAAAACATTTGTTTGTCTTTAGTTAAAATGACACCACACAGTGAATTTGCGATAAGAATAAACAAAAATTTTAACAAAAAAAAACGACTTCAAATGCACTAAAAAGTAAAAAAATAATTTCGTATTCTTCTACAACTTCTATCAGCCAGTTTGTAACTACATACATAGTTATAGGTGAGATGTACTTGCGTCGCACGCGCGACTTGACGAGGCGACAGCGGGGCCGCGGCGGGAGGGGAGCTGTCAAGTGAAAACGCCGGGCCTGATACCTTGGCTGACACCGACTCCAAAAATAACAATCGTACCTACATATTGATGAGTAGAAAAAGTAAGTTGATTGTTAAGTTGTAGAAGAATACGAAATTATTTTTTTACTCTTTAGTACATTTGAAGTCGTTTTTTGTTTTGTTAAAATTTTTGTTTATTTTTTGATTTTTAGTGAATCTGAAGTACACTAACTAATTTGTCTGAATATGGGTAGACCTACTAAACGTGCTACACATATATGAGACAGACATTACTTGACCATAACGACGTTACGGTAGGTGACTCAAAGATCAGGATAGCCTATATCTACCGGATCTGCCTTGATGATGGACACTGCAACGCTGTCCGAAAAATTGGCTAAAGAAGGAGGTAGCGCAACACGGCATAACACCCTAAAAACAAATAGCGAAAATACTTTTGGCCATGAAAATCTAAAAACGTATCAGCCTATAAAAGATTCGGCCGAGTATCGTTAATTTGCTCCTAAGGATTGAAGAGTTCCGGTACTTTGTCATGTATCCCATAATCATAACCTAACCAAACTCTCATCAAACTACCCTTGAAGTACATCCTTTCCAATAAAAAAAGAATCATCAAAATCGGTTGGCGTGATATTGAGTTATTTGTCCATTTGTCGCGCACATACTTAACGCAAATTTCAGACTTATATGGTTTTCTCATGGATGCCATTGTCAGAACTGGACCAAATTGAAATGGGACTACACGGGAAGCACAGGCTTTCAAATAAAAAAGAATCATCAATATCGGTTTACTCAGTCGAACGTTCTGAGGTAACAAACATAAACACAGTCGAATTGAGAACCTCCTCCTTTTTGAAGTCGTTTAAAAATGTTATCGTCCGTATAAAAGCTAAAAAACACAATTCTGGCCAAAAAGGCACGCAAATACAAT
Organism: Limnephilus marmoratus; assembly: GCA_917880885.1. Taxonomy (NCBI): domain Eukaryota; kingdom Metazoa; phylum Arthropoda; class Insecta; order Trichoptera; family Limnephilidae; genus Limnephilus; species Limnephilus marmoratus. The sequence goes on along the minus strand of OU862910.1, from coordinate 49,451,963 downwards.
GTTGGATTGAATCACCGATACAATATTGTATTGTTTGTTTGTCTACAAATAATCGTATTTTTTTGTGAACAAAATTATTTAATCATATTGATTTTGCATATTTACGGGCGCAGTAACAATTAATCTTAATATTACACAGTGAAGAAACTAGCTAAATGGGTTTTTACCTCAAGTAATTAAATTAACGACATCTATGAAAGAGCAGGTTAACTGTGTGAAATAAAATTGCAGGGATTGAGCGATCGGTAGGTAATTCGACTGGGAAAATGTTCTGAGGTAGATCAATTAAGTTACAAAATGATCATCACAAATGAAACTGAAGGACAGGGCTTCTATACATATTATAAATTAAAGTACTCCCTGTCGTCTGTCCGTCTGTCTGTCTGTTCTAGATAAACTCGAAAACTACTGAACGGATTTTCATGTGGTTTTCACCAATAGATAGAGTGTTTCGTGAGGAAGGTTTTGGTATGTAATTTGTCAAAGATTCGTGTAAATTGGTTGAAACATAACGATAATTTTTAGAAGTGCCGAAATAAGTCGAGCCGCCTGGTAGCTTTCATCGAAAACGCTGCCTAATTCTTTTAGGTTATAACAAAGCAATGCATGGTGGGATATTCCTCTTTTATAGATCTACGAAAAAGTCCGCGAAGGCACATATCTCTCTTTTACGGATAGCTTACTATACCCATTGCGGTAATTGAAAAGTTATTTTGACGAATACAGTATTAATCCTTATTAATTTAAATACGTTAGTTACCCCAAGCATTTCATGCACATTATTATAATCTTTCGCGTCATCTCTATGTATTATAAATAAAAGTCCTCCGCGTCATCTGTGTGTCTCTTCGCGATAAACTCAAAGACGGCGGTGGTTATAAAGGTTGGATAACCATCCAGTAGATGACGTTGTGTTTTATTAGCCACAGCAACGCGTGTCCGGGTCAGCTAGTAAAAAAATAAATAGATTAATGTAAGTTACTTGTATTCACAATCTTAACATCCGCTTCGTTATTAATTATAAAACCACGTGTATCTAAGCAAGTACTAAAAAAAATGTACTAAGTAAAATGATTGTCGTGTTACTATCATCATTAACATACTTGCATACCTACCCAATTAGCTCTGTGAAATGATAATTATTAATCACATTTGTTTGTTGTAAAATATCTCATTATAATAATATTATTTATCCATAATCCGTTTTCTCGTTATAGGGTCATGACACAACAAGAATGGCTATTACTTTCTGCTTGATGACTTTGGCAAATAACAAACCAATACAGGTGAAGTCCTATGATTTATGATCAATAAATAGTGTACTTTAGTTTTGACATTTTTTTTTTTAATAACTTAAAATGTTTTTTTGTTGTTGTAGGAGCGTATTGTAGCTGAGTTGGAAGAAATATTTGAAAGTAACAAACAGACCCCGACCGTGGAAGATTTCAATAAAATGAGATATTTAGAATTGTGTTTGAAGGAAACACTTCGACTTTATCCGAGTGTTACATTCATATCTCGAGTGCTCAAGGAACAAGTTAAGATGCGTAAGTAACAGTAGAATAATTTAACAAAAAATGTTAAAATGGGCAAATAGTTTAAGAAAGAGCTACTTGAAAATTTACACGAATATGTTCGCCTTCGGTGAAAACTTCTGTTACTTATAGGCCAGAGAGTGGGTAAAACCTTGGACCAAGTAAAGGACCAAGTGGGTAAAACAGTAAAGTTCAATAACAGGAACGTGATTCTACATACAAGTACAAGTAAAAATAGCGAATTACCGTAGACATTCAAACGTCTTAAGGTACCAAGTTTTCAGGTCAAAATGTTTAAAATGTGTGTGTAGAAAAACACTTGAAAGAAAAATGTTTATGAATAAAAAACGAAGGAATTACGAACAAAATTAATTGTTTGAATGCCTTTTACTATTATGTAGGATCTCTTCCATAAGTTATTGCACTTTACTCCAGGACACCTGTATAATACTATATGTATACCTAATATAGCTTTTGATAAGGTTGACCATCTTATTCTTATTAAAAAAAATATGTATAACGGAATTAGGGGAAACTTATTACGTTGGTTCGTCTCATACCTAACAAAACGACAGCAAGCTGTATCGTTACGAGGACGTACTTCCATGTGGGAACCAGTTACTTCTGGCATGCCACAGGGATCAATCTTAGGTCCGCTGTTATTTATAATTTTTATTAATTCCGTTACTGAATGTTTCATGCACTGTTTATTTCTGTTATTCGCCGATGACATAAAAATATTTGCCATCGTTGGGAATTTAAATGATTGTCTGCTCATCCAAAAAGACTTTGTAAGGTTTTAAGCGTTTTGCAATGAGATCAAAATTTACCAAAGTTACAACAAATGTAAACAAATAAGCTTTACTAAAAATCAAAACGTTATCATACACAATTATTATATTGGTAATTTTTCACTCAAGCGCATATACTATATAAGAGACCTCGACGTACTTTTTGATTCCAAACTTCATTTCGGTGCGCACATTGAAAACATTGTAAATAAAGCAAACTGCATGGTAGGCTTTGTTATCAGAAACAGCCGTGTATTTCGAAAACCTGAAACCTACCTTCTGCTTTATTATACGCTGGTCCGTTCTCAACTTGAATACTGCACCTCCATATGGACTCCACTTTACGGTATCTATAAAGAAAATATTGAAAGTGTCCCAAAGAAATTTCTGCGTTGCCTCAATTACAGAATAAGCGCACCTAAACTGGGATACACAAATATGCTCTCGAAATATAACGTCTCCACTCTATCTTACCGGCGAACATACCTTGACCTAATGACCCAGTATAAAATCTGCCACTACGTTATCGACTGTCCTGACTTACTCAAACTAATTAATCTTAAAATACCACCCAGAACAACTAGGCTTAACGACTTATTCCACATTAACCGGACCACATTACAAATGCTGGTGTCAGGGATTCAATCAGAAGAATGTGCGAATTGTTTAATGAAAACCACAACCTTAAGGATTCCGATATATTTTTTGATATTTAGAGCACTTTTGGTAGAAAAAAAGTAAAGGCTGTTTTCCTATAAAAAAAGAAAACTCGTATATCATTCACTATACTTTTTATGTGCTTCTTTTTAAACAATTTTCGATTCATTATTATTTATGACTTATTTTTAAACATGTATAAAAAATGTATTTGAAAATCTTTATTTATCAAGTCAATCAGTGAGAAATAGTTGGGGTGCAGGCGAGTTCTCAAGTTCTTGTTCATAATATTGTTTTGTCAATTATTGTCTGTATCTGTGTTTTCTCCTTAAATAAAATAAATAAATGAATATAAAAAATAAATTAAAAAAGATTTGTATTTATATATGTTCGGAAATAATCTGAACCGAATCAAATCCCATAGCATTTGTACAATAAAAATACTTTTTCAAGATATTTACATCAATTTTCGGGGTCGGTTAACAGCTTTGCCCTAGAACTCGGGGGTTCGTTTTTCGGGAGAACACAAATAATTTACTGCTGTATCTGATATACAAAAATTAAATTTAAATTAAATTAAAGTAGGTAGTAGTTGCTATTGTGCCCTAACTAAACTTTTTTTGCTAAAACAAATTTGAAAAACAACATATTTCTTGCTTCACCGGTGAGAATTGCACGTAGGTACCATGTATAAACGCATCGTCCCTATCTCGCAGCATTGGATGGTTTGCTGACGAAATTCTTTAACACTAATCAGTTGCGTATAGGTCCTTTTTTTACATTAGCTCAGGAGGCCCTGAGGCACATAGGCCCTGAGGATAATTCCCTTAGGCTTAGACTTAATCATCTTGGGGGATGCTGTGTGGAGGGTTTTTTAAGGAAAAGAAGAAGAAAAAATTCTGGGAAGGAAATAGGTACGGGGGGGTACGTAGGAATCTGGGGATCAGTGGGTTCAGGAGTGACGGACGTATGAATCCATCCCATCAACTGCGGTGCAAGTCAATGGGTCGAGGGATTCTGGTTGGAGACGTCAAAAGACCTCCTTAACCAGTCCCTCTCGATCTGGCCCGCCCCATCAGCAGGTGGGCAGACACATGGGCCGCCAAAACCTTGCCAACCTCACTACATGAACCCAGGCACCCCTGCTAAATCCCTTGGGGTGACCAACAGGAGTGTTGGTTAATACATGGTTACCACTGTTACCAGGGCGGCGGTACTCATCTACCAATGAATTCTGTTACAAAATGAATTCTGTTACAATGGTTCTGTTACACTGCGTGTATTATGTTTTTATTTGGACAAATTTTTTTCAGCCAATTTCATCGTACCAGCGGGAACAAGTTGCCATATCCACATATTTGATATGCACAGAGACCCTGCAATATATCCGAACCCAGAAAAGTTTATACCAGAGAGATTTACTTTAGAAAATTGTTCAAAGAGAAATCCGTTTGCCTACATCCCGTTCAGTGCAGGACCAAGGAACTGTATTGGTAATGTATTAAAATTACGCCCTAAATTTCAACGTATATGATAATGTTGATTACAGTTACGAATCTTTTTTTTTTTAGTATGATGTAAATTATTTTTAAACTTTTTACACGTCCCGTTGAACTTTTTTATTAATACTGAATTTCAATTCGTATTTCTTGATTTAAAAATTTCTCTGCATATCTTCCACACACATTTTTCCTATTTATTATTTTTGGTTATTATAACCCAAACCTGCATTCATTAGTTAAGTTTATAAATTATTTTCATCCAAGACAATTGCAGAAATTGCGAATAAGATATTATGAACACACGTAAAAGGTACTTTTACTATGTTTAACTATGTTATATTTAATATGCCTACCGTATCACTTGTAATAGAATGTACTGTGTACAATGAATATCACATTATATTAGAAAGTACAATCATTAGATACATTAAATACTAATTAAACACCTGAGAACGACAATAAAACACATTCATAATAATATCATGCGCAAGTAACTATAATATATTTTTTTATTTACTTTCAGGTCAGAAATTCGCAATGTATGAATTGAAGTCAGTCGTCTCCTCTATATTGCGAAACTACCGTCTGGAGCCAGTCACCAAACCAGAAGACATAGTTTTCTACTCTGATCTGGTATTGAGAAACAGGGATCCCATTAAAGTGAAGATTCTACCTAGAAATTCTTAATTCTAGCATAAGAATATTTCTGTTTAAAGATCCTGAATGTACCTGTCAAATAATAAAGAGAGATTTTTCATTACCCAAATTAAATTTAGCAATTTGTCTTACAACTCGAAACCACACACACACATTTCTTCACACTTTTTCACTCTTCAGTGGGTTGACTACTCAAAGGTATCTTCAAGGGTTCGTTGTTCAAGTATTTACGAAGTCACATTTGACGGCATTATCGGCGTAATTTTTTTGGATTATTTTTATTTTTTATTTCTTAATTTTATTTTAGTAATTTGTTCATCAAAGTTTGCAAATTGCTAATTAATGATAACATTACATATTGCGTAATATATTTTTTCCAGTTTGATGTAGCTCCTACAATACATGTTGAACCTTCCAATTGGTGCGGACTAAAGTTTCTGGTAGCGCGTTATATAACTTCATCCCCTTGTACAGTAAACTATTCTGCGCATTCGCATTGTCCTTTTTTGTAGCCTGATTTCCTTGCACGTCCTTGTGTTGTGTCTGTAAATATCCTTGTTGTATATAATTTTATTTGATTAGTATTTTGTAACGGATTGTTTACTATTTCATGTATACATATCAACGTTTTCAAGGTTAGCATCTGTTTCGCGGTTAGCCAATCTAGTTTCTTTAACATTTTATTTACTTTAAGTATTATTCTCATTTCCCTATTTAGAAAATTTTAAACTTATTTGGTTCTCGTTCGTTACACAAATTTTAATAATAGTTGAGCAGTAGTTGGAGCAATAATTGAGTTGTAAATAGTGATTGTTGTTTTTTCTGGAAAGGTTTTGCCGAATTCTTCCCAAAAAAAAATATCTTTTTCCCAATGTTTTTGGGTATATTCAGGACATATATATTCAGCATCTTTGTTAAAGGTTAGTTTGGAATCTAATACAACTCCTAAGTATTTCATTTCAGTAACATTGTTTCATTATTCATTAACAGTAATAGTTACTTATTACCATGCCATAACATATTAGAACGGGGAAGGGTAGGGAAGGAGTAGGGGCAGTGGAAGGAGGCTTGGCTTGTCTGAAATCCTTGGGTTTGTTGGCAGAGGCATTCGTCCCGAAGGCTTCATTATTTAAATACGAGTATAGCACGAAATATAAACGTGGCCAAGCGGGAAACAAGTGAATATACATAACATTTGAAGTCGATTTTTTGTACAATTTATTTAGATTTGAGCTTTTGTTTTCGAGTAACTCGAGTCCTAGGGAATAGATCACATTTTAAAAAAAAAGTCGCTAGGGGAATAATAAAATGTTTTTTTTAAGAGTCATAGCTTAAACCTGGTAAAAAGGGAATAAAGTAAAAATAAAATCAAAATTATCAGATTGAAAGTTTTTTAAAATTCTATACGTTATTTAGATTCACCAGTTTTCGGCTTGTACCACGAGTTTCTTGACACCTTGTATATATATCGTACCTGAGCGATAAAAGTGGCACAAGTCAAATAATTGAATTTTTAGTTCAGGTATGTTCCTGGATATCTATTACACCTAAAGTTAGAAACAAACTTTTTAATAATAATAATGTGGGTTTATTTCAGCGATTTCAGCTAAACAGAGCGGCCATTGTAATACTCTGCCATATATAAGCTCACATCTAAATAAAGTACGTAAGTAATATGAAATTCAACATAAAATAAACACAAAAAAAATATGAACATATTAGGATTTGAACTACGGTGGCTTGAGGAAAATTCTCCTTCTGTGGTGTAGGGGCGCGCCCTGCCACTGGGCCACGGCCAGGAAAACAGTGTTTACAAACCGATCTCCGGTAGCACTGACCCGCCCCGGCTACTCCGTGGCGCATCAAAGCAACGAACCCGTGCACATTTCCCTCTGCGAACATCTGCGAGGCGCTGCATCACCAAGGGAGGCTGAACAGCGCCCTATATGCGTGGTTATACTGTACTCTGATAGATTCTCATTAAAGTAGTATGAACAGTATGGACACACCAATGTCACGGATTTATTAATAATGCTAATCACACACACGCGCTTTTATACTTGACCTATTTCCCATTGAATGCATGACGAGCGAAATGATGAAATAGTCCAAGACATAAGGGATAACGCTAGTGTGAGATTAGCAAGCATTCATTAAAATCCTATTGCATATAAAGCGGGGATACACCATCGCATCCCGGCAAACTCAAACTCATTGCTCTCCGGCAACTGGTTTTGTATAAAAAATGTAACGCGACTTTTGGCTGCAGAAATAAGATGCTGCCCGTGTTTTCCCGGCCAAAAGCCAAGATGATAAAAAATACCACAATCGTATTATAATTTCATTGAGGACAATAAAAAAATGTAAAAATTTAACAATCACATACTTTTGAAATGCATAAGAACATGATTTTATAAGCTTTTTTTTTAAACTTAGGGGCCATTCATTTATTACGTAAGACGATTTAGGGGGGAGAGGGATCGACCACGTCTTATTTTTTCTTACAAGGGGGTGGTAGGGAGTCTCGATAGTTCTTACGTAAGATCACAAAAATGCGTAAAGTTAAAATTATACTTTGAAAAAGCACGTGCAACCGCGCGGGTGCCGAGGTTCGCTCGGATGCGTATAGGTAAATGATTTCCATTTCCATGGCAACGGACCCGCGCAAACAAACATTAAAACAAACCGAAATGTATTCATTTTTTCCTTTAGATTCTTACGTAATAAAATAAATATTAAACAGGGGGAAGGGGTCGGCCCATTCTTATTTTTTCTTATAATAGAGGGGAGGGGGTCGAAAACTAGCAAAATTCGTCTTACGTAATAAATGAATAGTCCCTTACATGATGACATATGTTTTAAGTTACATATCAGTATTATTATTGAATATTTAAAGTTATTTCAAAGTCCTGGAATTAAAAATAAATCGACAAAGTGCAGATAAAGTTGCAAGTCGTAGGTGTGATATCGTGACATGGGCAGTTTTTTAAATTCAGTTAGAGTGATTCATCAAAGATTCATTATTCTACGAAAATTTTTAGTCTGATTAGTTACGATTGAAAAATTACTTGTCAACTGAAAAACTAACAAACGTTTTTGTTGTGATTTTAATGAATTTTAAGTTTTTTAATTAAAAATAGTAATGTGTAATGTTATTTATATATAATTGTATATATATATAAGCTTGTTTTCAGTTCTATTGAACTGTAAAAACATGCTTATGCATTACACAATTTAACGATTTTTGAAAAAAAAAAAAATTTCATGCATTTGTGAATTTGGTGATTATTCTATTTATTATTCATTATTATTATACAAAACCTGTAAGACAAATGCTGAAAATATAGGTAAATTTGTTGAATTTAAACGACAGCTGACAGTTTATCTGTTTTTGTATCAATATTCGGACGTATGATTTTTTTTAATGAGCGCGGACGACTTCAAAACCAAACATACGACAACCTCCAGCGCTCTAGACAGAAATCGATTATATAACCATAACCGAACAGTGGATAACGTTCGAACACGGGTTGGGCCTTGACTACACAACCATCCGGCCCTAAAGTACTTTACCATGGGGCAGAGCCCTGAAATTTCGACCCTGGCGAACCCTCGAAAAGAGCTGATATGATTACCGGAGGTTCTAATTAAATTTACACACGAGCTGGAGATGACAAACAAGTACGAGAATATAATATAATGACATATCTACCTACCAACACAAAGCTAATAGTAATTAGAAGGATTCGCTTGACCGCTTCACCTAGCTGGGAGCTAGGATGCTAATGGCAATATAATGAATTATTATTAAATTAAATTACTTAGGCATAAATATTATTTTTTTTAAATCGCAAGCTATAAAACTAACAATCTGATTATCTGAGGTAGGAAGCTTTGTGAGCAAATAAACGGTGAGCACTGGCCAAAATACTCAACCAAACTGAATATGAATTTTTAGTCAAAAGATATCAAATTGAAAATGATTTATTTTTTTCTGGTGCAATCTTCAGTCATGTAAGGTATAATAGGATGGGGTGGTGCGCTTGATGCATTTATAAAACCTTTACAAATAATTCAGAATTACATTATCAAAATTATTTTTAATAGAAACTTATATTTAACTCTAGTATTTTGACTTCTACATTCCCCCAAATATGGAAACTGACCCGAGCCAGTATATTTTCAAGGCTGGAGATAAGACAGACATCAAAAACTACAGACCGGTAGCCGTATTATCAGTGCTACCCAAACTTTTTGAAAAACTGATTTGTAACAAATTAAGTCACCAGATTGCGCCAATGATTGGTGAAAATCAACACGGTTTCCTTCCAAAAGAATCAACAATCACAAATCTGCTTAATTTTTCGCGGTTGGTAGCCACCAGTTTAGACTCGAGGCACCAAACAGATGTAGTTTACACCGACTTTGCCAAAGCATTTGACAGTGTTAACCATGATATACTTTTGAGGAAAATGTTTAAAATAGGCTTCGATCTACCAACACTGAACTTTTTCTCATCGTATTTAAAATCCAGAAGCCAATTTGTTTCGATAAATGGACATAATTCAAAAAAATTCCAAGCGCAATCTGGAATTCCTCAAGGGTCTAACCTCGAACCTATGTTGTTTCTAATACTATAGATGACATCCAAAACTGTGTTAGGAACGGCAAATGTCTACTATTTGCTGATGACCTTAAAATTATGATAGAAATAAGCTGCCAACAAGATTGCTTTAAAATGCAAACTGATCTGGATGCACTATCTGAATGGTCGTTGGCAAACAAATTAGATTTTAACACAAAGAAATGTGTCACAATATCCTTCACTCGTTGTAAAAAAATTATAGTTTACGATTATAAAATAAAAGGCGAAACGTTATCACGCGTAAAATCCGTGAAAAATCTCGGTGTCGTCTATGATCCCGAACTGACATTCTCTTGCCATATATCGCAGCTCACTCAGTCTTGCTACAAACTTCTTGGGTTCATCATCAGGACTTGTAAGCAGTTTTATAACCAAGAAGCTATGCTAGCGTTATTCGATAACATACTGAGAAGCAAGCTGGACTACGCGAGCGATGTTTGGACACCGTACCACCAGAAGTACATTGATATGTTAGAGCAAATCCAGAAGAAATTCCTCAGGTATGTTTACATGCGGAAGCATGGAACCTATCCAAGGTTCATGCACTATATTGACTTACTTGAGGAAACTGATTCTGTGAGTCTAGAAACTAGACGGAAAGCAAGTCTTGCTATTCTGTCTTTCAAAATTTGGAACAATTTCATCGATAGTCCATTTCTTTTGGGATGCTATGATTTATATGTACCAGACCACCACAGCCGAAGTCGACATCATGACTTATTTAAAGTACCAAACGGCAGAACAAACGTCTTGGCAAAGCATAGCATGACGAGGGGAGTGGTGTTGTTAAATGAAATTGCAAACATTTGGATGTAAGTGACTGTTCTTTATATGCCTTAAAAATATTATTGAAGAGTGACTTGCCTAAATGCTGATAGGGTAACTAAATTATGCTGTAATTGGAATTATTCTGTTGTACAATAATAATAAAATAAAATATAGATTCAATATACGAAGAGTCTAAACTATTCAGTCTCCGTAAACTATTTAAATAGAAAACTACTAGAATAATGAAATAATTTTACTTTGTATAAACCACTTATTTGATGTGCAAATCCGACCGGTTTCGGAACAAACGTTCCTTCGTCAGGGAAAGCTTATACTAATTTGACAGTTTCGAACAATGTTTTATTATGGTAGGGGTGGAGCTGTTTCTAGATAATAATGTAGATTGGGTAGGTAGGTATTAGTGTAGAGTGGGTGGGTAGGGGAACAAATCCATGATTGGGCTATATGACAATATTTTTTGTTTGTTGATAATAGATTCATTATTTTTAAGGGATTTTTTAATTTCCAAGGCTTCTAAGTTATCTAAACGTTTTCCTTTATGATTAATATGAAGAATATTTATCCCTGTATTTTTTTCAAAACTATGGTTATTTTCAATGATATGGTTAGCAAACTCAGAAAAATTATTATTATTAAGACACCTTAAATGTTCTTTGATTCTGATTTCAAAATTACGAGTGGTTTTTCCAATATAAAATGAGGGACAATCATTGCATTTGAGTTTATATATTCCGGAATTAGTCAATTTATGGTCTTTATCTTTAGTATTTCTCAAAAAATTACCGATATTATTTCTTGTATAAAACGCTGGTTTAATATTAGAAGGAAGATTTTTGCAACATTGAACTGAAAAATTATTAATATACAAAATTTTACGCCATTCTTTATCATTAATATTATTAGAATTGTATAGATATTTATTTTTTGAAATTTTGATAAGTTTTTTATTTAGGATGTTATCAATTAATTTTGGTTCATATCCGTTATTTATAGCAATTTGTTTTATTATTGAAAGTTCAGAAAGGAAATTATTATTAGACATTGGGACATTTACTAAGCGGTGTATCATGGAATGGAAGGTGGAGTGTTTTTGTGAGACAGGGTGGTTGGAGGTCCTATGAATTACTATGTCAGTGTATGTTGGCTTGCGATATATACTAAAATCGATTTTATTATTTATAATAGATAAAGTTAAATCCAAAAAGTTTAATTTTTCATTGCCTATTTCTATCGTAAATTTTATTTGGTTATGAAAGGAATTTAAAAGGTTAAGAAAGTTGTTGAGTTGACGTTCAGATCCTGTCCAAATGACGAAGATATCATCCACATATCTCTTCCATACTAAAACATTGTTTAAAAGAGGTGATTTTGAATTAAAAACAGTTGTTTCCAAATCATTCATAAATATATCAGCAATAAGAGGACTGGTGGGGGCTCCCATTGGAAGGCCTTCTTTTTGTTGGTATATGACATTATTGTATTGAAAATAATTTTGATTTAAAACTAAGTTAAATAAACGAGTTAGGTCACTAGACAGATCTGTAGGTAATGTAGAATCTTTCAATAATTTGGAAATAATTGCTTTACTTTCAGTAATAGGCACATTAGGAAATAGATTAATGACATCAAAAGACACAAGTTTAGCATTAATGGGAAGTACAAAATTTTTCAATAAGGCAATCAGTTCATAAGAGTTCTTAATTACATATTTTGGTGTAAACACATTACTTTTATGAACTAAATCAGTTATTAATGACGATAGTTTAAAACTTGGTGAATTACATGATGAAACGACAGGTCTTATGGGTGTATTTATTTTATGGATTTTGAGAAACCCATATAATTTTGGTGATTTGGGATTTTTTGATAATATGTTATCATCTTTAAATATGTCCGATTTACAAGATTTTAAAGCATTTGATACACTCTCGTTAAATTTATATGTTGGATCTTTTGGTAAAATAACAAAATTATCACTATTTATAAAGTCCATCACTTTGTTGTGATAATCAGGTTTGTCCATAATGATTACAGTATTTCCCTTGTCTGCCTTTGTTAATATCAGATCTTCATCTTCAAGTTTCTTCTTTAATTTTTTAAGGTGAAAGATTTCCGGATTCATGTTTATGGAAAGTTTATTTATTTCTTTTTTAATAGTCTCCGCACTCTTGTATTGAAATGTTTTAGGACAGTATGAGAGGGCTGTTTCAATGTCTACAGCAACACTTTCAATTGCACCTTCAATATTAACTTTGCTATAAGGAAGGTTATAATTTAAACCTTTAGATAATAAAGCCATTTCTTTGTCTTAATAATAATAATTTTTCTGAGTTTGCTAACCATATCATTGAAAATAACCATAGTTTTGAAAAAAATACAGGGATAAATATTCTTCATATTAATCATAAAGGAAAACGTTTAGATAACTTAGAAGCCTTGGAAATTAAAAAATCCCTTAAAAATAATGAATCTATTATCAACAAACAAAAAATATTGTCATATAGCCCAATCATGGATTTGTTCCCCTACCCACCCACTCTACACTAATACCTACCTACCCAATCTACATTATTATCTAGAAACAGCTCCACCCCTACCATAATAAAACATTGTTCGAAACTGTCAAATTAGTATAAGCTTTCCCTGACGAAGGAACGTTTGTTCCGAAACCGGTCGGATTTGCACATCAAATAAGTGGTTTATACAAAGTAAAATTATTTCATTATTCTATAATGGATAACCACAAAGTAATAGCTACATTCAAAAATATAGAAAACTACTAAATTAGAATAATAATGTATTTTATACCCTTCAAACGAATACAAAACAAATGCAAATTAACAGCAGTTTTACCATATAGGACCTCGTACTTTCAATCTTTTACCGAAAAAAATTCATGTGTCAAATAAACTACCTCAGTACTTAAGGTTTAGGGCTAAACAATACAGAAAATTTGTTTATTTAATTTAAATCACTAAATGTTTCTCACAAACTCTACACTGATTATTACACTACACACTTATTATTACAATATTGTATACTTATTATTACAATATTGTATACTTATTATTACAGTATTGTATATTTTTGTACAAACTGTTTAAACAAATTTTAATTATGTTTTTGCTTTATATGCCCACTGTTTGTTCTTTCTAGGTAAAATAATAAAATGTACTCATGTATACGTAACTATATTCCCATTACTTTTATGATCATATTATTGTATTTATCAAATGTAGAAATTAAGAAAAATAAATAAAAAATTGCGTCTCTGTACAAAGGAAACATTGCACGTGTTACACTGAACGGTAGTTTTACGGGGTGGCTTGACATCGCAAAAGGTGTTAAGCAAGGCTGCTTAATGTCACCGTGGTTATTCATGGATAATGTAAAAACCTACGCTAGAATGGAGAGAGGTGGGTTTTGGCTCGAAATTAAATAATCTGAAAGTATGTTGCCTGTTGTATGCTGATGAGGTGCAATCCCTCATGTCTGGGATGAACGAAGTATGCGTGAATAATGAATCAATGGATGATGAATTAATGGATATGTATCTGTGTGAGTATGTCTACGAGAGATGGGAATTTTGTTATTGAAAGAAGGGTAAATGCAGGTAAACCCGTTAATGAAGGACGGAATGCCATTTGCGCAAACAAAAACTGTCCAAAGAGGGAAACTAGCAGTTATATGGCAATGAGACATGGAACTGGCAGAGGAAGGATGAAATTAGACTGATTGCTTTACAAATTAAATCCCTGAGGTGTATGTAGATGTATTTATGTATAAAACCATGTATGATCATTAATCGTGTGAGAAATGTGGAGATCCGCAAAGAGTACAAGGCTGATGTAAGCGTAATAATTAAGATTAAGAAAGGGACTCTCAGATGCTTTGGGCATGAAGAGCGAAATAATGAAAGGAGTGTAAGGAGAATATATGACGCAAGTGTAAATGGTAGAAGAAGTCAGGCAACCCAAGGAAGATATGGCATGATCAAGTGTCGACTTGAGTCGGGCTACGTCAACAGTCAGAATAATAGAAGAGTATGTACAAGAAGATATAAGAATGTGAATGAGGCAAAGAGGGAATGCCAAGACCGATTTGTTGGCGGTCCGTCCTCTCTGCCTATCCCTGTGAAGAAACGGCGTGATGGTTAGTTTAGTTTATGTAAAAAGGTTTCCACCACGAATTATCGGTATCAAAAATAGAATTATATTTATAATTCTATAAACTATGTCCCCAGCGGTGCCTGGGCTTTACAAACAGTTTTTCGAAATCAGACTTATACTTCTTATTCTAAAGGTAAAGGTAGAACGATTAATTTTTATAAAAATCCAAAGTGACGTTTCTCTTGTTTTGAAGGTCAAGCGAGAAAAATTCATCGTTCTCTGAATAAAACTGTAGATTTGTGTACAAATCAATCCACAGCGTTCACCCGCCAGCCCGGCCACCACAAACAGACAATGAACTTTATATATTACATTATACGAGTATATTAGAAAATAGATTGTGGCAGGAATAACAAAAATAACTGCAGAGGCTAATAATTAAAATCATATTAAAAAAACCTTCTGACTACCCAACGGATCAATTATTTAAGGAATTCCAAGTACCATCTTTCAAAGATCTATACAATAGAAATGCATTGATTCAAATTATAAAAGAAAAAGAAAAGTATCAATTTATAACTGAAAACCGTACTAGACATAAATATATTTTTTCATGCCCAAAATTAAACACTTCCTTCGTACAAAATTATTATACTTATCAAGGAAGACTTATTTTCAACCGATTACCGGATGAAATTAGAAAAATTAATGATAAAATCCAATTAATAAACACTGTTAAAAAATATTTTAAAGAAAATATCAAAAAAAAAAAAAGTTTCCGACTAATCTAACCTCAAGAATAACTACTTATAACTCAGTTTCCAAGTGATACTCCGTTCTTCAAATAAGTTAAATTTTGTATTGTTTTTAGCAACTAATTACAATAATTCTAGATACATTATCCAAATAGTTAAATTGTTTTGATAGTAGATAAATACTTATAATTACATATCACCGAACTTACAACTTATTGTTTTTTACATTCACATTGTAATTTAAGAACTTAAATATAGCATTAAAAATGTACTACTCTTCCAGACACAAGCTAACGCTTCCATGGAAGAGTGGTATTAAAATATTTGAATATGAACATGTAAGCAAATTAATAAATCATCTAAATGTACATTATATTTTATATGCTAAAAAAAAAAATTAAAAAAAATAAAAATAAATATATAAAAAAAATAAAAAAAAACAAAAAAACTATCTCGCTTTTTAATGATGGGGATTTTTGATAACCTTCAAAATCCTTCAAAACCTTGTGTTATTTATAATTTATAACTAATAACATTAATGATTTTTAAAAACTTTGTGAGCTAATTACTATGAAATAATAAACGAAACGGTTAATACTTCAATCGCACGGTCATAATTACATAATCTTAATCCAATTAGCATACGTTCCACATTCCTCGATCATTGTTTACAAGTTTCTCAGTCGTGGATATTTTAATTTTGAAAGCCGATGCTTTATAACGTCTTACTATTCATTTTAATATGTTATATCTTAATTTTAATCAATATGATGGCTTCACTTATTTAACTATAAATCTGATTTTCACAAATTTTACTTTATACAAGGTGCGGCAAAACAATTAGTGCAGTTTTGAAGGGCCATTGAAAAAAATCGGCGTAACTTACAGAAATGGGATTCTTTTTATTTTATTTGGTACAACATGCCGTTTTATGCATCAAGTCCTGAAGATGAAATCAGAAAGATGAAGGCTACCAGCAGCGATACATTGATGATTTTTTAATAGCCCTTCAAAACTGCACTGTCTGTTTTGCCGCACCCTGTATTATGTTGCATTACTTTTTTTTTTTATTGAGGAAACAAACAGTCATACAGAAAAATGATTATAACAATAAAATTCATATATTGTAGACTAATTAAGTTCCATTATTAAATTTTGGTTTAGTATTTTTACCTACTCAACTTAAAATGACAAAGAAAAGAAAAATATAAACATAATAAAGAAAAACATAAAAAAGAAGAAATAAAACATAATAAAGAAAAACGTTAAATTATTAACAAACATCTAATTATTTTATTGTTATTAAGTTTATTTTGTAGGACTCCATTTTAATTTTAATTTATTTTATATATTTAATAATATTCAATGTATAAAAACAGTTTATTGTAAACAAGATCTGATTCTGCTTCGTAATTATTATTATGCGATACAGCTGTTTCACCCTTTGAAGGCATTATCAAACTGTGGTTGTACCACCTACAGACGACGTATTTATATAATTTCTAGACAGGTACTTATGGTGAAAACATGAATTGCTTTTATTGTTATTACCTGCGCCCCTATTAAATTCCAAGAAAAATTACTGAAAATATTAATTGTTAAGTTTCCCAATTACTGCATTGTTTAAATTTGACTGAAGATCGTTATCCGGTCGATAATCATGCCATAAAATAAATCATGATGATTCACCGGTTTACTTCACAACACAATTAATATTTGAACATTTTAATGGTCGTAATTATGCTCTAGAATAAACCCACGATTACTCCTCATGGATTTATTTAATACAGTTAGGCATTTGAACTTGGTTTGAATATATCTAAAAGTGGCGAGCGAATTATATTTGTTTGTTCGTTTATTAAAATAGCTTTCTGATAATTAGAATTTTTATTAATTTCTAACTGCTTTGCTAAAAATTACCATCTTATTATTATACCACCTTTCCCACTGTGGTGCAAGGCGATGGGTCGAGAAAGTCTGACCAGAGAGGTGAAAGGGTCCCCTTCAACCGGCCTTTCCTGCCACGCAGTTGGTGCACAGTCTAAAAATAAAAGTCCTGCGTTTATTAATGAAGGTTATCTTCAACGAGGAAAAACTACTCCAACGTTACGTAAATTTATGCTAAATTTTAATTATTGCGTTTACCATAATTACTTCAGAAGTCAATAAATTATAACAAAACAATTGATAGGTACTCTGAAATTATCATGAGACCTGTCACACTATCATCAAAGATGGAGAAAAAATTGACTGGCCTATGTAAATACATTATACCTATTTCTCGAACGTAATCTATTTATAAGCCATTACCCTTGTCGGAATGCTAAACTGTGGTAATATTTTGTTGACGAAAAACTGCATTAACTAAGAATTTTTTATATTTTTTTTTAGCTGTAAACTTTTTAAAATTAACTATTGTTGTCTGTTGATTATATTATTTCAATTCAAAATACGAGCTTAAAACATTAGAATCAAGTTATAAATAATGAAGTTTTGACTGAATACTACTTTTGACTTAAAAGTACGGAGTGCCGAATCTTTGTCAATTTATAACACCGCTTACGTCTACTATGATTTCAGAGTAAAAAATTATAACCTAGTACCGCATATCTCCCAAGTAATTCAAAATGAACTACACGTGCGAAAATCGCGATTTTGCGTAAAAAAAGATCCTTTCTGTTGTTTATCTGTTATTTTTAAGTGGACGATAGGCGCAAGAGCTATAACATAGAGGTTTTAAAGTTCGCGAACTTACTCGATGTCGTCGGCAGATGAATCTTTGTGTTATTTATGAATTATATCGTGTATTGGCAAGTGTGCGCGAAGCACTGGTTTAAGAAGAGAAAGACTCCATTTTGGTGTGAATATAGTGATAGAAATAGGTAAATAGAAGTAAGATTTTTAGTAATTATTTGAGAGTGTCTGAGCCGCTATATGAATAACTCTTTCACTTTGTTACACCTTTAGTTTCTAAACAGGATACTCACATGCACACAAAACTTCGTGGATGGCAAGTTGAACGAGTTGAACAGTTTGAGCTGACGAGTTTTTTTTTTTTTTTTTTACATTAACTACACACAGGAGGCCCTGAGGAAAATAACTTCCCTCAGGGCCTATGTCATATTTGAAGATGCTGTGTGGAGGGTCTTTTTGAGGAAAGGAAGGAGTGAACACGGGTCTTGAAGAGACCCATGTTGTAGGAGGGAGGAAACACAGAAGCCGGCAAATCGTTCCACAGCCGAGCCGTTGAACTCAAGAACGAGTCATAGAAACGACCCGTTCTCATGTGACTAATGTCAACCGTGTACAAATGTTGGTCGCGTGTTTGGTGTGTTTCCCGACAATGCACCGGTGCCGAGGGGATCAAAGACGCTGGTTCCTCGGAGCTTCTTCCATTGTAATACCGGTAGAACAAGAAAAGCATTCCCACCTGACGCCTGTGCTCTAAAGATTGCAGTCCGTCTGTTAAGATGGGAGAATCTATCAAACGGACCGCCCGTTTCTGCACAGAGTCAAGGGTTTTTTTTTTTAGGTATTTTGGAGCTCCAGACCAGAGGTGGCTGCCAAATTCAACCGTGGGGCGCACTTGCTATTTGTACAGGGTTAGCAGTTGTGTACTATTAAAGTATCTGCGGGCCCTGTACAGTACGCCCAGTTTCTGAGAGGCTAACTTAACTATGGTTTCGATGGAGCCCCCGTACCTGAGCTGGTCACTTAGAGTTACACCAAGCATATCGATGGAGGTATTATTTGGTTACACCAAGCGTATAGAAACAAAGTCGGTGACAGAACCGATCCCCGTGGGACGCCAGCATTTATCGAATGCGAGGAAGAGGTG
This sequence comes from Limnephilus marmoratus, assembly GCA_917880885.1. Classification (NCBI taxonomy): domain Eukaryota; kingdom Metazoa; phylum Arthropoda; class Insecta; order Trichoptera; family Limnephilidae; genus Limnephilus; species Limnephilus marmoratus. The sequence continues at coordinate 49,432,685 of OU862910.1, read as the reverse complement.
AAACCGCCAGCTACTCCCTCAAAAAGTCGGCAATCCACGTACACAAGACAGTTTGTGGACAAGCCCTCGGTGCCAAACCCGGTCAAAGGCCTTGGAAATATCCAGTGCAACCGTTTGGGTCTCACCGAAAAGTTCCAGGCACCGCCCCCAAACATGCGTCACATACGCGTGAAGATCACCGCACGAGCGGTTCTTCTCGGGGTATGTGAGCAGTTTGTCGTTGATCACACGTTCCATCACCTTAGACAGGACTGATGTGATCGCTATGGGGCGGTAGTTGGCTGGATTGGAGCGGTCACCTTTCTTTGGAATAGGGTGAATGATCGCTTTTTTCCAACCAGAGGGCACGTAGCCAGACTTCAGGGACATTTTGAAAAGCTTCGTTAAAACTGGAGATATTTCTGCAGCGCACCTCTGTAATACCAGGGCAGGTATTCCGTCAGGCCCACTAGCTTTATTAATATCAAGCCCTCGTAAGACTTGGAGTACATCCCGATGCCGGATCCTCAGCTTTTTCATATGAAAACCCCAATGAGGAACCGACGACGGCGGTTGAGTTTTAACAAATCGTACAATATGGCAATCTCCAAATTGCTTAGGAGCTATTGAAAGGAAACAGGTTACTATTGCGCCTCCTGCTAGTTCTGATTATAAAGGTTGTTTTGTTCTATTTTGTTTTTCCCGCTAAGCACTTGCATACTGCTTACTAACAACGTATGCAGGGACACTAGAGGTCTACATTCGTTCAAAATAAATAAATGCAGCTTCGTTTAACAAAAAAAAAATAGAATCTTGCGAGAGCCTTGAAGAAGTAACCAGGACGGGTAAGTGGTGGATAATCTCCAATGCTGGTTCTGGCTAACATTTCTTTGGTTATAATAGCAATCCGAATAACAATAGCTAATACGAATTATGCGATTGAGATTTTATTTATTCGGATAATAGAACACATGGATCTACGAGTATTACGTGGTGTATTACAAAAAACTAAAAAGGCGGGCTACGAGCAAAATTTGTTGATTCGCCGACGGACTAACTTAGCGGTTTTAAAGATCGCCAGTAAACGTTTTTCACCATATCTTTTTTCAGCCCGATTCCCGTATAGAGACGAAAGACAATTTTTTTCGGTTTACACGATCTCTATTTTCATCTCTATTTTCATATCTACGATTTCAGATGACATCACTGATGCCAACTGCAATGTAAATACGAAAATAGCGATCACGTATAGCGAAAATTTTAATCTTTGGTCTCTATACGGGAATCGGGCTGAAAAAAGAGATGGTGTAAAAAAGCTATTGCTTGGGACTTGGGATGACACGATAAAGGTCGCCGCGCCACTGGTATGCGTACTTGCTCGTCCGTCTATAACCCACTTTAGATATTTTCTTTGCAATTATTACAATTTTAATGTTTTGGATATACGCACCAAAAACATATTTCTACTTTAAAAAAATATCTGCAACTCTATTGCAGTAGTTGTTTGATTTTTGCCTAATATTTGAAAATTCGTTGAAAATCTTCCGACACCATTTTCTTAAAGTACGAGAAATGAAGATACGTTTATTTTGAATTACATGGGCGTTTTTTGTCGTAGTTTTTCTATTCGGACAATGTTCTTTTCAATTGACGCACAGTTAAAGAACCTCTGATTTGTATAAGAATTATTTATCTCAAGAAACATAAAAATGGATTTACCAAGCTGGATTGCATTACCCTGATTGTTAGTCTATACCTGTAGCTTTGATCAGTCCAGGTATTATTGTCTTGTTATTTTCATTGTCACACTGAGCATTATTGTCGTGTTGCTTCTGGAGTCGATTAATCGATAAAACATTTAACAATGTTGGGTTTAATGTTGGGAGTAGTTCTTGCGTGTTTGTGTGCCATTTATCATTATCTTAATCATACTGAAGATGCCATACTGTACGCGAAAATCCCTGGTCCCAAGCGAATTCTGATACTCGGAAATATTTTGGATGTCTTAATGGAACCAGGTAACAACAAAAAGTGATTCATGATTAGGTAACATTGCGACAAATATTATATTTATTTATTTATAAACCTAGTTCCAAAATGCAACCCCAAAATTATGTGCAAAATGACGTTTCCAATTCAAAACGTACGAAATATTTTTACGTTGCTCACTGATCGAATTGTGTACGTTCCTCTTAAATTAACTAGCCCAACCCAACAAGGTTCCTCTTCTTCATACATTGCCCCAATTGGCCCAATTTGACGTATCCACCCTTAAGCTCTTTTTGTAAAGTTGGATTAGGATAGGTTTAAGAGGAGCATATAAGCAAGGCGATCTTGAGCATGTCATTATAGGTCAAGCAAAAACTTGCATTTATATATTTTTTAAATTTTATCTAGCATCTGTGAATAAATATCCAAATACCAAAAAATTGTTAACACTAATATGTCAAAATATGGCATCTCTAACTCACATCAGACCTAAGATATTTATTTACATGTTTCACTGCATTTTTTTTATTTTTTTTTATTTAATGAAAAGATACATGATTTTATGAAATTCTACGCCAATGAAGAGTACTAGCTCTTGAGCTTGGCGTAGAAGTTATTTTACAGCTAGTTCATTTTTATAACATATATTTTACTTACATTTTCCAATAAATATAAACAATACATAAATATAATATATAAACTACTATTTTTCACTTTTATAACATACATTTTACTTAGTGCATACAATAAATATAAACTATATTGTGATGTTAATTTTTGATATGCTATGAATTGAAGTTATAACATTTTGATTGGTGTTGTTATGGTTGTTGATTTTTTTTAAAGATTAAATTGACCTTTTTCTTGAATGTTACGAAATCTGTTATTTTTTAAATTTCTTCGGGAAGAGGGAAGACTATTAAAATATTTTATGCCTTTGTAAATATAATTGTTGTGCATTTGTTGTGTTGAAAATAGAGGAATTTGGAAGTTAAATTTATGCCTTAATGATGAGTTGAGTTTAAATTTTTTAGTTACATTTTCTTTGAATGTTTGTAGTATTGAATCTTTTTTATAGAGGTCTTCAATTTTAGGTACTTTGAAAATTTTGAACAAGCATTAAAATCAAATGTACTATAATTATGAAATTTTTAAGATATTTTAACTTAACATAATGAAGATACAAAATCTTGACTAAAACGACTTAAAGCCATTGATTTATATGGCAAGGCAACATCCCTAATAATTTACCTTTGAACTTTTTACTTAGACCTTCTTTTCAAGCAAGGAAGAACATTGGCAAAAAAATTTAATGGAATTTACAGTATGGAGGCATTCGGGCAACGACATTTGAGCATTTGCAAAGCAGATGAAGTAGAGGTAAAATCATTTGAAGTTATTTACTTTTTTAATTTTATTTATATAAAGAATTACAAACCTATTTTTGGAAGCGGGTATGAGTAACCGCCCGTCCGGAAACCATTAATTGATTAACCAACGTCTCAAAGGTTCGCTACGTTTGTTTGTACACGTCTTGGTGACGGATGAATCTGCCCGCCAACTCTAGAGGGACCTTTTGGGGAAGACCCTTTGATCTCTCCAGACGGACTCTCTCGACCCGTCGGCAACGCAGAGGAACGGATGGATACATACCTGGACTTCACTCCTGGGTAGACCAACCCCCAGATTCCTGCCCATCCCGCATACCTTTATCGTTCCCATAACTTCTTATCCTATATCTTTCCTTCAAGAGACCCTTCATCCCCATTATCCCCAGAGAAGATATAGGCCCTGATGAAAATTGTTTTCCTCAGAGACTTCTGTGTGTATCTGATGTAAAAAAATTCCATTCATTTTGATCTTAATTTTTTCAGCACCCCTGTGACATTTAAAAGATTCCCTGAAAATGCCGACATATTGTTTATACATGCATTAAGATACAATCAGGGCTGGGCAAAATACATGCTTTGCTGTAATTAAAATACAAATTACAAAATACTTTTTCGCATGTATTTAAAATACGAAATACAAAATACTTTCAAGTCGTGTATTTGAAATACAAAATACAGTATTTTATCATTTTTTTTTAATTTCAAATACAAAATACAAAATACATTTGGTTTTGGTAGAACCTTTGGTTGCAATAAATTGTCGTAAGTGCCCATATCTAAGGGTGCGTTTCCATAGAAGCAAAGCTGAGCAGAGTGAAACAGAGACTGCGAAAATTGACTAATCATATTGATCAGGAGACACATCTCCGTCTCCAACCGTCTCCGCTCCACTTGTAAAGTTTTGTGGTATGGGACTTAGGTGTTAGATTATAATAATTATTATTATAATAAGACTAGCTGGTTCCCGGCATGCGTTGCAATGCCATACTCAAAGAAATAAATTGTTTCTCTCTGCATGTCCTTTCGTGTGCGTCCCCGTTACCCTAACGCACCCCTTTCCCCTCTTGAATTCCCCTTCCACCTTCCCTGCCTACCCTCTCCCCTCTCCCGCTCCCCCATCCCGCCAACCCCTCCCGCATTCCATATATTTAGTCCCAGTACATTCAGTTTTCAAACAACTCGCGTGCCAGCTATTACAATTTTTTTATTCAAATTTTCATTTTTCACATATTACAAATATTCATTTTTCTATATTATAAGAACAATCAATCAAATCTGGTACCTAACATAGGTACCTATTTAAAATATCTATGATTTTAAAAATCCATAGACAATTCTTTTGTTACAAAAAAACAGTTACCTGCTAAATTCAATTTCATCAAACCCGCGAACTGTCAGACGTGCGAAGTTAAAATAGTCTTAAAGTTTTCTGAAATTATCCAATTTTCTGCGTTATTTTCTTAATTTTTCTTTCCGTTAGAAAACTTTAAAAAAAATTAATGAATTAGGTAAAGTCGTTCTGAAGTTATGGCGTGACCAAGGGAAACAAGGAATAATTTTTATATATAAATGGCATGACATTTGTATAGCGTAATTTATTGTTATTTCACTTCTTTGCTCTTCTCGACAGTAATTAACTTAAAAATAATCTAGTTATCTGTCAAATTATTCCTATAGTGCTTGATCTAATACTATGATACAAAAATGTACAATACAAAGCAATGACAAGTATAATATAATATGATACAAAATGTACAAAAACAGTGTTATTATAGCACAGGACAATAATAATAACTAGCATGACGTAAAAAAATGTACAGTACTTTTAAAGCAATGATAAGGGGGCCTACATTAATTACGTGAGCAGTTTTTCTTCCAAACTAGACTCCCCCCGCCCCTTGGTGAGATAAATTTGGGGCACTTCGTTTATTCTTTTCAAGTAACGTGAGATTTTGCTGGACCCCCCCCCCCTTTTTTGAGCTCACGTAATTAATGTATGCCCCCTAAGAGACCTACAAATAATCATTAGTAAGAGTGCTATGGCAAAGGACAATAATACAGAATTCTACCGTTTTTAGTCTATGTATTATCTATGTGTGTTTATTTTTCATTATCATTATTAAGATCGTTAAATGTATTTGAAAATGTATTTTGAAGCCACAAGTATTTGAAATACAAATTACAAAATACCTCAGCAGCAGGTAATTGAAATACCAATTACAAAATACATTTTTAGGAAGTAATTGATATACAAATACAAAATACCTATTTGTATTTCAAATACGTATTTCAATTACAAGTATTTCAAATACTGCCCAGCCCTGGATATAATAAGCCAAGTTGCAGCGTTGAAATCTGATGAAAGTTTATTAGTTAAAAAAATCACAATTTTATTAAAATTTTATAATAATGAAGTGAAAACTGATTATAATGAACCATCCAACATACATACCTACACAGTTTTTTTGTTTAGTGTTTATTATTAATGGTGCATTCTTTCAGGTAATTCTAACCAGCCAGAAACACATACAGAAAAGCATAATTTATGATTTCTTAGAGCCCTGGCTGAACGAAGGACTTTTAACTAGCAAAGGTAAATTTATTTGTTCTTGTACAATGACAAGTATTTTCATATTGAATACATTTATATTAATTATTAGATTATTATTAGAATATTTTACTGGGTATTTTGAGTGTGTAAACTTATTCCATGAAATATGACTTAATTGTAGACATCACTAAAAGCATTAAGAGGGCATTACCAGAGAAAACCGGAAATACGTCTTTTCAAAAAAGTTTTTAGACGTATTGACTCTTTTCCACAAAAAAATATAAATGGATTTCGAAAGATTGTTCTTTTATCTAGCATTCGTATGTAATAAATTTTGAGAAAATTTTTTAATTTTTAGTATAATAAGGTTATTCCATAGGTCGTTGGCAGATTTGTTCAATTTTCAAAAAAGTTTTTGTATTATACCACACCCATTTCAAATAATAAGATCATGCAGTAAAATAAATCAATACATTATCTAGCAAACGTTTGTTTTAGAATTTTAATTTTAGTTTCAATAAAATCATTAAAAAATATGTACGTACATGTGTTTCTTGGCGAAAATTGGTCCGTTTGTGCATTTATTTACGCACTTACAAACTAATATATTTCAGATTTTTTTAACATTCTTATTAAATTTAGACATTATTGAAAAATGATAAATACTTATAATCAAAAAATAACTACAAAAAGTACATTATTTTAATAGTTTTATCATCACGCCTTTCAGCATTTTTGGATGAAGGTATAAATTAAAGCTAATTTGAATTGAAATAAATTCGATATTGAGTTATAATTTTAAAAAGCTGGTACGGAGAATAATTAATCTTTCTCATTGTAACCGCCCTGCACGATCGTAAGAACAACTTTCGATGAAATGTGGATTTTCGTCCGCTGGCTGGTTAAACGCTCTTAAGTGGAAGGTTTGGGCGGCTCGTTTCTGCTCGTTTCATACTAATCTTAATTTTGGATTTACGATCAAAATACCCAACCAGACTTAAAAATAAGTTTTGTAATCAAAAGATATATTAAATATCTAGTGAGAATATCGGATGTGAGCTACTTTATTTATTTTTGCTTTAAATTATAAGATCTAGGCTATTAAAGATTTTAGTATTTCATGATTTTAGATGCAATTTGGGCAATTATTTGGGAGTAAATGAAAAAAAAATAAACATTTAAAAACATTATTTTACAATATTTATTTAAAAGATATGATAAATAAATAAACATCGCTAAAGATTTAATTGTTTGGGTAGTAATTTTCGTATATAAAGGACAATTCTTTGTTCCGCCGTAAATAGGTAATTTGTGGTTTAAATTTACGCCCATTAAAATGATTTCTTTCATTATTTTTATTTTTTATTTTATATTTCATCAGAGTTTTACGATAATATAATCATATTATTTTTTAATGTTTTTCATTTACCCACAAATATTTGCCCGAATTGCCTCTAAAATCATGAAACATTAAAATCTTTGATGGACTACGAGTAATTCAAAGCAAAATTAAATAAATTAGCTCACATCCGTACTAGATATTTAATATACGTTTCGATTACAAAAATTATTTTTAAGTTTGGTTGGATATTCTGAACTCAAATCCAAAATTAATATTTGTATGAAACGAGCAGAAACGAGCCGTGCAAACGTTCCTCTTAAATCAATTATATTTCAGGAGACAAATGGCAAAAAAGGCGAAAAATTCTTACTCCCGCTTTTCATTTCAACATTTTGCGTCAATTCTGTGACACATTCAACGAACAAAGTGTGAATATTGTGCAATCTTTGAAAGGAGAGATCGGGAAATCAGAAACGGACATAGGCCCTTTCGTTTCACGATTTACTATAAATACCATCTGCGGTAAGTTATACGATGATACCATTTCATTTATATCTTTATCTTTAGAAATTGATAAGAACGTGTTTAAATTAATTTTCGTATTATCTTACAGGGATTTACTTAAAGATTTTTTCTTCTTCATTCCCGTGGAAAGACTTTTCTAATTATATATAATATTGATTGATTATACTAATTTTTAGTATAATCAGTAAAGTCTCATTATCCAGCGGTTGGCCCATTACACCCAACGGCAGTGAATAAAAAATATTTTTATTGCCAAATGTATTCATATTCATAATTTTGTGCTCGCAAATTGATACTTTTTTAAAATCCTTTTTTTGCATTAGCTCCACACTTCACAGGAAAATAATTTCCCTCAGGGCTTATGTCATCTTTGGGGAAGCTGTAAACGGTCTTTTTTGGGAAAGGAAGGAGAGGAAGTTCTGGGAAAGAAAAGGGTATTAGGGGTAGGTAGGAATCTGGGGGTCAGTGTGTCCAGGAGTGACGGACGTATGAATCCATCCCTCTCTATGCAGCGCAAGGCGATGTTCCGGGAGAGGACGGCTGGAGAAGTCAAAGAGACTCCCTGAACTATTCTCTCCCGATCCTGCCTACCGTGCAGCTGGTGGGCAGATGCATCCGCCGCCAACACCCGGACAAAGTTCACCCCATGAACCCGGGCACCCGTGCTAAGTCACCAAACGTTGCGAACCACTTAGGGTAAACTATAACAAAATTTAAATCATTTATAAAGTTGTCTGATAAAAATCTACTTTTCATCTCAGTAGGTACCAGTTAGGTCAAAATTGAAAATAAAATAAATAGTTATTGTAAGTTTCAAATTCTACTGAAGCTGTTTAGGCTACTTTACTCGAATTTTGCATTGGAAATGAGATATTAGGGAAAAATAAGATTTTGTCTACATTTGCTGCGGTTGTCTTTTTTCGAAATGTCGGTGAGAGCGCAGGTGCGCCAAGTCCGAAAATTTTGAATTTACTAAGAGAAGGAACCTAGAGTGCAAAATCACTTCTGAAATTTAAATAAGGACTTAATTAAGTATTTGAAATCTCCCTTCTCATAAAATAATTGTTTTATTACTTTTTATTCCTGTAGAGACCGCCATGGGTACGCAATTGGAATCAAGTGAGACTTCAACATTTAAAAACTATGAAAACGCAATTCACGAAATGGGAAAGATAATAACTTACAGATTGGTCAGAATTTGGTTACACGTTAATTTAATATTTAAATTCAGTTTCATGGGACAAAAACAGAAATGGTTATTGTCAACGTTGCATAAATTTACCTTGGATGTTATAAGAAAACGACGTGAAACCATGCGGGAAGTAATTACTTCCACTTCCATTAGTGATATTACGGAAAATGATGGATACATGGGGAACACTAAAAGAAGACTGGCGTTATTGGACTTATTGTTATCTGCTGAATCCAGAGGGGAGATTGATGAACTTGGGATCAGAGAAGAAGTTGATACATTTATGTTCGAAGTGAGTTTTATGTTCCACTAGCTTTCTTTCTAGACTGTTGTTAAGTTTAAGGATACCCATAGATATTTGGATTTCTACGAGGATACCATATAAATCAGTGATGAGCATCCCTATGCAGCCCGCAAGCCTATTTCGTGTGGCCCGCGAACCTTTTGGCCCATTTGGCTAAACAAAATATCAACAAATATGCGGTAAAGAATATTCAACGGCGTCTGTTCGGTTTGGTAAAAGGGTTTAGAAGAAAAGTTTTGAATTGACCTCTCAACATAATGAGATTAATCTTACATAGGTATTCTTTAAAATACAAAATTTCGTGGTTCGACCGCATATCGAAAAAAACTGGGTGTAGAAAAAATGTAATCCTTGCATCGCCACGCTTTTTGTTTAGATCGATGTTAAGGTTTCCGTTTCAGCAAATACCGAAAGTTTTCTTTACTAACTTTCCAAACAATAAAAATCAAAAGTAGCCCAAATTTGCAATTTATACACATTCTTTATCATTAATGAATGATGAAATGCGTTAGCATTTATTGTAAAATTTTCCCCTGTGGCGCTTGGTTTTTTTTTCGTAATTGTATTATAAAATTTTAACTTTTCGAAAATACAAAAACTAAGTTTGCGGTACCACCGACTGCAAATTTAAACATGTCATGCTGTAGGTACCACGGGCGTAGCCAGGTTTTAGTATCGGGGGGGGTTCAAAAATCAAAACTCGTGTCAGGGGGGGGGGGGGGGGGGGTGAGGGGACGACTTTGTATTTCTTGAGCATTAACTAATAACAATTTGTGGACATTTTATGTTGAAAACTTTTATTTTTTATGTACATTGGTTAATTAAAGTAACAAATGTATATAGAAAATAAATCTTATTTTAAGCAGTCACCTGATTAGAAACGGAATTTCAAAATAAAAATCAACCGCAATCACCGAAAAAACGGAACTTGCAAGTTAAATTATTTTTTTCTTTCAGAGGTCCCCATTTATCTTTTTAGATACATAATATCATTTTGAGTTATCGGTGTTAAAAATAGCATTTCTTGAAAAAATTGCTTGTAAGTACATCAACAATATTTAAGATTCATGGGAATTCCAAAAAACATATGGGTATATAATACCAGTAATATTGTCATATGCAATAAAAAATTTACCAGGTCGAAATTTCCGTAGATTTAGTGCTGATTTCCCTTTTCCCTAAAACATATTTTTCTCCCCTAGATCTAGTCAAATTTCCCTGGACGGTACGAAAATATAGGTACAAAGGTTACCATCGGATAATCGGTACAGAGGGCAAATCCAAAATACATTATTAGTGTAATAATTAGTAATAAAATAAGTTATGCGGCTCGCATCTCCTTATTTTTAATATTATTGATGTTGACTTAACTTTTCGGGGGGGGTTTGAACCCCCAAAACCCCCCCCCCCCTGGCTACGCCCATGGTAGGTACCCTACCCCGTGCGGCCCGCGAATAAATTTGTTTGATGACTTGGCCCTTAAAACGTTGATCACTATTCATTATCATTACATTCATCGCTGATATAAATGGTATCCTTCAACACTTGTCCATATTATATTTTGACGATCCCAAAAAACAATGTCAGATGTGCAAATGTTGGTAAATTATCAGAGCTAACTATATGTTTAGAGTTTCAAGTCAACATATTTATTGTTTTTAAGATAAAGAAATTTAGTTTTGGTATTGTGCAGAAGACCGTGTTTATTCATTGGAAAAATATATTATCGCAGCAATTCAGGCTCTAACGCAAAGTTACCAATTTGCCCACTGACTTTTTTTGTTGAAACCGTCATTTCGTGATAGTGTTGGTTTTTTGCACGGTCCAATTCTTCACACAGGTGTAAGTACAATTCCATTATCTTATTATGTCGTAAAAAACAATAATATCCTTACTTTGTTTCCAAATTTTTAGAACTAATTAAATTTTAGTTAAGTAACTAACCACACAAAATCTTTACGAAAGATGGATTTTTTTTTATAAATTTTAATTAGAGGAAATAAATCTAAAAAATTAATATACAATTTACATCGATTTTACCGAATTTTTTGTCACAAAAGTAAAATTTTAAAAGATGGAATGGATAAAGTGTTGACCCAAGAACATTCTGTATATTTTAACCTGCTTATCATCCGTTTCCTGCTGCGTTATCTATATGTATATACAGGGCTGGGCTAAATACGTGTTTTGCTGTAATTTAAATACAAATTACAATCACAATACTTTTTCGCATGTATTTAAAATACTAAATACAAAATACTTTCAAGTCGTGTATTTAAAATGCAAAATTTAACTATTTTTTTTTAATTTCAAATACAAAATACATTTGGTTTTAGTAGAACCTTTGGTTGCAATAAATTGTCGTAAGTGCCCTTATCTAAGGGCGCGTTTCCATAGAAGTAAAGCTGAGCAGAGTGAAACAGAAACGTGCATAAATTGACCAATCATACTCCTCAGAAGACACATCTCATCTCCGCTCTACTTGTAAAGTTTTGTGGTGTTAGAAAATAATTATTATTATTTTAATTACACGAGATTTGTATAGCGCAGTTTTGTGTTATCTCACATCAAGTGCGCTCTACTGTAATTAACTTAAAAATAATCTAGTATTCACTCGAATTATTCCTATAGTGCTTGATCTAATACTATCACACAGAAATGAACAATACAAAGCAATGACAGAATTTGATCATCCATTATCAATAATCAATTAACTCATGTCTTCATGAATAAATACCGCGAAGCAATGAAAACAACCTTGCTTTGACGAACAGTGTTGCCAACTCTAAATATTAACAAATATTGCTCCGGATTCTAGCGTTACTTATTACGTTACTCATAATACATAGACTGTCTATCTTGTCTTACACAGACTATCTAACATAACTTGTCTCGTATCTATATTAGTTTATTTTTCATTATCATTATTAAGATCGCTAAATGTATTTGAAAATGTATTTTGAAGCCATAAGTATTTGAAATACAAATTACAAAATACCTCAGCATCAAGTAATTGAATTACAAATTTCAAAATTCATTTTTAGGAAGTAATTGAAATACAAATACAAAATACGTATTTGTTTTTTATTTCATTACTGCCCAGCCCTGTGTATATGTATATAAAAATCAAAATATGCTTGCTTGGGTATATTTATATGAGTATGTGAGATGTCTATGCGTTGCTGGATTTGATGTGCGCATGCCCGCGATGGTTTCTATATTATACATGGTGTTAAGGGACGTACTTGACTTACTTTAACCAGTGATTCCTGACATTATTTGGAGTAAAAAATGTAAATGAAATTTTGGTCTCCGATGCCTTTTTTTGACGACTTTTTTTTACAATTTTTTTTTCTTCAAAATCAAACAAAAAAAAATTCTTCCTCATGTCGTCACTGGTCACTCAGCCGGGTGTCCGACGAACTCCTTACCCCGCCTCCAACTGTTCAACAACTACCATTTTTTAATGTTTTTGTAGAAAAAAAAATCGAAAATGTTACCGGAGACCGAAATTTCATTTACATTTTTTACTCCAAATAATGTCAGGAATCACTGGTTAAAGTAAGTCAAGTACGTCCCTTAACACCCTGTATAATAGGAATCACGAAATTAAGCGTTGCTAACCGTTCATCCGATTGCGATGAAACTTTGGTGAGTTGTAGTGAGCACGTCTGCGAAGATTTCGATATTTACTGGTGAGTTCTGGCATTATGAAATTTGTTTAAAAATTTGAATTAAAAAATTGCAACATGTGCTACGCGAGCTGTTTTAAAACTGAATGTACCGGGATTGAATGTATGGAATGCGGTAGGGGGGAGGGGAACTCAGGAGGGGAGTTCACGAGATGGGGGGAAGCGGGAGAGGAAGGGTGGCGGAATGGGAAAGGACACGCAGGGAGAAATAATTTCTTTATTAAGTAGCATAGCAACGCATGTCGGAAACTCGCTAGTCTATATATATAAAAATCAATATATGCTTCTGTGTATGAGAGTTGTCTATGCGTTGCTATAAAAGTGTAAAATTTTCAAAATATCTTCTTTCCACCCTCGCGAAGGTTTCTGGATTATTACAATAACCTGACACATCTGAGAAGTTTTTTAAACTTTACAAAAACTCTTACGATACTGTCAAAAACTTCGCAATTTGAGAACGACATTTTGCAAACCATCGGCATCGATTATTAAATTAAAAATTAATTTTCGTATAAATCTCTTTAAATTAATGAATTTAATCGAAGAACTCACCTATGGGACTAACCATAATCGAATACTTATACGAATATCTAATCAAAAATTATATTTACTTTTTACCAAATTTTTTATAATATAATATAAAAAAAAATAATGTAATGTAAGAAAAATGAAAAATTTGTGTAAAAAAAAAATTCAAGCTGTTTGAAATTCTGAATGTAGGAATTCTGAAGGGGACATGGGATGGGAGGGGAAGGGGAGGCGGAAGAGGAACGGGACGAATGGGAAAAGACACGCAGGGACAAAGAATTTCTTTATTTAGCGGCATTGCAACGCATGCCGGGAACTCGCTAGCTATTTATTTATTTATTTTATTTAAGTTTTTATTCCAGCAGGACTGGGAGGGTAGTGCAATCCCAGTCTGCCATATTACATAAACAACTATAAAAGAAAAAAAAAGTTTAAATATTAGGTAAGTACCTAATAAAAACATAAAATGAAAACAAAATTCATCACACAAATAACAAAAAATAAACGTAAAATTAAAATAAATAATAAGTAAGTTTTAAGATTTTCACGGCCAGAAGCATTTTCGTTATATGTTTTTGGGGTGTTATGCCGTGTTGCGCTACCTCTTTCTTTAGCCAACGTTTCGGACATCGTTGCAGTGTCCATCATCAGGGCAGATCCGGCAGATCCGGTAAATGTGATTTACCGGATCTGCCGGATCTGCCCTGATGATGGACACTGCAACGATGTCCGAAACGTTGGCTAAAGAAAGAGGTAGCGCAACACGGCATAACACCCCAAAAACATATAACGAAAATAATAAGTAGACAGAATTAAAAATAAAAGATAAAAAGATATTTTGGGATCGTCCATCATGGAGGTCGCCTCATCATCTGCATCCATCGCTCATTTATTGGGGAGCTGAGCCACTCGGATGCAGCCACGACAATGATATTGGTTGAAGTTCGTACGTACTATTATAAAAACGTACTATAATAATTATTATTATGATTGTCGTGTAATAGTCAACATTCATCATTATCGTACACATAATTAACTCTATGAAATAATTATTAATCTCGTTGTGTTTGTTGTGAAATATCGCATAATGATAATTATCAATTTGGAATAATCGCTTTTTCTCGTTATAGGGTCATGACACAACAAGAATGGCCATTACTTTCTGCTTGATGACTTTGGCAAATAACAAACCTATACAAGTAAGTCCTACGATTTATGATCAATAAATAGTTTAGTTTTAGACATTTATTTAAATGACCTGTAATGTTTTTGTTGTAGGAGCGTATTGTAGCTGAGTTAGAGGAAATATTTGAAAATAACGAACAGATCCCGACCGTGGAAGATTTCAATAAAATGCGGTATTTAGAATTGTGCTTGAAGGAAACACTTCGACTTTATCCGAGTGTTACATTCATATCTCGAATCCTCAAGGAACAAGTTAAGATGCGTAAGTAATAATACAACAATAAAACAGAAAATGTTAAAATGGACAAATAGTGAAGAAAAGGCTAATTGAAAATATGCACGAAAATATTCGCCTTCGGTGGAAATTCTGTTACTTATTTCCTAGATGGATTTACAGTAAAATTCAGTAACTTCGAAGGTGATTCTACATAATACTACAAATAAATTAATATGGAGCGAAAGGGACCTCTGCACCTTCATCATTACATAGTGTATGGTATTTTATGTTGTGAGAGTGGATTATGTGTTTGTGTCAAAGAATGACTGGCGAAGGACCTGGATTTTGTGTTACTATCAGTGCTTAAAAATGATAAAATACATATATTTTGCGTAGAAAGAAGAGGACTCACCGGAAAAGGGTAAAGCACTTGTAGGCTGGCAATGCACTTGTATGATTCCTTTCCCATCCAAGAGGCACAATCACAATAGGCGTAAATGTTCGTTATTTTGATAGTACACGGCACAGTTATTTTAATAGCGGATTAACCGATAGCAGAAGCACAGTGGTGATCTTGCGACGGGACTTTATTGCAGACTGGTTAAGATTGTGGGTAAGATTGACGGGTGGGCAATTGGGAATAGGTAGGACAAAGGACTTGCAACAATAATTTATACCAACTCCAAGCAGTGACAGTATGTATGCGTGCTATGTAGGTGTGTGTATGTGTAGGTATGTGTAGGTATGTGTATGGGCGTAACCACATAGTATAAAATGAAGTCGCTCAAAATGTATGTGCGCGTTAATCTTCTAAACTATGCAACGGATTTTCATACGGTTTTCACCATTTGATAGTGTGATTGAAGAGGAATGTTTATATGTATAATACATGTAAATTATACTAGAGAAAAGCCGAGAAATTCAAAGAAAACATCTTTGTGCGATTTAAAACGGCAGGCGGGCCGTACTATAGTCACTTTTGAAATTCGTTCTACGGAAGAAATTGAAAGATAGAGTCCTAGAGTAAGTAGGTATTTGATTTTCCCTTTTCAAATATTCAGTGTTGCATTGCAAGCATTGTATAATTAGTGGCGATCGCTCGAATTGCATTATTACATAGTATAAAATGAAGTCGCTCAAAATGTATGTGCGCAAAGATCTTTTAAACTACGAAACAGATTTTCATGCGGTTTTCACCAATAGATAGAGTGATTCAAGGGGAAGGTTTATATTTAAAAACATGCTTATTATAGTAGAGAAAAGCCGAGAAATTCAAATATTCAATTCAGGCAGCGGGCAGCTGGCAAGTGGGTGGTGTGGATTTTATTAAGGTTGGGTAATGGCGTTGTGTTTCGTTAGTCACAGCAACGTGTGGCCAGGTCTGCTAGTTGGCTTATAATACCTAAATAATGTCAAAATCGAGGTTTTGTGCTCGCCATTTTTCCCCTTCAAAACTGGACGATTTTTAAGATTTTTTTACCAATGTACTCGTATCATAAAAATATCCACGTCTATACGTTTTTTTAGTTTGTATACCTAACGTTAAAACTCCTACAAGAAGTAACTCAAAAATGGCAAAACGCACCGACATGGTCGATATCAGAGCTTTGCTCTGGGACTCAGGAGTTCGGGAGTTCGTTTTTCGAAAGAACACAAACAATTTACTTCTGTATTTGAAATACTTCTAACTCATATCAACATCAAATGAATTTTATGGAATAAATTGGTAAATTACAAAATTTAGATTGTACACGTACCTACACGTGGTATAACACGATGTACCCGAGTGATTTTTAACAGCAATTCTTAAACTTGTAGGTGCAATTGTGCTCTAACTTAACATTTTTTGTTGAAAAAAAAAAACGATATATTTATTTAACATTTCGCTTCTGCACTGGCTAGAATTGCAGGTACCACGTGGAACGCAACGTCCCTTTCTCGCAGCATAGGATGGTTGGTTGACGAAATGCTTTAAAACTAACCAGTGGCGTATATTTTTTCTTTTTATGTAAATACAGCTCAAGTCCCGTCTGGGGCCAGTTTTACTATGGCATCCCCATTTGGAGTATGTTGCGAGGCTGAAGATAGTGAGAAGGGGAAAGAGATGAGGGTGAGGAAGGTGGTGTAGTACTTGGCTATTTAGATCTGCTCACGAAATACCAGGCTAAAACCATTTCAAGCAAACCTCAATGGTGGTGTTACATAAGGGCAATAGACACTAAGGCTGGGCGTATGCTGAGACGCGCAGCGTATGTCGATTTATACATTTTAAAATATGTCCTACACTGCTCTGCACTGCTCTACACAGCCTGTGCCTCAGCATACGGTTGTACGGAGGAGGAGACGGCTGCACTTCGGGCGGGCCTCAGATCTGACAGGTCGGCCTTCAAACGGGCTGTTCTCCTAGCGAAACGAGCTGCCTGGCATAATTGGGTTAAAAACGTGGGTAACGCCAACCCGTGGGAAATCCACAGCGCGATTGAAAAATCTGGGAAAGGTTCTGACCGGTATTTGTCAACAGTAATTGGGATAACAGATGGGAGGAACGCTGAGACAGTGGATGTGGCCTCCACACTCGAAACACTATTGGGTGAGTTAGTTCCTGTAGAATCAGTAATTGGGGAAAGTGACCACCATAAACAGATAAGAAATCTGTCACGGCTGCCACCTAGAGTCCTCGCCCAAGAGGATAACTTCATTAGAGTCACTAAGGCAGAAATTGATGTGATAATTAAGGGTTTGGGTCCTAAGAAGGCACCAGGGCATGACAGGCTCAATGGCGTAATAGCGAAGCAAGTCTGGGTCCACGCCAAGGAGGAGCTCTTCCAGGTGATGGACACGTGCTTGAGGAGGGGAGTTTTCCCCTCTGAGTGGAAGCGCGGCGTGCTCCGAATTATACCTAAGGGGAACGATAAACCACTTACCGACATCAAGGCCTACCGGCCGATAACGCTGCTTCCCGTTTTAGGCAAGATCCTGGAGAAATTACTGAGGGAGCGGCTCCGTCAAACCTTGTCCCCGGCCAGTGACCTCCAATTCGGTTTCGTCCCCGGTAAATCCACGGTGCACGCCCTGTCGTATGCGCTTGAATGGGTGAAGGCTTGCCCAAAGAGGTATGTAGTTGCAATATTCCTCGATATCACTGGTGCCTTCGATCACGCGTGGTGGGCAATGATACGTACAAAGGTGAAAAACAGGCGGTGTTCCAACTTATTGTTCCAAGCCATCGATGACTACCTTTCTGATCGTATGATTACGATCAGTTTCGGTGAGTTTTGTATCCAGAGGGAAGCCGACATGGGATGCCCGCAGGGCTCCATCCTTGGACCCGACCTGTGGAACATCTCCTTTGACGACTCCTCCAGGTTACCCTTGCCTGAAGGATGTATCGCTGTCGACTACGCTGATGATAAGTTGTATCTGGTCTCTGGGGACAGCAGAAAGGAAGTGGAGAGTAAAGGCAGTGAAGGTTTGCAGATGTTCCTGAACTGGGGTGAAAGAAACAAGATGACTTTCGCTCCCCACAAGACCAAATGCCTCCTGATAAAGGGCTCTCTCAGTAGAGCAAGAAATCCTACCATCAAAATGGGAGATTCTAACATCCGCTTTTTTGAAACAGTGAAATATTTAGGAGTTACTCTGGATCGATCGTCCTCTTTTCTGGCTCACGTCAAAGAAGTATCCAGCAAGGCCCAGGCTCTCTTCTTGAAGCTGAGGAGACTCTCCACAGCTGAGTGGGGATTGCGTAATCCGGCTCTGCGAACGCTATATAGGTGCGTGTACGTGGCGCAAGTCTCGTATGCCGCCTCTGTGTGGGAGCACCGCCTGGACAATTCGCTGATTCTCTTAGCTCTCAGGCGAGGCCAACGAACCCCCTTGCTGGCACTCTCTGGTGCGTATAGAACCGTTGCTTCGGACGCTTTACCCGTTTTGGCTGGCATTTTGCCAATCGATCTGGAAATCAGGGAAGTGCTCACTGAGCAGAAATTAACCAGAGGAACCCCGGCCACTCACCTAGGCGTTGTTCTGACACCGGGCGGGCCGGGGACTCTCCCTGGGCTGCTTCGTCAAATGAGGGATCTGTCGCTCCAAGAGTGGCAGGTCCGTTGGGATAGAACGAATATGGGAAGATGGACTTTCTCTTTCTTCCCATCAGTTAAAGTCAGAATGGAAGGGGTCTTTCTCAAGTTGGACCACCACATCACCCAGCTTCTATCCGGTCACGGGGAATTCAGGGGGAGACTTCACGCCCTCTCCCTGTCCCCTCACCCCAACTGCGCCTGCGGGTGCACGAACCAGTCGGTGGAGCACATTCTGTGGCAGTGTGAGATAATGAAGGATGCAAGAGAGGAAATGCTTGATGGTTTGGACGTACCAATCAGACCAGTGTGGAACACTGATCTGGTTTCGAACAAGACGAACTTCGAGTGCCTGAGGAACTTTACTAGAATCTGGGTTGAGAGATGGCCTGAGCTTAGAGTCGCTGATTAGTAGATTTTGACACCAGGTGTACTTGTTTCTGACTTAACACGGACTTTTCTTGCTTACATTCTTTTACAAACTCTGCTCAGGATGTACAGTTTTATATATTTTTTTCATTTTTATGTTTATTGTTTGCATTTTACATTTTTTATGCTTTTACATTTTTATGTTTATTTTTTCTTGTTTACACAGGCCCTGCGTTATTCACGCTCATCTTTATTTTATTTTTTCTTTACTTTACATGCTTATGATTTATTTTTCGTTATTTGGTGCAATTAAACGCCCAGCGATGACTCCCACACGCTCTTGTTTATTTTTTTTTATATTTTGCGGTTTTCTACGCTTACATACATTTCTTTTCAGTTATGCTGTACTACGATAACTGAACTCAGTTGTTCGTTTTTGTACCGTCCTTCTCCCCATATAAGGGGTTGGACCCTGGACCGTGTCCCCGCCTACGTACCATGGCCGGTCTTCTAGAACTGGTGGAGCTGCACCTGTTTGCCGCGCCACACCCCGTGACATGAAGAGGCTGGGGAGAAGGCTGAACGACATCCGAAAGCTGTCCGTCCCGCCTCCGGCGACCCGACGCTTCTCTTCCTAGGGTCTTCTTCATGTTTTCCACTTACTGTCGTCTAGGCACCACCGGCTAACTGGTTAAGGACGACGCTGCCGGTTGTGGGGAGGCCGGACAATCAGCCTCCTTCACTGTTTCGGGGACTGCCGGCAGCCAGGTTGCGGTGACACCGGTTCTTATCTGTACATATGTTATTTTACTTTTGTTTCCTTTTTCTTTTACGTACAGTGCTCGGTGCCGCCCGCCGGATTATGTATGGTCATGTCTCCTGCTGTCTTGAGCTGATTACTCATGACAGCTGCTGTCATTTTGGATTACTTTATTTTTTTTATTTTTTGTTGATGTTATTAACAACTTGTTTGACTGTCCATGAGGCTCACTGCTTTTGCATTGACACCTCCATGGGCTTTAGAATTGTAGAGATTGACCATTACAGTATAGTCCTGTAGGCGCGTCCGCATACCGCCACCTAACACAGTATGAGGGGACATTGAAGGTCTAGATTCGTTACATTAAATGTAGAGCCGTTTATTCAAAAAAATTAGATTCTTGCGAGAACTCCGAAGGGGCGACCATAAGTTGCCTATACCGGGGTGGGACAGTGGTGGGTACTTCAATGTGCCTCAGCATACGTCCAGTCGAAGAGCATCTTTTTTTTTTACATTAACTCCACACAGGAGGCCCTGAGGAAAATAATTTCCCTCGGGGCCTATGTCATCTGGAATGCCGTGTGGAGGGTCTTTTTGAGGAGAGGAATGAATGAACATTGGTCTTGAAGAGACCCATGTTGTAGGAAGGAGGAAACACAGAGGCCGGCTGTCACTTAGGTTCTGTTGCGCTCTGTGTACATACTTATTGTGTATTTATTTGGACAAATTTCTTTCAGCCAATTTCATCGTACCAGCGGGAACAAGTTGCCATATCCACATATTCGACTTGCACAGAGACCCTGAAGTATATCCAGACCCAGAAAAGTTTATACCTGAAAGGTTTACTCTAGAAAATTGTTCAAAGAGAAATCCTTTTGCCTACGTTCCGTTTAGTGCAGGACCAAGGAATTGCATTGGTAATGTATTCATTTTAAGCACTAAATTCCAACTGGTACGATGTTTTTTTAGTTAAATCGATTACTGTACGCTAGCCTTCCCAAATATCAAACTAACAAACTTCAATCCGTGTTTAATCCAGCGGCACGGCTCATAACCAGATTCTCAAATATTCGCACATTTCAGGACACCTTCGTAACCTTCACTGGCCCAAGTGCCCTGAAATAATCCAGAACGAATTATGCTGGATGGTGTTTAAATCAATCAATGAAATGACCCCATCTTACATCTTTGAACTATGTGTCCCGGAAAATACTTTTCCGAGGCAGTCAACCCTTAGATAAGCAACATCATCAGCTGTCCTTTTTTACATTAACTCCACACAAGAAGCCCTGAGGAAAATAATTTCCCTCAGGGCCTATGTCATCTCGAGAGATACTGTATGGAGGGCCTTTTTACCGAAGGGAAGTATTGGAAGTTCTGGGAAGAAAAAAGGTATGAGGGGTGGGTAGGAATCTAGGAGCCAGTGCATCCAGGAGTGACGAACGTATCAATCCATCTCTCCAACTGCGATGTAAGGCAATGGGTCGAGAGTCCGGCTGGAAAGGTCAAAACTTCAACCCCTCAACCGTCTCTCTTGATCTATTGCTAAGACCTGGACAAACCTAGCCCATAAACGCAAGCCAAATACTAAGTTTGGAGATCGCGCTTTCGGAGTTTCTGGGCCTAAGGCTTGGAATAAACTCCCTCCAGAACTAAGATACATAACAAGCCCAAAAGAATTTTGGTCCAAACTAAAAACCTGCTTTTTTGGGCTCTCATACCCTTAAATTAAATATACCTACCTGAGAGTATCATTCTTATTTGCTTATGCTAAGTCTCTTATTGGATCAACATTATTCGAATCCTTACACATAAAATTGTTTTGAAATTAATATGTATTTAACCTTAAATATTCTTGAAATTAATACGTATTTAACCTTAAATATTATTTAATTATGATGTACATTTATGTAACTCTACGCCTGTCTCGACGGAGGTACATCCTAGTGAGACAGGCATCTAAGAACCCTTCATACAGATAAATACCCTTCATATAAACATACGGATAACTACTATAACCACTGGAGTGACAGCGCAATTTAAAACTTTTTCTCCTATTGCTCGAGGTTTTTCGTTGAATATTTTCCGCTCACATTAAAAAAATCATACTTCCGAACTTTATTATGGAAACGCACAAACTGATTAAAGTTCTATATAGCCAATGAATTCATCTATCTTTTGTCGATTATTACATATTTGTAGGATTTATAAAAAAAATTCTTAATTACTTACAAATAAGGGAAAATTTGACAAAATTGGCAGCAAAGCAATCGGAGGTATTTAAATAGTGCCATATTGTGGGAAAAAGCGCTCCAGTGGTTATGTAGATAAATAATAATAAAAATCTGTCTTTTACCGAGGGACGTATCACATTTAGGAAGATAAATATTCTGAACAAAAATCCTTGTACTATTGTATCGCCCATCATAAAATTATGCTTTTGCTTTCCAAAATACGCTAATTAAAAAACATAATATTATACTATTAAAATATATTTCAGGATTAAATATCATGTGCTCCCAATTAGGTCTTCTGCGTGTGAACTGTACCTAATTTTTTTAAAATAAATAATAAACAGTGTTAATCTCAAGTGATCTCCCAGGTAATTATTTTGAGATGTACTAAGGGAACGTACCCATACTACGTGACACGTTTAGGGGGGGGGGGGTCTTCAAAATGTCACGCTCCATACAAATGAGCAACGGGTTGCTTAGGATTTTGGTCACCGGGGGGGGGGGGGGTTAAAAATTGCAAAAAGTTGGTCACGTAGTATGGGTACGTTCCCTAACCGGTGGATGCAATTTTTAACCATTAATTGTTATGACGGTTTGTCTAGTTTTTATTTAGAATTAATATTATAGAAATATATTTTAAGTCTATTCAGCGCCCTGGAGGTGATTTTTCACAAAAACGGCGCTATACAAATCATCCAAATATAATAGTTATTATTTCAAAAACCATTTACACATAATTTTTCACTTATTAATACTGAATTACAATTTGTAAGTTTAAAGTTCTTGATTTAAAAAATTATCCACATATTTTTTATTTATTAGGGGGCATACGTTAAATACGTGAACTCAAAGGGGGAGGGAGGGTCCAGCAAAATCTCATGTTACTTGAAAAGAATTTACGAAGTGGCCCAAATTTATCTCACCAAGGGCGGGGGGAGGGTCTAGATCGGAAGAAAAAACTGCTCATGTAATTAATGTATGCCCCTTTAGTTAACAAAAAGATACATAAATTACAAATAAATTTTGTACAGTAATTAATTACATAATAGATGTATTTGACGTACCCCCATAAATAAGCAGGGCTTGTGTATATAAGGGGGGTTGTGTGTACAAACTTTCTTCCTTTTGATTATTCTCATTATTATAACCCGTAACTGCATTCACTAGGTAAGATTAAGAACTATTTTCTCCCCAGACAAAAATACTAGAATATATTTTATGGACGTTCCTACATACTATATACTATAATTATGGGAAATGAACTGTGTATGTTAAAATAAATTATTATTTTTAATTTTTAAACTAACGTTTTTAAGACAAGATTTTTATGTATAGCACAAAGGGTAACAATTATTATAAGCAATAATTATCAGCCTGAAACACTCGTCCACATTGAAAAATCTTCCGAGAAAAGATACATGACGCCAACGGGACTTGAACCCGTGCCCTTTGATTGCCGGTCAGCTGCTCTCCCAATTGAGCTATGGCGGCTTATCTTATACCCGCCCGAGTGTTTCAGGCTGATAATTATTGCTTATAATAATTGTTAAAATAAATATTTATTTCATAAGAAGCAGTAACTTTGTGGTTAGGCATTATGTGTTGTTAATTTATTTTTTATTTACTGTTTTTATGTGTTGCTAGGGCAATCCTGGTGGGTTAAAAAACTTATTATATGATGGGAGGAACTTACAATTCATAGGTTGGAGGTAATACGTACAATTTTACTATTGATATCTGTATTTTGATAACAAAAATATAAGTTTCACATACAGTAGAGGGTAAAAATAAGACAGATTAAATAGAACAAACAACAAGAGAAAACGGAAAAAATACAAGGATGTACAAATATGGATGACTCCAAATAAAGAGAAAGAAAATGAGAGAAAAGAGACACAGAAAAAAACATGACAAGAAAATTACATTATTCTTTCAACGCATTACGTTGATTTTTTTTATTATGCTGGATGGTTTTGTACATATCTGGAAGCGAATTATATAGTGTGAAGGCAATATGGTTTATAGATTTTATACCATATTTTGTAGTGTGTGTTTGAGGAATGCGGATTTTATTGTTATTTTGACATTGTGGTTTTGGATATCTTGATTGTGAAGTGGTTTGATGTTAGTGTGGGTCGATTGTTGAGTAATTTGTAGGATAGTGCTTGTGATCAGTTTAGGAAGGATTGTGATTGGAAGGATACTGGAAACTGAATAGATGTCCTTGATATGAGTGTCCCATGGAAATCAAAATTTTTTCTGAGAGCTCAGGTAGTAATTCTTGAAGCCTGTAGGCTATAATACACCAGTTATAGAGGTAATTTTTCAAATTCAAATCCAAATTGCCCAAATATTTTGTGCTCATTTTCTTATCGAGGCAGTAGTCACCAATTTTATTATTGAGGCAGAAATTTTTCTTGTTACCGAATAGTATATAATGGGTTTTTTTACGTTAAGTGTTAGTTTGTTTATTCTCAACCAGCTTGTGAGATGGGAAACATCACCATTCATTTACGTTTCAAGCTCCACTAGGTTCAGTTTATTATAAACCATTACTGTATCATCCGCATAAAGTTGTAGAATTCCTTTAATACCCACATTGTTATGTCAATCACATAGATTAGAAATAGCAACCGTCCAAGAATTGATCAGTGTGGCACTCCACATGTTATTTTACCTAATTCACTTATGTCTCCACATAGTTCTACTGCCGAAAAGCGATTTAATAGGTAAGACCGGAAGAGTTCTAGAGGAGAAGCAACAATACCCAAATGTTAAAAATTTTCGGTCAATATATTATCAAGAGTCAAACGCCTTATTTAGATCAATAAATATTGCCGCCGTAAAATCAACATAAGCAATATATTTCTGTAGATTTGATATAAAATCGAAAGCTGCATATTGTCTTTTTTTAATGACACTTTTTGACATTTTTTAGAAATACCAGAAATACCATTTCGTTTCATATAAAATTGTTTACAACATTACAAGCGCATCTGAAGATGTATTCGTAAGCAGTTTCGGATGCAGAATTTCTGTCGATATAAAAATACTCTTGATAGATAAGAACATAAAACAATTTCATAAGCAAGTAACTATAATATACATCTCTATTTGTTTTCAGGTCAGAAATTCGCAATGTACGAATTGAAGGCAGTAGTTTCCTCTATATTGCGAAACTACCGTCTGGAGTCAGTCACCAAACCAGAAGACATAGTTTTCTACTCTGATCTGGTATTGAGAAACAGGGATCCCATTAAAGTGAAGATTCTACCTAGAATTTCTTAATTCTACAATAAGAATATTTATGTTTAAAGATCCTTAATGTACCTGTCAAATAATAAAGAGAAATTTTCTTTACCCAAATTAAAATGAACAATTTACGGCTAACTCGAAACCATTCCCACTTTTCTTCACAGTGCAAGCATACGCCTTTAGAATAAGTTACTCTCTTCAGTGGGGTGACTACTCAAAGACCACTTTCAAAGGTTTCCGCTCACGCTAAAAAGAATTATATTTTGTTTTTCAATAACCAACTTACTTTCAAGAATAATTAATCTATGGTTCACTCGAAACCATGCACATTTTTCTTCACAGTGCAAGCATATAAAACCTATTCTTTTCTGTGGGGTAACAACTCAAGGGCTACCTTCGAGGATATAATATATCGTCGAAGGATCGATCCATCGATCCAAAAATCGATCCACACTAACTCACATATTATGTGAGTTAGTGTGGATCGATTTTTTGTTTTTCTTAGCAGCGGGGTATGGAATGGATGCTCTATATGAATATTTTTTAAAGTCATTATGGCAGCATTAAGATATTTCGATTGCAAGTACTGCCCCAAGTCAGTTCAAATTTTACAAGAACAGCGAGAAAATAAAAAAATAATTGTTTAAACTTTGCTCAATAAAAGTAGTTAAAATATTAAAAAATTAAACTTTTCATTTACTTGTAATATTATCTACTAATCCAGAAACAATAAAAGTACCATTGCTATACAAAAAATCACAAACAATGTTAAAAAAATAAAGTCAAAAATCTTAAAAGTTATTGTGTTTTATAATCATTCTTCGAATTGAATACTGGCATTATTCGATAAGATTCTAGCTTGTTTTGTATCCACCCTTCACGTCTTTCAGGGTCGCCAAAGCAGAGCATGATGCCGTTACCACTTTGATGCATCTTTCCGTGGCTTGCGTGTGACAGGGCACCAATCGGAACTTACACAAAATGTTGTATTCGATAATTTCGTGGTCTGCAATGGCATCAATTATTGTCTTGCTAGATATCAGTTTTGTAAGAGGTGGTTTTGGTGGTTTTTTCCAGTAGATCAAGTCAATATAATCTGCTGCGCTGAAAATAAAAGTAGGTAGCTTAAATACTCTTATTGGAGAGAACCCTGACGTACGTTCTCGGATACTTAGAATCCGTCTCAGAGCCATCTCTCTAATTTGTCTTCGTTCGTCGTTTAGCATACTAATAAGTATATTTTCGCTGTGGCCAAAAAACCCGTTGCGTTGAATTACGGGATCTACCACCTTTTTCAAATGCTCTGGAAGGTAACGAGACAATTTTATGGTTTCGTGGAGGTGTCTTGCCCGTAAACACATGAAGATTATGTTTATATTTTTAACCACATCGGAGCACATACTCTTAGTATAAATTCAGTCAATATTTTTTTTATTTTTGGCTAAGTTTTCGTTACATTGTCCTTCGGCGATTGCTCGGCACATTTCCAATAAATAAAGATGGTCTGTACTAAGGTCGTCATGGGATTTTGTGATGTCCGGTTAATTGCATTCTATTGCTTGAAATTCTATCACAGGAAGATGTTCACAGTTCTTGAGTAACTTTCCTAATTGGCCGCTAAAGCTTCTAGGACCTGTTGTCGTTCCATCAAGGTATTCGAAAAATTGTCTCAAACTTAACTCGTTAGCATGTAACTGACAGACCAACCACTGAAGTGGACGATGGAGCTTTCCTTCAAGAAGTCGAATAATGCCAGACTTAGTTCCAGTATTAACTGCTGTTCCATCACATCGATAGCCACGATGCACGCTAAATCAATTGATTTTGCCACAAAATATGCAAACAATTTGTGAGCTATTGTTTTAGCATCACCGAACTTAACGCTTATGTGGCCAATGTATTGTCCGCTAGGTTCTTTCAAAAGACTGATATGTTCTTCTATCACAACTTTTCTGTGCCATCCTCCATGATTAATGTTTTATCCTTTCGAACGTCAAACGATATGCAAATGCACGAATCAAAATGGGGCTGATTGATGGCAGTCAGTGTGGTCCTAGTTTTCGCACGAGCACGTCGAATCTTATTACGATCGGTCACGTTTGTTAGATTATCTATTGTCACTAATCCAATATCTTGCATTGTAGCGCAGACGATGGCAGCACCTGCCCGATCAGAAATACTGTATCGATCCAATGTTCTGGATACAACAGATAGTCTACTGTCTGTTGGATTTATTACATAAGAAGAAGAAGTAGATGGAGCAAAGTATTGTTGGTCAGTTGGAAGATCAACGTTAGTAAAACTAGAAACTGTATTGCGAGATGTGGACGGTTGATCTAAAGATGTTTGTTGTGTTTCTTGGTATAGTGCGCGAAAGTGGACTCAGCAATTTGTCAAATTTTCGCGGGAAAACAAATATTTACAATTTTTTTAAATATTATTATTTAAGGCGCGGCAATTTTTATTCATTATGAAATGTAAAAGTAAAAATTAAAGTATTCGTTTTGACACAAAACTGTTTTAAAAAGGGACAATTTTTTACCAGATTTTAAATAATTCAACTGCTTTGGGGCAGTACTTGTTATCAAAATTTTAAATTGATATTTTGTATGCTGATTTATAAAAAAAAATCCATACAATGGCGATCCACCCTAATTTGAGTTCATCCCGATCACGCCAAAGAGAAATACTTACCGCGTCACATTTGACGGCGTAATGCAGGGGGGGGGGGGGGGGATTTTCGAACTAGTGACATCTATTGTTTTTATAATATTATCTTCAAATACATATTATACGTCATAACTTTTACTAAGCCATAACATATTAGAACAAGAAAAGGGGCAAGAGTAGAGCAATGGAAGGAGCAATGCCTTGTCTGAAACCTTATGTTTCCTGGTCTTGGGTTGCCTGGTCTGAAACATTTGGCATTTGTCCTGAGGGCTTCGTAATATATACACGAGTGCAGCAGGAAATATATAGGTGGCACAAGCGGGATACTGGTTAATCTACGTAACATTTGAAGTTCATTTTGTTGAACTTTTTTTTATTTGAGCTTTTGTTTTCGAGTAAATCGAGTCGAAGGTTGGAATTTTTAGATATATTTTTTTTAAATCGGTTACTAGGGGGTAAATCCCTGCTTATAAATGTGTTTTATACTGAGTAGAGGCGTAGACCTGACTCCAAAAATTTTTGAAAAGTAAAAAATACGAAATTATCGGAACGAAAATAAAGCTTTTTGGATCCTTCGTGTGACGTAGATTCGCCAGTTTTCCGCTTGTACTACGATTTTTCGGACACCTTGTACATTATACAATTTCTTTGAGCATTCACAAAGTGTGAAACACCCTTTTAGATTATCATTACAACAGTATGAACGCACCTATGTAGGTGAGGGATTTAGTACTCGTATAATGCTAGTCACACACATGCGCCATTATACTAGGCCTATTTCACCGCATCGCTTGATTACATGGCGATCGATATGGTGAAATAGAAGACGTAAGGGTTGTTACGGAGCACATTTCCGGTTTGACAATATTTAAGAGTTACTTTATGACTCGCGCGCCGCAGTGTTTCCGGCCGCTCGGAACAGCAAAGCGGCGATACGCGTTCGAGCCCCACAGTCAGCGCCCAGCCTCAGAGCCCCGAGCACGTGCCGCTGTGTGCCACTCGCTCCATACGATCGACGGTAGAATCTCGTGGAACAATGGCGCCAGACACGTGTTGTAACCATGTATTCGAGGACTGGAACATCAGAGGTCGTTGCCGAGTCGAACACGCCTCTCACACCACCCTGTAAGTGACTGCATTGCCGTATTCCCTCTTTAATAATGTGTCTATTCGCTGTGTTAGTGATTGCCTCGCGAAACCCACCCGGGATGACGAAATTGAGAGATCATGTTAGTTCTAAAGTTCAGCTAGGTCATTGTCATTGTGTTCATACTACATTGTTGACCCCTGTGATTACTGTAATGGTTTGTACCTGTTGATTCTACAATATATGACCTTTTCCTCTATTAACTGTTGTTATTCCGCTACGGTGGAGGTACCCAGGGCGACGCCCCGCACTGTATATTGAGAGATGGAGCTTACCTGATAGCCTACCGGCGGCCTCCGCTCTGAATAGAGAGATCTCATATGTTTTTTCCGATTTTGCTAGCCTCGGGCATGTTGAGACGATATTGTTGGGGGTACACACCGCGCCTACCCCAGGCCCCACGTGTGTTGTAGCCCAAACGCACCACAGGCCCCAACGTACCAGGGTATAGCTTTTGTGTAAGATTAGCTTACTGCAAACCGGCGATACACCATCGCATACCAGCAAACCTCAAACTCATTTATAGTCGGCAAATAGTATTGTATGAAAAATGAGATGCTACTTCCGACAGCATCAACTAGATGCCGTCCGTGTTTTCCCGGCCAAGGTAATGAAAACCACAATCATATTATCGTTTCATTAAAGACAGTAAATAGTTTGTAAAGATTCAATAAGCCATATATATTCAATAAGCAATGACTAAATAAAAGAGGACTTATTCGATACGATTTAATTGTATCCCCCAGCCAGGAGCACTCCTGTTCCGATAAGACCGGTACACCGAGGGGCACTGATTTGTCAGGACTTGGACTAACATTTGCGCTGAGGATGGAAAGGAGGTTGGAGTTTAATCGACCGGTATACATGGCAACCTTATAAGCCAATAAATGATTTTTTTTAATTACAAGTAATAATTATTAACCTGAAACATTCATCGACATTGAAAAAATCTCCCGAGAAAAGATACATGCCGCCGACGGGACTCGAACCCGCGTGATGTTTTTTGAATTCTTTCTTTATGGCTTCCTTCTTCTTGCCTATTCTCGGCTC
The DNA here is from genome assembly GCA_917880885.1 of Limnephilus marmoratus. Taxonomy (NCBI): domain Eukaryota; kingdom Metazoa; phylum Arthropoda; class Insecta; order Trichoptera; family Limnephilidae; genus Limnephilus; species Limnephilus marmoratus. Next base: position 49,402,226 of record OU862910.1, on the reverse strand, counting down.
TTCTTAGATCTTCTTGTCTATTTCTGGCTTTTCTTGGCTGTTCTTGCCTCTTCTTAAATCTTCTCGTCTCTTCTTGGCTATTCAAATAGCTTTTAAAAATTCAATAAGCAACACGGTTTTTAAATACCTACATATTTTATCCAATGACTAAATAAAAGAGGACTTGACAATGAAACATTCTGTCCAAACGTTATATACGTCGGTTATACAAAAATGGAAGGCAAGATGGAACCAATATTTATTACTCACCCTTATAAACTGAAAACCATGTAAACCTCCGTCACTTTTGTACAACCGTTTGGACAGAATGTTTGGTATGTATTTGAATCGGTAAGCCAAGTCCTTATCTTGGGTTTTTTTGTTTAATCATTATTTTTTTTACATTAACCCTAGGCCCTGAAACGTTTCAGGCTTCCAGATTGATTGGAGCATGTTTTTATACATCACATTTTTTACAACATTGAATATTTATAATTCAAAATAGCTTATGTATCCCCACAGTCTACTTTTTCAGTTGCGTCTCTTTAAAAATTCTAGGCGGCCCTCTTTACTACCTACAGAATCCTGTAACAAGTGTTTTACACTATGTTTCAAATGGGTATTTTCACAAACTATGAATACTGTTTCATAACGCCGATGGATTTCTTTCGTTTTGTGCTCCGATTGTCATACGAGATCGGCAGGAACCCAGACTTGGGAATTCCGCACAATAAGGGTACCTAACTACACGGTCAACAAGTGACAAGCGCTTTATCGTCAACAAGTCAGTCCGTTGCTAACCACCGATCGTATCGTGACATTTTCGCACCACGCCGAAGTGTTATCCATCATATCGTCACATAAAGTATAAATCCTACCGTATGCTTTCGTATATTTTGTGTGAACTCGTGACTCAAACCTTACCGAAGTTCTAACAATCAAATAGAACAATCTCGAATGCTTATGGACATCTATGACTGTCACCAAGCCAGAAGACAACTACCGTGAGTACCACTTAATTGTGATATACCTTTCTTGTTTGGTGGTTGGGCATAACTCAACGAAATCCATTAGCGTCTTAGCAAGGGTATCCGCAAGGTTACTCTCATCCCCATGCCCCGTGCATGATTCATTGGTGCCGAAACCAGGGAACCTTTAGATAAATAAATTCTTTCATTGACAAAACGAAAGAATGCTATGAAATATTACGTGAATTGAAATGTCATTTTGAAGAACGAATTTCAAACAATAAATCGTAGAATTCGGTTACAGTTCTTAATTATTTACGACTTACCGGGTATTTAAATTATATCGAATTATATTTTTTAATTCATAACGTTTTCCTGTTTATTTCGTTAGTACATTTGTTTATTTTTAAAAAAAATGGCTAGTACTTTACAAGGCTTGCGTAGAAGACGGAACGTTGCCATCAGCAGAATAAACAAGGTGTATGAGGTCGGTCAAAGCGTTTTGCAAGATGCAATCAATTACCCATTATTTTTAGCGTATCATACGAAGTTGCAAAAAATTGTTAATGATTTCGAAACCGTTCATGCTGATATCTTAGCTTTAGATGAGGCAAACAAGGACATTGAAAATCAAGTTCGCGAAGCTTTTGATAATGTTTATTTCAAAATCGTCGTAATTCACAAGGAATTAACGAATCAATCTTTCGAATCGGAGCCCGCGAACATTATCTTACCAAACCAAAACTTTTCAACATTTCATGATCAAGCTGTCATAAAACAAACGTCATCGCTTATTTGTGACACGATGAAGGCGAAACCTGAAATCAAAGGGTCCTTGACTGCGTTCACTTCAAAGTGCGCGTTTTGCAAGGGAACTCACCATATCGCTAAGTGCAAATCATTTGCACTCAAATCGGTTCAGGAACGTGCTCAATTCGCCAAGGCACACCGTTGGTGCCTGAATTGTCTCACGCCTTCTCATTCTCTCACGAATTGCAAATCTGTGTTTGATTGTCAGAAATGTCATCGTAAGCACCACACTCTTCTTCATAGGGAAGACAACATTTCTGCTGAAGAGGAGTACCAACGACCCACCACGTTTGCCATTCAAGGAGCTTCTATTTCAGATCCTCCAGTTCTTTTCCTCGCTAACTTCGGTGACAGATCCATCGTACGTTTGCCTACTGCTCATATTAGCAATCGTGATCCCTCCGGCAGTTTTCAAACGTTTCATGGGTTGACCGATTCAGACAGTCAAGCACACTTCGTATCTAATCGCACTGCCGAGCGTCCAGTCAGCTCTCAGAAAATCCGTGGCTTAGGCCAATCTTCTACAACCGCGTCAGGCGTCACTAATTTCGATGTCGATGTTAAGGGACAAACTACCTTCAACACGAAGTTACTTCCATCGCCAACGATTCAATTCGACCAATTATCTTGTCATCTATTCCAAGACATACTTCATGCCGACTCTGACTGTCACAAACTGACAACTGACACAGGAGCGACTGACCTACTTCGAGATGTTGAGATCTTGCCATCTCTACCGAGACCCCAATTAACGGGTGATCTTCACCAGCCTTCAGCTATCAATTCACTGTTCGGTTGGCTTCCTCTGGATTCGGTTGGTTTTGCTACCGATCGTCAAACAAACTCCTTCATCGAAACCAACCAGTATCGTCTTCCAGAAGAAGTCAAGAGACTGAGGGAGTTGGACATATTTCCTCAGACTTCACAGCCCACCAAACAACGTCGTGAACAAGTGTACCGCATTTATCGCTCACGTGACTTTTCTAGTCAATTTATCTAAACCAACCAGTACCGTCTTCCTGAAAAGGTCAAGAAACTGAGGGAGTTGGACACATTCCCTCAGTCTTCACATCTCACCCCTGAAGAACAACGTGATGAGCAGGTCCATCACACTAATCACTCACGTGACCCTTCGGGACAATCCATCGTAGCCTTACCTTTTGGCGAAAAGGATAAGGATATCGCTTTCCCAGGTTCGCGCGAAGTCTCTTCGCGCATCATCCTTTCACTCGAACGTAAACCGACAGTAAAGCTCAGTTTACGTGAACCGTACTTCGCTTTCATGACTGACTACTTGCACAGTGGTCACATGACACGTGTTCCTGGAAAAGATTTACTCAAGGAAATGCATCACATACTTCGTCATTGCATACTTCGTCCGGGCACCGTTACCACTACTTTGCGAATTGTCTTCGATGCCTCGGTGACGGAGGTGAATGAATCATCGTCAAATGATGCCTTCCTTATCGTTCCCAAGCTTCAAACAAACATTGCTGAACTTCTGCAAAACTTTCGTTCGCCATCTGTGGTGTTCATTGCTGAAGTACGGCAAATGTATCGCCAAATATGCCTACAAGAGCCAAATCACGCGTTCCAAAGAATATTTTGGCGTCATCAATTATCGGAATCTACCCCGGATTACCCATTACACCCTGTGACTTCTGATATCTCTGCCTTTATTCTGTCCTACCGTATTGTCAGATCGTTGACAGAAAATAATGGTTACGAATTATCACTCACACGATACGCGATCACTTCGGATTCAAATATCGATTCAATCGTCGTCGGCTGTTCCAGTGTGGAACAAGCTCAACAAACGCAATCCGAAGTTATCGAACATACCAAACGAGGTCAACTTGAACTGCAGAAGTCGGATTGTAGCAAACCAAAACTTCGCGCCTACCGAAACTTACCGCCGGGCTACTATCTCACTGATGTAATCTTCAAGAATGTTGATCATTTTCTTACTCTCAGGGTATTGGGATGGAAGTGGAGGCCACCGGATGCTTCACCCGATGATACTCGTCACGGGAATCGTTACACCGACCAATTATCGCTCTTGACAGTTATCGCATCTAATCATCGGCGTCAAGCATCATCGGTTGATAATCCATCGGATATCGCTTTACGTGGCCATTCTCAGGCCGTTCTTATCCGTAACGTATTATGGTGGGCGGAGCCCTCCGGGTTTGTCCAGCCAAACGACTCTTGGCCCATCTCAGATGGCCATTTTAACAAAACTGAACTCCACTCTGAAGAACGAGTTCAATCGTCATTAGTCCAACATGATATATTCTGCTAAACTTTTATTAAACAAATTATATCGTATTCGGAAACTCCAACGTCTTACTGCTTACTGTTATCTATTCGTACACAACTTTCATAACAAAGCCTCTCGTCGTTCGGATTTTCTACTTAATCATTTCGAAATTCGTATTCTATCTTTAACCAAACATTGGACATCACTCTCTACGGAGCAAGTGATTAGAATCATTATTAAAAATCTTGTGCTATCGTTACGCTTCGTACTTTGAATGGATCTTCTTTTACAAGACCATTCACCTAATCGTGTCCATTGCCTAGGCAATGTGACTAATCATCATCGTTTCGCGGTTCGTTTTATTCTTTTTACGTCTATGTTAATCGTATCATTTAGTTTCTTTTCGTCTAGTTTATCTACATCTAGTTATCGTTTAAAACTAGTTCTTCTGCTTCGTCTTCTTTTCATCGACGTTACATTTCATGGCATTCTGCGTTTCGCTTAACGTTCAACTTTTCTTTAAAATACAATTTGCTGTATTTTGGTGGGCGGAATGTTTCATAACGCCGATGGATTTCTTTCGTTTTGTGCTCCGATTGTCATACGAGATCGGCAGGAACCCAGACTTGGGAATTCCGCACAATAAGGGTACCTAACTACACGGTCAACAAGTGACAAGCGCTTTATCGTCAACAAGTCAGTCCGTTGCTAACCACCGATCGTATCGTGACATTTTCGCACCACGCCGAAGTGTTATCCATCATATCGTCACATAAAGTATAAATCCTACCGTATGCTTTCGTATATTTTGTGTGAACTCGTGACTCAAACCTTACCGAAGTTCTAACAATCAAATAGAACAATCTCGAATGCTTATGGACATCTATGACTGTCACCAAGCCAGAAGACAACTACCGTGAGTACCACTTAATTGTGATATACCTTTCTTGTTTGGTGGTTGGGCATAACTCAACGAAATCCATTAGCGTCTTAGCAAGGGTATCCGCAAGGTTACTCTCATCCCCATGCCCCGTGCATGATTCAAATACCGTTAAAATATGTGGAAGATTTAAAGTTTATTTTTATGCTTATGGTTAGCCTGATAAAACTACATAATTTTCATTCATCCATTTTGATTTTTAAAAGAACTAAAACTGCCCATTCCGAAACTATTCCAACTGGCTACAGCATCATTATGACATAGAAAACGCCAATGTCTTTTAAGATTGCTGTCACCTACGTTGCCTGACATGTCGTCAAAGCCACCAAATTTACGAGTAAAAACCAACATGTCGTTTTGGTAGCAAATCGAAAGACACATTTTAAATCGTTAAGGAAAATTTATTCGTCAACACAAAAATAAAATAAAACTATTTTCTTATATTTTTCATTAAATGAAGATAATATTAGTGAAACTCAATCGACGACTAAGAACTACTAACTTTCTCTTCATTTTCTTAAGGCATATTTTATCGGGTTCCATGACAGTTCATCCTGCGACAATTCATCCGGCGACAGTTCATCCTGCGACAGTTCATCCGGCCGACAGTTCATCCTGCCGACAGTCCATCCTGCCGACAGTTCATCCCGCCGACAATTCATCCGGCGACAATTCATTCTGCCTGATCATTTAGAAATTTTTTTCTTCAAGTAAGTATGCAAAGAGGATATAAGGCCGTACAACCTAACCTAACCTAACCTAACCTAACCTAACCTATTTAGTAAAAATATTTTTACAGCGGATTTCCACTCAAGATGCCTTCAGATATAAGTATATCGATTTTGGTTGTACGGCCGTATATCCTCTTTGCATACTTACTTGTAGGAAGTCGTTGGTCGTCTACGCCAGAGAGAGTATTCAGCAAACGCAGCAGAAGGTTTAAATATATTTATTAGGCGAAACAAATTAAATACTGGTAAAAATACAAATGTCGATTAAATTAAATACAAAGTTTAACATGGCGAAAGGTAGAGGCGATCGACGTGGGTAGGTGCGTGAAGTGAGTGCGCGGAGTGAGTGTCCTCTCCATCGGCCGTCCAGGGTTTATATATGGGATGATTCCTTTGTTCTCGAACTTTTAAGTGGGGTGCAGCGCGTGTGGCTTGACCCCCAGATTCGCTGACGGTGACTTCATAGTTCATTTTTATTATTTTTCAATTTTACACGGGTTGAGTATTTTGTCTACTCGGATGTTTTTCGGTATTCCTTTGCTTGGTCGGCGGCTTTCGTATCGGGTGATATTGATGTTTCACATTCCATTGTCGTCTGCTTATTGAATCAGCGTTCTTACGCCCGCCCGTGTTGATCGATGGTTTATTTTGGGGTCGGCATCCTATATCGGTATTTTAGCAGAGGTGACGCGGCTGCTACAGGGTCCGCCCCCAGTGAGGTGGAGCCTCACGATCCATTAAATTTGCGCTGGTCCGCCGCTGACCCTCAGCTCTTCCAATGCCTGACTTCTGTAATGCTTCCGGCATCTCCTCCAAGTATAGTATACTCCCACGAGTAGCACTGCTACTGACAGTATGCTGAGCGTTGCCCATTGTAATTTGTGTGTTTCCACATGAATGTCTCCTGACTGGGCGATGATGACCTCTTCTTTGCTTGATGCTTGTCCCATGATGTAAGGCGTGCTGGTTGTCGACTGAAGCAATTTTCGATTTGTAGCCTCTTTTATACCAAAATCGTTTCGAAATAATTTATTAGAATTTGCTGACAGAATCATCCTATATGTGCGCGTGTGCGTCATTTTGTTATCGCATTTTTGTTTACGTTGCCAGTGTCGTAGTTTTCGGTGAATGAACTCGCCATTGTGTCGATCAGCTGTTTTTATTTTTATTACCTTTGCTGGTTTCGGGTTTCGCTTATGCAATTGCCTTGTTATTTATACAACGCTTTCTTCATTGTATTTGATTGTACGTTGTTATTATTTCCACGGTATTACGCTCGATATTTCTCGGGAAACTTGACACTGCGTCCACTTCTTGTTGTTCTTGAACTTGGTTCCTGTTTCGTTATTTTTATCGCTGTTTTCTTATCAGGTACTGATTCAGCTGATGGCATTATAGTAGGAGTTGTAGATGATTTTTCGTTTTCGATGATGTATGCTGGTTTTATACGGTCTATGGTGACTGTTTTTTCTTTCCCATTTATGAGGATGACGTAAGTTCTCCCATTGCGTTTTATAACTTCGTAAGGGCCGCTATACGCTTGTTGTAATGGTCCACGAATAGTGTCGTCTCGTAGCAGAACGTGGGTTGTCGAATGAAGATCTTTGAATATGAATGTTCGTCTATTGTTATGGCGTGTTCCTTCTACCGGTCGGAGATTATGCATTTGTTGACTTAGGCTTTTCACGAAACCGGTTAAGTCATCCTTGTCGGAAGATCTCGCGTTCAGGAATTCTCCTGGAAGGCGAAGCGGCTCTCCATATACAAGGTCTGCTGATGTGCATTTCAAGTCTTCTCGCCAAGCAGCTCGTATCCCCATTAGCACGGTTGGTAATGTCTCTGTCCATCGGTTGGTCTGGTGACATTTGATAGCGGCTTTCATCTGGCGATGTAATCTCTCTACCATCCCGTTTGCCGCTGGATGATAGGCTGTCGTGTGGATTTGTTTTGTCCCCGCCAAGTGATTAAGTTGTCTGAATAATTTAGATTCGAATTGTTTTCCTTGGTCGGTAGTTATCCGGATTGGTGCGCCAAAACGAGTAATCCATCCTTCATAGAATGTGCGGGCGACCGTTTCCGCTTCTTGATCTCTGATGGGGAAAGCTTCAGGCCATCTTGTGAATCGGTCCACGCACGTCAAGCAATACCTATATCCTTCTGATATTGACATAATGACGATATCGATGTGTACGTGTTCGAACCTTGACGAACTCAGTGGGAAGTTGCCTTGTGGAGCGCTTACGTGTCGCGTTACTTTGTTACGTTGACAAGGTAAGCAGTTTCTTGCCCATTTGTTGCAATCTGCTTTAATGGAAGGCCAGACATAACGCTGTGTTATGAGTTTGGTCGTGGCTTTTATTCCCGGGTGAGACAGGTTGTGTATCGCGTCGAATGCGGCTCTTCGGAATCCTGTCGTAACAAATGGTCTCGATTTCCCAGTTGACACGTCACAGTATACAGATGTGTTCGTGTCAGGAATAATGACTTTTTCCAGTCGTAGAGACGATCCTTCCAGAAGATAATTTTTTACCTCTTCGTCGGTTTCTTGTTCTTTTGCCAACTCAGCATAGTTAATAGGTGTCTCGATGGCGTCGATTCTGGATAATGCGTCAGCAACTATATTATCCTTGCCGGATACGTGTTGTATATCCGTTGTAAATTGTCCGATAAAATCGAGGTGTCGGAACTGCCGTGGACTGCATTTTTCTGCTTTTTGGGCGAAAGCATACGTGATTGGTTTGTGGTCTGTGTATATCGTGAATGTCCTTGCTTCAACCATATGGCGAAAGTACTTGACCGCTAAATAAATAGCAAGTAGCTCTCGGTCATACGCTCCGTACTTTCTCTCTGCTGGGCTCAGTTTTTTCGAGAAGAATGCCAAGGGCTCCCACTGGCCATCCACTCGTTGTTGCAATGCTGCCCCGGCGGTGGTATCGCTGGCGTCACTTATGATGGCCAATTGGGCATCGCTCTCCGGATGTGCCAGCAATGTCGCTTGCGCCAAAGTTTCTCGGCATTCTTCGAAAGCCTTGATGGTTTCAGGTGTCCAGGGCACTGGTGTTTTGCCCTTAGCATTTCCTTGTAGAAATTCGTTGAGGGGTGCTTGAGACTCTGCGGCTTTGGGTATGAACCGTCTGTAGAAGTTCAATATACCCAAAAAACGTCTCAGGCCCTTTGTAGTTGCCGGCCGTGTGTATTGTCGGATTGCCTCTACTTTGTCGGGTAGTGGTCGCGTACCTTCGCTGGAGACTAAGTATCCTAGGAATTTGACACTTGATTCTCCGAAGTTACATTTCGCAGCATTGACGACTACTCCATACTCCTGTAAGCGGCGGAAAAGGATTTCTAGGTGCTGCAGATGTTCTTCTTCCGAAGTCGATGCAATCAGTATGTCGTCAATATACGCATAGCAGAAATCCAATCCTTGCAAAACTTCGTCGATAAAACGTTGGAATGTTTGTGCGGCATTCCGTAGTCCGAAAGACATATACGGAAATTCGAACAGTCCGAATGGGGTTGTAATTGCTGTTTTTGCGATGTCTTCCTGCGCTACCGGAATTTGATTATACGCCCAGACCAGGTCAATTGTAGAAAAAATTTTCCTGCCCCGGAGTGATTGGGCGAAGTCCTGGATGTGGCGAACAGGGTACCTGTCTGGTATCGTTCTAGCGTTCAAACCCCGGTAGTCGCCACAGGGTCTCCACTGGTCATCGGTTTTAGGGACCATATGGAGTGGTGATGACCAGCAGCTCTCGGAAGGTCTGGCGATTCCCATTCGCACCATGGTCTCGAACTCCTTCCTAGCGGCGCGGAATCTGTCCGGTGCGAGCCGTCTGGGTCTTCCGCTGACTGGAGGTCCTGGAGTCGTTCGGATGTAGTGTTTCGTTGCGTGCCGGGTCTCTCTCATCTGGCCATCGGGGCGAGTTAGGTCGGGAAATTTTTGTAGTAGTTGGTGGTAGATGGTCGATCCCCTTACGGTTTTTATCGAAGCAACTCCGCAGGTGCTGCTACCTCCTTGAGTTGATAATTTCGTCATTTGGTCTCGTAAGCGGCGGTTCAGTAGTAGTCCAAAATGTGCTAAAAAATCAACGCCAATGATGGGTTTGGAGACATCCGCGATGACGAATCTCCAGGTGAAGTCTCGCCTTAGTCCAATATTCAATGTCAATGTGAGATCTCCGTACGTAGAAATAATGGTTCCATTGGCCGCCGACAATTCGTACGGTTGCTTGTCGTAACGTCCACGGAGTTTATTTCTGGGGAAGACACAGAGATCTGCGCCCGTGTCTATCAGATATTGGATTTTGGTGTTTTTGTCGGTGATGAATAGGCGGCTGGAAGTCGGGCTGGAGTTACTGGCCGCCATCAGTGCTTGCCCTGTTCGTTTCCCGGGCGGAATGCACAGGGAGCTCTGCACTTTTGAGCGTTTTCTCCGAACGTGCGATGGTACCAGCACGTGTCCTCTTCATTTTCTCCGTTCCTGGTCTGCGAGCGTGGGCGGTAGCCTTCGCTTCTACCTTTCGAGCGTGTCCTCATCCGATCCCGACTGCGGAAGGTTTCGCGGGCACGTCTACCATAAGTTGGCTCGGGAGCATTGACGTTTTGTATCTCGTTCCTTAATGTCGCCCGTAGATCTTGTATTTCCGATTTTAATGTTATCGTCAGCTTATGCAGTCGGTCTTCTAACTGCGCCTCAAGTCCGGGCGTTATCTCTGCGATGTGAGCTCTGCTTGTGGAGTCTGCAATTGCGTCTGCCAAGTCGGCCACCTTGTCCAGGATAACGTCCTTCTGTGTCGTCAGTACCATCTGCATGGTGTGAGGAAGACGGCCCATCCACAGCGTTCGGAGTACCTCGTCTGGTACTGCTACACCCGCTAGGGTGCGTAGGTGGCGCAGGAATTGAGACGGCTTCCTATCCCCAATCTCTTCGTGTTCTAGGAGCCGGCGCGTCTTCTGTTCCTGTGTAGAACTTAACCGGCGGGTCAGCTCAGTCTTCAGCAGGAGGTAGGCACCGGTTTCAGGCGGTTTGAGTATGATCTCTCGTACCTCGGCAGCGTATCTTGGCTCCAAGGCTCCCAGGATGTAGCCAAATTTGGTCTGGTCTGCGACGATGCCTGATGCCTCAAAACTCCTCTCTGCCATGCAGAACCACATCTCCGGGTCGTCTGGGCAGAACGGCGGGATCCTCACTGCTACTCTGCTGATTTCGGCCGCCGCGCTTCCGCTCGATTTCGGTTGTGCCATTTTGGTGCTGTTTCAATTCGCTGCTGGTGCTGTATACTGGACCTCTCGTTGGCTCTTCGGCTGATGATGAAGGCGATGTTGCGTGTGTTCTTCGGGGTCACCACTGTAGGAGGTCGTTGGTTGCGTGTGTTCTTCGGGGTCACCACTGTAGGTATGTTGTCGGTTGCGTGTGTTCTTCGGTATTCCTTTGCTTGGTCGGCGGCTTTCGTATCGGGTGATATTGATGTTTCACATTCCATTGTCGTCTGCTTATTGAATCAGCGTTCTTACGCCCGCCCGTGTTGATCGATGGTTTATTTTGGGGTCGGCATCCTATGTCGGTATTTTAGCAGAGGTGACGCGGCTGCTACTAATAAAAATCTTCTAAATGATCAGGCAGGATGAATTGTCGCCGGATGAATTGTCGGCGGGATGAACTGTCGGCAGGATGAACTGTCGGCAGGATGAACTGTCGGCCGGATGAACTGTCGCAGGATGAACTGTCGCCGGACGAATTGTCGCAGGACGAATTGTCGGGTCACCATTTTATCGACTGCTATCTTTATGTATGATTGCAAGATTCAAACCCGAACTAAATGCTGTCTGGATATTTTTTTATCTATTTTTAGCGACATCTATTGTGTTTTCTGCAAGTCTAGGGTGAATATTTATTTAACTGTGTGGGTAAAAACTCAAATTGAAATATTTAATTAAATCAAGACAATATTAGTGGCGTTTATTACGCTCTTGTTTGATTTCAGGTGGAGGTTTTCTGTGGTACTCACTTTTGTAAATCAAACGCTTGTTTTGTGTTGTTTATCTGGTCGTAATTTATTATTCTTTTATTTATATAATCCTGATTTTTTATAGGATTTACATTGTGATCTGCTTATTGGAACACATTTTTTTCGTAAGACATTTTAGCTACCTACTTTTGTTTTCTTCTATAGAACTAATTCGAATAATGAAACAGAAATAAAATAATAAAATTAGGTAGGTACTTGCCTAGAAGTAATCCCATAGAACAAGTACCTACTTAATAAATATCAATTTTAACCATAGCTCCCCGACAAAAAGGGCTGAAATTAAATGAAAGTTCTTTTTAGAACCATATAAAAGTTAAAATTGATTATTATTATTTGTCAGAATATATATTTTTTTAATTAGAAAGATTAAATTATTTCTTAAAAATAAAAAGAGAGCTGAAACTAGCTAATACATATATCGTAATTCATTGATTGTTTAGAAACAATAAAATAATAAATTGAAGTAAATCATTAGAAGAAGCATAAAAAAAAATAACACTAAATTAAAAAAAGTTCATCTTCTTGATCCTAGATCGATAGCCTCTGCAGTTCTTGTCCTCAAGAAAGATGGCTTCTTTTTGATCCTTGGCCTTAGTAAAGATGACTTCTTTTTGATACTGCTCTTCTTAGATGTTAGTGGTTTATTTTGATCCAGGTCTTCTAAGATGTGATAGCATCGTCCATCGGTAGAAGACACAATTTGGTAATGGGTCTTTTCATAGACCCTTGCTGCGTCTTCAAGGTGACTACACGGGTTATCCCATCTTGTCCAGGGTGAGTGGCGATGACACGTCCCATCCTCCATAAATTTGGTGGTGCGTTGTCGTCTTTGATGATAACTAAGTCCCCAGTCTTTAGTTGTCGCCTGTTCCCATCCGTCCATTTAGTCCTTTGCTGCAGCTCTCCCAGATATTCAATTCTCCATCTTGACCAGAAGCTCTGTCTTAGCTGGCTTAGTTTTTGGAAATTATTAAGTCTGTTTATGGGAATCTGTTGTAGGTCAGGTTCAGCTACAGCTGACAGGTTATCACCAATAAGAAAGTGACCTGGAGTAAGTGCGAAGAGGTCGAGGGGATCATTGGATAGTGGAATTAAAGGCCTAGAATTTATGCAGGACTCTATTTGGTATAATAACGTACACATCTCTTCATATGTTAATGAAGAGACATTTGCCACTCTTTTTACGTGATATTTCACACTTTTTATGTTAGATTCCCAAAGACCTCCATGATGAGGACCTTTAGGTGGGATAAAAACCCACTGAATAGACATGTTAGTTAAGTAATTAGCTATTTCCTTTTGAGAGACATATAAATTATACATATTTTTCAATTCATTAATCGCTCCAACAAATGTAGTAGCATTATCAGAATACAATTTACTAGGTTTTCCACGTCTAGAAATGAAACGCTTTAAACAATTAAGAAATGCATCTGCAGTCAGAGAGGTGACCAGTTCTAAATGAACTGCTTTAGTAGAGAAGCATATAAATAAACAGATATAAGACTTGACTGAATTGGATCTCCTACTGATTCTAGACTTTATTAAGATTGGCCCTGCGTAATCCAGTCCTGTAACATAGAACGATCTACATGGTGACACTCTATCCTCTGGAAGATCAGACATTATTTGATGACTTGTTTTTGGACTGCATTTGAAGCATACAATACAATTTTTGAGTATTTTTTTAATAGCATTTTTTGCCATTATAGGCCAATATTTTAGCCTAATAAGTGCTAGTAACGTTTGAGTACCTACATGCAAATTTGTATAATGAAAATGTTTAATGATTAACTTTGTTAGAGGGTGATCGTGAGGTAGTAATATCGGATGTTTTTGTGCTTCATGTATCAGTTTTCCTCTGGATAATCTCCCACCTACATGCAATAAATCCATATGTATAAATGGGCTTAATGATTTGAGATGACTGCTTTTTCCCGCCTTTAATGTTTTAATTTCCTTTGAAAATGAATAAGATTGAGCGACTATTATTAATGATTGTAATGACTTGTTTAATTCTATTATAGAAAGTTGTCCGCTAAATGTATGTGTTTTTCTTGTATTATTAATGAAACGTAGGATATAAGCAGTTACTCTTTGTAAACGCGTGAGAGAGGAAAAACGATAAAACAATTCCCAATCTTTATTCATACTGACGGTTAAATTTATTTTGGTTTTTAATTCCGGTGGATCAATGCAAATTTCCTTATAGTTCGGCCAAGTTACTTCATCTTGAGTTAACCAATTAGGTCCTCTCCACCAGATTTCTGAAGAAAATAGACTTTTAGCACTGGTTCCTCTTGATAAAATATCCGCAGCGTTATCTTCGGAGTTGACATGCTTCCATTGACTGGTTTCGCTTCTTTCCTGTATTTCTGCAACTCTGTTTGCAACGAATGTATTCCATCGCGCTGGTTGATTTCCTATCCAGCATAGAGTTATAGTGGAATCACACCAATAAAATGTTTTATCCAAAGGTATAAGTAGGGATTCCTTTACTTTTTCAACAACTTTTGTTAACAGAACAGCACCACATAATTCCAATTTAGGCAAGGAAATGGTTTTTAATGGAGCTACTCTTGATTTAGCTGTGATTAATTGAGAATGCCGTTTTTCTGATTGGTCTGTGGATAGCATATATACGCAAGCAGCATATGCTTTTTGGGATGCGTCACAAAATCCGTGCAATTGTATATTTACAGTTAATTATATATAATATATTAACTTTTGTTAACAGAACAGCACCACATAATTCCAATTTAGGCAAGGAAATGGTTTTTAATGGAGCTACTCTTGATTTAGCTGTGATTAATTGAGAATGCCGTTTTCCTGATTGGTCTGTGGATAGCATATATACGCAAGCAGCATATGCTTTTTGGGATGCGTCACAAAATCCGTGCAATTGTATATTTACAGTTTGATGAATCATGAAGCACAAAAACATCCGATATTACTACCTCACGATCACCCTCTAACAAAGTTAATCATAATTGATTACATATAATTTTTCTAGGTATTTGAAAAGAATTTACACCTTTTAAATCTTCTAAATATTTTTTCCAAAGCTTCAGAATTTCTATAGGTATTTCTTCATCCCAAGATATCTTTTCTTGCCATAATCTCTGCATAATAAGTTTAGCATTCACGGTTACTGGTCCTAGCAAACCTAATGGATCGAAAATACTAGCAATCAGCGACAAAATATTCCGTTTATTATAAATAGGATGTGACGGTAGTACCACGTGATATAAAAAACTATCTTTTTGGCAATTCCAAGCTAAGCCTAGAATTTTTTCTCCTTCTGGTTTGTCCAAAATTACCATATCAGTGGCCTGACCGGCCTCCGATGACAAATCAGAAGAATTAGACCGCCATTTTCTTAAGTTCATACCGGCCGAATTCATTATGGAGATTAACTGTTCTTTTAACAAATTACAGGATTCCACATCGTCTCCACCTGTAATTAGATCATCCATGTAAAAATCTTTCTCTAAAATGAGACTAGCTTCAGGATACAAGTGTGCGTTTTCCATACTCAGCTGCTTCAAGCAACGCGTGGCTAAGAAAGATGACGGTACCATACCATAAGTTATCGTATTTAACTTGAAGTGGCCCATTTCCTCTTCTGGAGATGCTCGCCAAAGTATTTTTTGGAAGACGCGGTCCTCCTCTCTAATGTTGACCTGCCTGTACATTTTCTCTATGTCAGCCGTCAATACCACTTGATATTTTCTAAAATTCAACAAATGGGTGTATAAATCATTTTGTATTATTGGACCAACCATTAACGCGTCGTTTATTGATATCCCGCTGGAGGTTTTTGCGGAGCCGTCGAACACCACTCTTAGTTTGGTAGTGCTGCTGGTTTCCTTTTTGATTGCATGATGAGGTAAATAGTATGATTTTTCTTCATTTGAAACTGGTTCAAATTTTGTCATATGACCTAATTTTTCATATTCTTCCATGAATTTAATGTATTGAAGTTTCAAATCCATATTAGAAGATAATTTCTTTTCCAAGTTTAAAAATCTTTTTTTTGCCATAGGCAAGGAAGTACCTATTTGATCTATACAAGGTCGGAATGGTAAGCTTACTTCAAAACGCCCATTTTCATCCCTTTTTTGGGTGGACGTGAAGCTCTCTTCACATGCCTTTTCTTCATAATTTTGGTGCTTTGGACACCAATTCCTCCTGTTTCCAAAATCTTTCAATTTGATTGTGAATCATATTTAACGATAAGTGACATGAGGATGATTCTTGCTCCTTTTTTGTAGTGCACGTTCTAATTGGCCCGGATAATATCCGTCCAAGTTCAGTGCGTTGCAGCGTAGGTCCAATTGTTCCTAATCTCAATTGGTCAGTGGTCAGCATTTCCCAAAATAGTTCGGAGCCGAGTAATATATCCACATGACCGGAAGTGGAAAATTCAGGATCGGCCAATTTCAATCCTGGTGGTATGTTTGCCTCTCTTTTTGGAAAAGAGGTCTGCGGTAACTTGCTGGTGATTTCTTGTAATACCAAGCAAGTAACAAGTTTTTTGTAATTAGAGTTTATTGATGAAAATTCAAACGAGATGCTCTTCTTTATATTTGTTATATTATTATGTAACCCAGAGACCGGCATATTTAATGACTTGTACTTTATGTTTAATTTTTTAGCAAATCGTTCAGTTATGAAATTCACCTGAGAACCATTATCCAACAATACTCTCGCTGAATGAATAATTCCATTACTGTCCTTTACGTTCACCATTGCCGTTGATAACAAAATTGTTTTTTCTGTTTCTCCAAAGGTGGAATGGTTTGAGACTGGTACTTGATCCATGCTATTCTCAGTGTCTTGATCCTCTTTAGGGAAAATATGGAGTAACGTGTTGTGTCCTGCCTTATTGCAAGTTCTACAATTATTCTTACTCCTGCATTCTTTAGTTGAATGACCTACATTTAAACACTTGATGCAAGCTTGTAATTGCTTGATTTTCTCAAACCGTTCATGTTGGTTTAGTTTCAAAAACTGTTTACAGAAATAAATCTTATGATTTTCCTTACAAACAATGCATTTCAACCTTTGCGACAATAATGAAACTGAAGATTCCTTTTTGTAACTTGACGGTTTATGATGCGCAAATACAGGTTTGGCTGTGGAACATGTTGCTTCCGATGCTTCCAATACTATCGCCCGGTCTGTCAAACATTTTAAAAATTCTTGCAATGTCGGTATTTTTTCTTTAGTTGGATATTGTTCCCAATAGATCCGGGTATTGGAATCTAATTTGTTGGCTAAAATATAAATTATTATTACATCCCAATACTCCGTGGGTAGACCTATGTTTTTCAATGAATTCAAATGTAATTGTGTTTGATCTAATAAATTTCTCAAGGCGACGTGACTTTCCTGTTTTAATTCCTTGAGCTTAAACAATGAATATAAATGTTGATTAGCTATTACACGCTTATTTTCAAATCTATTTGATAAAACCTGCCAAGCTATTTCGAAATTGTCTTGGGTAATTTCAAGTGCGTCTAATATTTCTGAGGCCTTTCCTTTTAAACAGTCACGCAAATAGTAATTTTTCTGGAAATTATCTAAAGATTTGTTATTACCCACTAATGTGATGAAAGCATCCTTAAAAGATAACCATTTCGAGTAATCACCACTAAATTCTGGAAGCGAAAACGTTGGTAATTTGATTTTAATATTGTTAGTATCATCAATTTTTTCAATGCTTTTTATGGATTTTTTTGCTAACGTCACTACTTGATAATATTCTAATTCAAAACACTCAAGTTGGCTATCTGCTTCATCTGAGTTACTATCAAACTCTTCGATCTGAGATTGTATATTCTTAAAGCGATTTAACAATGAGTTTACCTCCTCTAATCTTGTTTCCGCTTCTATTACATCAACTGAATCACTTCGTAGGTAATTCTTAAACCGTGTTAATTGTGCTTTCAATTCACCGCGCTTCTTCACCAGTGATTTTAATGTTTGTGACATAATGAAGAATTTTTTACACAAACATACACATTAAATTATTTAAAATAACCTTTTGTTTGTACCACCTTATATATATAATATAATATAATTATAATTGGATTATAATATCACGCAAAAAGAGTGGCTCTTGGTGGCGAATTCTACGCGTGATTTTACAAAACTTATTATTTTTTATGCCTTTTATGATGTACGACCGGACTTCTTGGGATGAGCTGGTTTTCATCCGGCTCGAAGGACCATATGGCGTTTGTTACGCTCTTGTTTGATTTCAGGTGGAGGTTTTCTGTGGTACTCACTTTTGTAAATCAAAAGCTTGTTTTGTGTTGTTTATCTGGTCGTAATTTATTATTCTTTTATTTATATAATCCTGATTTTTTTATAGGATTTACATTGTGATCTGCTTATTGGAACACATTTTTTTCGTAAGACATTTTAGCTACCTACTTTTGTTTTCTTCTATAGAACTAATTCGAATAATGAAACAGAAATAAAATAATAAAATTAGGTAGGTACTTGCCTAGAAGTAATCCCATAGAACAAGTACCTACTTAATAAATATCAATTTTAACCAATTAGTGAAACTCAATCGATGTAGAACTGCCAACATCATCTTAATTTTCTTAACGCATATTTTATACGCTATCTAGATAACATTTAGTTCGGATTTGAATCTTGCAATCTTAAATAAAGATAGTAGCCAATAATATATGCGTTAAGAAAATGAAAATAATGTGGGTGGTTCTTAGTCGAAGTATAATTCAGTTAAAATGACCGGATTTGACATCGACACCGTGGCGCGTTGAGTCCCAGAGGCGTCAGTATCTTTTTTCTGATTTTTCTGTTTCCAGATTTTTTTCGATTGAGTTTCGCTTATATTGTCTTCATTTAATTAAATATTACAATTTGAGGTTTTACTCATAAAGTTAAAATAAAATATTTTTCCTAGACTTGCAGAAAAGTCAATAGATGTCGCATATTAAATAAAATGGATAAAGATTTATCCACTATATAGAGAGCATTTAGTTCGGGTTTGAATCTAGCAATCATAAATAAAGATAGTAGCCAATAATATATGCGTTAAGAAAATGAAGATAATGTGGGTGGTTCTTAGTCGAAGTATGATACAATTAAAAATGACCGAATTTGATATCGACACCGTGGCGCATTGGTTAGCGCTTTTGCCTGGAAAGCAAGAGGTCCTGGGTTCAAGTCCCGGAGTTGACAATATCTTTTTCTGATTTTTCTGTTTCCAGATTTTCAATTGAGTTTTGCTTATATTGTCTTCATTTAATTAAATATTACAATTTGAGGTTTTACCCATAAAGTTAAAATGAAAAAAATAAAACAAATAATACTTTCATCGTCGTAATTTTTTCGAGAATAAAAGAAGTGAAAATACCCCAAGAAAAGGTACCGCACCTTTCATCATAACGCGGTTTTGTACACATTTTCTATTGATTGCCATGTTCAAATGTCTGCTTTATATCCGCTTAATACTTATGTTAACAAATATCTTATCAGACTTAAGAAGGTGGACAAGGTGGCAATAGCGTAATTGGTTAACGCGCACTTCCCGGTAAGACAACTCTTATTCAATGAATTAATAAACATTTATACTTACAGCATTTCGTGTTTTAAACTAGTTGAAAAAGCAATTGCAAGCCATAGACAATCACACAAATTTGACAGGCGATTACGTATGGAATTGATTCTGTATCCACAAAAGATACAGAATTGCATGGCTGGTCACCAAAGCCATTTCGAACAACGTTTCGGTTCTGAGTGGTCCTGTTACGTAGGATTTTTATGTGAAAGCGATTGTTAGAATTCGGACAGACATTCGGATTGGATGGTAGAGTATTTTTAAGATAAGTTATATTATACTGTAGGTAGTGAGATACCTCCTTTATTTTGGTGTAGATTTTTTTTTTACGTGAGTTCCACGCAGGAGGCCCTGAGGGAAATTATTTCCCTCAAGGCCTATGTCATCTTTGGGGATGCTGTGTGGGGGGTTTTATCAAGAAAAGGAAGGAGAGGAGAGTTCTGGGAAGGAAAAGGGTTTAAGGGGTGGATAGGAATCTGGGGTTCAGTGTGTCCTGGTCATCCGCCTCCAAGACCTAGACAAACCTCACCCCATGAACCCGGGCACCCCTGCTAAGTCACCAAACGTAGCGAACCACTTTGGGTGACCTATGGCAGAGTATAATAAAATATTACAAAGCTGAAAAATAATTTTTAAAATAAAGGAGATAGAAATAAAAATTGGTAGGTTTTATTTCATTGGAAATTCGTGCTATGAAAAAAATTGGAAAAGAGGTGTTACAGAGTAAGTATTTTTTTTAATAGTGTTAAGAATTTATGTATTCTTTGAATAATGCTCGTCCCCTTTCAAATATCCAATGTTTTACACGGGCAGTAAAAAGGGATTTAAAATTATTAGACTTCTTGTCGGTACTCAATGCATTGTATATTTTAGGAGCGATGGACCAGAATTGTCGTTGAGCGAATGAGGTTTTAGTTTTAGGAATCACGCAACCCAGGTTTGATGAAAAGCGGGTGTTCGCTTGATCTTGAGGACCCAGGTAGGTTATTTTTCTGAATCTAACATAAATATATCTTAGTAAATAACTGTCGAATATCTAAGACTCTGATTTTAGCAAGGAGTTCATTTAGGGATTGCAATCCCGCAAAGCGGGATCCCGCAATCCCGCGGGATCCCGCAGCTTTTATTAATCCCGCAATCCCGCACCTTCAAAGCGCGGATCCGCGGATCCCGCAAGTTAAAAATTTGGCGCTAAAACTTTCGCGTAAATCGAGAGTAGCACGAGCGCAATGTTACCGTTAAGCACAAGATAGCCCGCCTGCCACCAACCGCTAGTGGCGCTAGTCGCCGGCCACTAGAGGATTGGCCGGGGACTAGCGCCACTAGCGGTTGGCGGCAGGCGGGCTATCCTAGTATCCTGTATCCTGTCGGCGCCTGCCAGTTGTTCATAAATACTCCATATACTAATATCTACAGCCTGTATGTCGGACGAATATCTACAGCTCATATGTTGAACTAATGTCTACGAACTTCAGAGTGTTGACTAATATCTACAAAGCGTAGGTTGAACTAATATCTACAGAGCGTAGGTTGGACTAATAAGCTAAATGCGTCCAATAGTCCGATATTAGGGATTTTTACGTACATACTTACATAAATTAAGTTTTTTAAACTGCATACGCAATATTACGTTATTCCAATATGCCTATATAATTGCAAATCCAACCTCTGCCAGTGCTGTAGATATTCGTCAACACTTTGGTTCTCATAGATATTAGTCAACAGTTTGAGCTGTAGATATTCGTCAACACTTTGGTTCCCATAGATATTAGTTCGATTTTTTCAATTTTTGGAATTCCTGTAGATATTAGTAGACGCCTCCGTTCATAAATAGTACTACGAAGCGCACGTCTTTCTGTAGGTGACGAGTGTTTTCGTATTCACCGACCGGCGTTACCTAAATTTTAATGTTTTTGATTTAGTTTTGTTCTGTTTTATTTTAAAAGCAGATTGTGCCGTAAATAGCAATATAATGTCGTAATATAGCGTGAAACAGTATGACTTAAAGTGGATTTTGTTATTAAAGTTTTTTGGATATGGTTATCAATGATCCTAATCAATTTTAATGGTGTAAAAACTAAATAAATTAAGATAAATCTATAGCAATATAACATTATTTCAAAGATGCGGGATCCCGCGGGATCCGCGCGGGATTGAGCAATCCCGCATATCAATCCCGCGGGATTGAATTAGCTGCGGGATTGCAATCCCTAAGTTCATTTGAGTTGGCATTTAAATATAATTCTCAAAATTAGATTTTGAACTGAAATAAATAGATTGATGACGGATTCAGCACAATTACATTATCCCAAATCGCCAATCCCATTAATATTTGGAATATGTTATTCAAAGAGTGCATTGCTAAAATGTTAAAATGAGCAAATGCTCAAATATTCGGTGTGGTCGGTCTTGCTGCATGGATGTGAGACATGGACCTTGAAGGTAAATACCATGAACAGGTTAGAGGCTTTTGAAATGTGGCTTCACCGGAGAATGCTCAAGGTCCCATGGACCGACATGATCACCAGCACTCAGGCGGGACGGAGCAGATAGTGAGCTGCTAACATTGGTGAAAGTCAGGAAAATTTTATATCTGGGTCACATACTACGAGGGCCGAGGGGAGAAGTATCACCTGCTCCAATTGGTATTGAAAGGCAAGATAGAGGGCCGCCGAGGACCTAGTCCGAGACAAATGTCTTGGCTGTGAAATGTACGAGAGTGAACCGGCATTACAAGTGTGGAGGAGCTATTCCGGGCAGCGCAAGACAGAGAGACATTTTCCAGAGTGATCGCCAACGTCGGGGGGACCTGATGGGGCACACCAAGAAGAAAGAGAGCATTGAAAACTAAAATAATAATGATAACTAAAACAAGGGCTGGGTATGAATACACAACTAACCAGCTGCAGCCCTAAAGTACTTATATGTAAAATCCCTAAAGGGCCGGTCCTTAAGATCGAGTCTTGGCGAACTCTCGCTCTTCGCACGGAGTTGAAATGATTACCGGGGTTCTAATTAAATTTAAACATAAACTGGATAAGACAAACAAGTAAGAAAATATAATATAATAACATATCTGCCAACAAGCATTCAAAGCTAATAGTACCTAATTAGACCGATTCGCTTGACCGCTTCACCCAGCTAAGAGCGAGGATGCTAATGGCAACACAATGAATTATCATTAAATTAGACAAAAATATTATTTTACATCATTGGGTGCAAGTAAAACGAACAATCTGATTATCTAAAAGATAGCAAATCTCAGGCAAAAATACATGTCACCAGTTCCGATTTGTAAAACAACTTTGGGGCAAAAAAACTACAAATACTTGGGAACAAATTTCTTCAATAAATTGCCAGAAAATATAAGATCCCTTAATGATAGATTCAAAGAATTCAAAACACAATTTAAAAAATATACTGAAAACCTTAACTAAAAAAAAAACGAAAGTTAACGAACAAATAAATAAAAAAAAAATTCTCTTATTCTTTATATAAAATAAATTTTTTTAAAATACAAAGTAAAAACAGAAATTAAAACAAAATAACCAAACAATAATACCTCCTCCCAAACACACAAGCATTTGCTCATTATTGGAGAAAATTAGAAAAAAAAATAATTAAAAATAATAAAAAAATAAATAAATTAGTAAATAGACTAACTACCCCAGTTAGAATCGAAAATAATTCTCCACTAACCGGGAATAAAATTAGTTAATTAAGATTGTTATATATTATTTTATCATATTGTATCTTTTATTGTACAATAAAAAAATAAAAATACGTAAACAAAAATAAATAAATAAAAAATAATCTATTTTTTAATCTGCAGCAGCAAGCATTGTGAGTCTGCCATATTACGTGGGAAAAAATATGTACAATTGCATTTCAAGAAAAATATTAATGTAAAAAATATATTGAACGAGGAAATAAATTAAATTGAAATGAACGGATCGTTGCTCAGGATGGTCGCCGCATCATCGTGCATCCATAGCTCATTGAGTGGAGAACTGAACCACGACAATGACGCCGTTTGTCGTGTATTGAGCTTTGAACTTAGAGCTTTGTGCTTTGAGCTTTGAGCTTTGAGCTATGAGTTTTCTAGCTTCAAGCATTAAACTTTTATCTTCGAGCTTTTAGCTTCGAGTTTTTAGATTCGAGCCTTTTTATATTAACTCTATACAGGAGGCAAATAATTTCACTTAGAGCTTATGTCATCTTATAAAATAATGTGTAGAGGTTCTTTGCTAGGAGAGGCAGTAGTGAACATGTGTCTTGAAGAGACCCACGTCGTAGAAAGGAGAAAACACAGAGGCCGGCAAATGGACAGCAAGGCCACAGCCGAGCTGTTGAGCTCAAGAACGAGTCGTAGAAGCGACCGGTTCTAATGTGACAAATTTCAACAGTGACATAATAATATATTGGGCGCGCGTTTGGTATGTTTCCCGACTATGCACCGGTGCCGAGGGAATGAATGAAGCTAGTTCCTCGGAGGATCTTCCATTGAAATACCGGTAGAATAAGGACAGCATTATCACCCGACGACTGTGTTCTAAAGATTGTAATTATTTCGTTAAGAGGGTTTTTTCAGGTATTTTGGGGCTCTAAACCAGATGTGGCTGCCAAATTCTACCGTGGGGAGTACTTGCGATATGTATAGGTTTAGCAATTATGTACTATTAGTTGTTACTGATGGAGGGCCTGTTTGGAAGATTGCTTCCGTTGAAGGAGACTATATTTTCATTTCATATTGGGTCTTTGAAATATTAAATTCGACGAGATTATTCTCACACGAAGAGAAAACACTAAACGAGGTAACCGTCCATTCTTTGCTTCAAAGCTCTCCGAGCCATTGGAGTTTATGTGCCCTTTGGGTCCTTGTCAAACAAAAAGCCGTCATATATTGTACTGTCATCCTCGTAACAACGAATTGATGAAACACAACAAAATGTCGTTGATGTGCATTAAGAACAAAGTCAGAGGTACACCGATCCAAATCAACTTCTCCATCAAAAAGTCGTCAATTTACGCACACATCTTTTTTCTTCTAATTTATATTACCTGTAATATACTTTGTTTTTGTTTTACATAAATTCGTTGTCAATTCTGTTAACCTTTTAACACAACGAAGGAGAAAATCAATAATTGGTTTTATTTTTGGTATAATGAGTAAATTGTGAAAGATTATAATATTCAATTATTGATTACCCAAAGATAAACAAACAAAAAAATGAATATATTATATTTTTATGGGTAGATATATAGTTGTAGTCCCTAATAACTAATAACATTACTTCAAAAAAACAAAATTAATGGTGAGCGTTTTAATTACTAGGATAAACATAACGGTTAATACTTCAATAGCACGATCATAATTAAATAATCAAAATGTAATTAGTATACATTCCACATTCATCATAATTTAATTATTTTGCATTCCACATTAGTATACATTTCACATTCTTTAATCATTATTTTGAAGGGTTTTCTTAATGAATTTACAATGTTATTTAATGAATTTATTTGAGTTCACGACGAGTTCATCGAAAATCAATTCATCGAAAGCAAATTCATCGAAAACGAGTTCATCGAAAATCAATTCATCGAAAATCAATTCATCGAAAACCAATTCATCGAATGATCAATTCATCGAATCGCCAATTCATCGAAAAAATATATTTTGTTGATATTTGAGAGAAATGCCGAGCGGACCGAGAAGTTAAAAAAGCATTGGTCAACCTAAACTAACCTAACCTAACCTAACCTAACCTAACCTAACCTAACCTAACCTAACCTAACCTAACTTAACCTATTTAACCAATTTTTAAATATTTTTTTATCATGACCTTTCTGAGTTGTTTATGAGTTGTCTGGTCACCGTTCCTTAGATATCCCTTTTATGCAGTATCAGACAATCGGAAATCGAAGAGATAACCTATAAATTTTACATTGTCACTACGAAACTGACAGTTGCTAAACACATTTAACTCAGTTAAACAGACCTTTTTGGGTATTTAATTTTGACAGCTCTAATATCTACAAAAAAAATGTTTTTCGATGAATTGGCGATTCGATGAATTGATCATTCGATGAATTGATTTTCGATGAATTGATTTCGATTAACTCGTTTTCGATGAATTTGCTTTCGATGAATTGATTTTCGATTAACTCGTTTTCGATGAATTTGCTTTCGATGAATTGATTTTCGATGAACTCGTTTTCGATGAATTGTTTTTCAAGGAACTCGTCGGTTACCATTTATTTGTAACCTAAGTAGTATCTTGAATAAGCATATAAGATTTACATTTATTACTAGCTGACCCGACAAACGTTGTGCAGCCATATAAATTATTTCTATTGAATATTTTGGTTTTTAAATAAAAAAATACCGAATGTATTGTGTGTGTGATTGTTTAATAATTTCGTTCTGTTTGAAATACGAATGACGACGGTTATATTGGTTCATACTAAAATACTAAAATCGCGATTAAAAAATGGGAGGTTGGGTGTAGGGGGGTGAAAATTTGGGGTTATAGATATTTTTTGATGCCAAAAAAAAAATACAAAAAAAATTGACATTTTTTTCTGGATAGGAACACCCTAATCACCTAGCGGTTTGAAATATACTTTACGACCTATTCTCAAACCTACTAAATATACATTAAAAATTTCGTAAAAATCGATCATGCCGTTTCGGCGGAGTGCGACCACAAACACCGTGACACGAGATTTTTATATGTATAGATTTATATGGGACACCTTTTGTCTTTCTCTGAAAGTCTTTTATTGGAATAACTTTTGAAGGTTATCCATCAATATAATATATCATTGAAGGAGCATTTTTTACCATCTTTTTCATTAATGATAAATTTTATTGATGGGTATTACCTTCAAAAGCCATTAAAAGTTATAATATTAAGCAAGACATTTGTATACATAAAAGGGATATCATAATATTACACCAAGAACATCAAGATTGAACAATGAAATAAGTAATCTCCACATCTTTGCCAAATTCTAAAATTACACTAATTCATTCAAAGAATCGTTAGTATCGTAGTTCATAGTTTTTTTTTTTTTAATTATTTATATCTTAAAATACGTCCAACTTAATTATAACATACTCTCATCAAATCAAAAATATCCAAATTTCTACGAACTGTTAAGTTGTGATTTTGGTTTGCCTTCAATATTATGACATTCCCGTTTTTTTTCTTAATTTACATTAATTCCAAACAGGAGGCGCGGAGTTAAATTTTGCTCAGGACCTTTATGTATTTATTTATTTATTAATTTACGGACAACAGTCCATTAAAAACAATAATAACACGAATAAAAAAACAGAGATGACAGTGAAGGGAGAGCACATATAAATTAATAGCAATGACAATATTAAATGTAAAAAGTACATATAGAGACACTACAAGTCAAAGCATGAAGAAGCATTTAAATATTGCTTATAGCCCATTCACACCATTCATTTATCGTTCATTTCGTGATTTCATTCCGCCTCTTTCCCTCGAAATGAACCGTGTGAACACGAAAGTGAATAGAGACAGTGCCGAGTGAAGCATTCCAACAATGTTGGAATGCTTCCTTCGGCACTGTTCACTCGGAACCGGAATTTAACATCACGTGACGCGAATGATGTGTGTGAACACTCGAGTGAACAGTCTTTCACTCGCAAATCAGTCGGCCGAAATGTTCTGGCGTGAGGACGAGTAGCCGGAGCGGCTTAAACGTCAAAATGCTCCGTTTAGTTCGCTTTTCGAAATAACTCCTACACGTCTCATAGAAATCGTTGTTTTTCCCTTACTATCATAGTGAAAAATATGATCTAAACGGTATTGGAAAGAGAAAATAATGCTCTATATATTCAATATAACAATTAACCACAAAATAATACGAATGTACACTTCTATGGAACCAAAGTTTCTGAACGAATTTGAAAAAATAAAATGAAATATTGTGAATTTTTTATGAATTATTTTTATATGAAACGACAAAAAAGTGAGGTGACAGAAACGTTTATAATTTATTTGTCTAACAAAATAAGTGTGTGTTTTTATTTTTTTTTGTTACCAGTAATTTTAGTTAGAATAAAAGCAAGTAGAGCCATTTTTTAAACTTTTAAAAGTTTACATTAAAAATTATTCTATTTAATAAATTACGTGGTTATTTCTAATAATAAATTTTGAAAGCATATTTCCATTCACCTATCACCTTTCCAAAACAGTTTTTAGTTTTTGGATACGTTAATAAATATTCCATTTATATGGATTTTATTGCAAGCCGAGGCGTATTTTGGAATAAAAATATTTTCATGGTGCAAAAATACTGGTAGATGTCAATTTTCAGGTTATTATTTAACCATATGTTCATTTTATGGTGCTGAAATTTATTTACTGTTTACGAGAATCGCCAATTTCTCGTAATTTAGTTTGACGTTATCGGAAATGTCAATTGAAATCGTAAATATTCCCGAACTTAGCCGTCAGCGCCGGACGAATTCCAATGCACGCCGCGACTACGCTCGACGACTTCGTAGCCAGAATGTCGAGTGAACTCTTCCTTCGAAGGAACCGTGTGAACACGCGGTGAAACGAGAATGGAACATTTCATCGAGTAAACCTTCATCCGAGTGAACCTTGTGACTTCAGCTTTATCGACTGCCGAAAGTCATTTAGTTTTACACAAAAAAAATCAATGCTTTGACTTGCGTTGACAAGTCTCGACATTCTGGATAAGGGAGAATGGTATCCATAATTAGTAGAATGTTGATTGAGGAACAGCAATTCATTATTTCGAAGTCTATGGGAAGGGATGTTAAACTGGATGAGTTGTAACAACCAACGCATCAGTAATACTGTTGATAATTTTAAATATACAAATTAGATCAGAGTCCTTTTCTACGTTTTTCCATAGAAGAAATGTTTGAAATGTGTTCAATTTCATCATATAAGTACTTGCCTATTTCAAGACCCAACCTCCAAGCAATTCCTCTTAGGAAACGATGTTGTACGGATTCGATGTGACAAAAGTGGAGAGCATAGAAAGGAATTACATTCTTTATAGAGAGTTTGGGATTTTACAGCAATTTACGTTACATTTGTCTAAAAATTAAAATCCTGCATTTGTTGCGTGATATTTTCCAATAAGCAAACAATTATCATGACAGGTGTCGTTACGTAAATTTATTGTAATTTTTAATCATAGTATTTACAATAATTACATAAGGGATCAAATATAACAAAACAATACGTAGGTACTCTGAGATTATTATGAGACCTGTCAGATTATTATCAAAGATGTAGAAAAAATTGACTGGCCTCAGTTAGCCTATGTATATGCATAGTGCTTATACTCGAACATAATCCATTTACAAGCCCTTACACGTGTCGGAATACAAAACTGTGTTAATATTTTCTTGGTAACAAACTGTATTAACACAGCACTTTTTAGTATGCCTTATAGATAGTTTAGTTGTAAACTTTTGAACATTAACCATTGTTGTCCGTTGAAGCTTTTATTTTTACTTAACTTAATTGTGACTTTCAGTTAAAAATTGTCACTTGGGCGTTACGTAACGTTTATGGTGTAGGGTACGGAAAAACGTTACGGCGCGTTCCATGGGGGGAGGGGGGGGGCGGGGGGTCAAAAATCTTCAACAATTGCGTTACGTAATACTTGAAAGCCCCCTAAATAGGAACTGCTTTTAGCTAAAAAGAACAGAATGCAGAATCACGGTTAATTTATAGCTCCGCTTATAGCTTCTATGATTTTAGAGGACAAAAATATAAAATATAGCATATCACCCATTTAATTGGAAAAATCGCCATTTAAGACCACATCTGCTGTTTATCTGGATAGGCGCAAGAGCCATAAATCGCTGTTTTAAAGTTCGCTAACTTACTCGGTTCGACGTCGGACACACGACTGCTCATAGTGCTCATCGACAGAGGAATCTTAGCGTTATTTAGGAATTATGCCATATAATTTCATTTAAAAAACCAACAAAAGAACATGAAATCGGCAAGTACCTAGGGAGAGCGTTTATCATAATGCGAATTTAGTAAAATAATTAAGTTATTATGGGAAAGGAAGATTTATACTTGGGATGACACGTGGGTCAGCCATAAGTACGCGTACGCGTACTCGTTCGTCTATCACCCGCTTTAGATATTATGCTTCTTTGCAATACTTACAAATTTAATATGTTTTGAAAATACCAAAAACATATATTTTTTTTAATGCAGAAATATGATAATATATAATTTTAATAATTTATACCGATTGCAGAAAAATACCTCTTCCTATATTACAGTTGTTGTTTGATTTTTGCAAAATATTTCAAAGTTCGTTGAAAATCTTCCGACAACATTTTGAATTATGTGGGCATTGGGTGTCGTGGATTTTCTTTTCAATGTTTTTTTTTTCAATTAATGCACAGTTAAGGAATCCCTGATATTTATAGCAATTACCTATCACAAGTAATATAATAATGAATTTACCGGGCTAGCTTGCATTTCATTGACACCTTCGATCAGTTCACGTATAATCTATAGGTCTTGTTATTGTCATCGTCACACCGTACATTATTGTCGTCTTGTTTCTTGTTGTTGTTGATTCTTGGTTGGATTAAATTACAATCAATAAAAAATAGCAATGCTGCGTTTTATGTTGGGAGCAGTTCTTGCGTGTTTATATGCCATTTATCGCTTTCTTTCTTACTCTGAAGATGCCATACTGTTTGCAAAAATCCCTGGTCCGAAGCGTATTCCGATACTGGGAAATATTTTGGATGTATTAATGGAACCAGGTAACAACAAAAAATAATTATATATAATTTTGTGAGAATTTCACATGTTTTTATTTATTGAGCTTGGCTGCAATACGCAACCTGAAATTATGTGGAAAATAACTTTTTCAAACCAGTTTTAACGTTGTCTGTCGATTGAATTATGCATGTCCCTCTTGACCTAACTAACTTAACATTGTTCCTCTTTTTCTTACATTGCCCCCATTTGCCTTATCCACAAATAACATACGCTCTCTTTGTTGGGTTTGAATGTTAGGTTTAAGACGGGCATAAGCAAGGCGTTATAACCACGCAAAAACTCGCTGTTATATTTGTTTAATTTCATTTAGCATCTGCGAATATAAAAAAAGGCAATACCCTCCGCTCTCTACCTTTCACATTGTGAAGTAAATTCTACTTAGGGAACCCTATTTTTTATAATTATTAAAAATGGCATCTCTAACTCACATCATTCCAAAGATATACACGTTTTACCGCATTTAAATCAAATATACAAAAAAAAAAAACAAATTTGTTGGAAACTTTAACTTAAAATAAAGGTACAACATCTTTGCTTAAAGCCACCGATTACATAGCAAGACAGCACCCTTAATAATTAATAATTATGATATCTGTATGTTTTTTTCTCAGTGCTTCTTTTCAAGCAAGCAAGAACGTTGGCCAAAAGATTTAATGGAATTTACAGCATACAGACATTTTGGCTACGTCATTTGAACATTTGCAAAGCAGAGGACGTAGAGGTAAAATTATTAATTTGAAGTTATTGTAATTACTTTTTTAACTAAATGACGTCAAACCTCTTTTTAAAAGCCTGTAACCGGGAACCATTCGTTGGTCCCCTCGACCCATCGCCTTGCAACGCGTTCCATAATGAACTAACTTACATGAGCACACTGTTTTTTTGTTATTGCTTAGGTACTGTTAATGGTGTGATATTTGTGTTCTTTCAGGTAATTTTAAACAGCCAGAAACACATTCAGAAAAGCATAATTTATCATTTCTTGGAGCCTTGGCTGAACGAAGGACTTTTAACTAGCAAAGGTAACTTTATTTGTACTCGTACAACGAAGTATTATTATACTGAATATATTTCAGGGAACATCCTAGTAGGTATTTTGAGTGTATGGACCTATTCTAGCAGATATGACTTAATTCTATATAAAGATATCATTGAAAGCGTTAAATCAATAATATTTCAGGAGACAAATGGCAAAAAAGACGAAAAATTCTTACTCCAGCCTTTCATTTTAACATTTTGCGTCACTTCTGTGACACGTTCAATGAACAAAGTGTGAATATTGTGCTATCGTTGAAAGAGGAGATCGGGAAATCAGAAACGGACGTAGGTCCTTTCGTGTCACAATTTACAATAACTACCATCTGCAGTAAGTTACACGATGATACCATTTCCTTTATCTTCCGTTACCTTAAGAAATTGTTAAAAAAGTATTTTATTTTCGTGTTGATATCCCTCAGGGATTCACTTCGAAATTTTGACATAGGGTTTTTCTTCTTAGTTCTTGTTGAAAGACTTTACCAATTTTACATTTCCTAGCAAATTCGATTATAAATTCAAGGCATAATAATCATTGATTGATATACTGACAATTAGTCCACAGCAATTAGTAAAGTCACATTTACGAGCGGTTTGCCTATTACACCCAACGGCGATGATTCAATTTTATTGTTCTTGTAAAATATATATAATTTTATGCTCGCTAATTGATACTTCACTCATTTTTCCTTTATTGTTTCTTAATTTAAATCATTGGTAAAGTCACGATAGATACATTCATCCACTCCGTATCTCGGTATGTACTTATTGAAAATTTCATGTTTTACCAAAGTTGTTAAAGCTACTGTATATGAATTTTGCATTGGAAACGAACTATAAGGGGAAAATTAGATTTTGCCGCGATTTCGGCTGGTTTTTTCAAAATGTCGGTGCGAGGGCAGGTGCGCCAAGATCGAAAATTTGGATTTTACAACAGGGGGAAAGTTTATAAAACATATAAAACAATTGAAAAAAATAATAATTTAGATCGCGATCCCCTTTATAACGCTAATTTCACTGGCCTATTGGGTGTGACAGGCAA
Organism: Limnephilus marmoratus; assembly: GCA_917880885.1. Taxonomy (NCBI): domain Eukaryota; kingdom Metazoa; phylum Arthropoda; class Insecta; order Trichoptera; family Limnephilidae; genus Limnephilus; species Limnephilus marmoratus. The sequence continues at coordinate 49,369,994 of OU862910.1, read as the reverse complement.
ATCGGAAATATGATAAATAATAATATTTTTCCCTTTCATGGTTTATGATTTTGCCATTTAAATAAGGTTAAGGACTTAATTAAGTGCCCATTAGAAATCCCTCAATCCTAAAAATATTATTACATGTTGTTCCTGTAGAGACCGCCATGGGTACGCAATTGGAATCAAATGACGCTTCAACATATGAAAACTATGAAAACGCAATTCACGAAATGGGAAAAATATTGATTTATAAAATAATCAGAGTTTGGTTTTATTTTAATCCAATATTTCAATTCAGTTTCATGGGACGAAAACAGAAACGGCTATTGTCAGCGTTGCATAAATTTACCTTAAATATTATAAGAAAGCGACGAGAAACGATGCGGAAAGAAATTACTTCCACTTCCATTGCTGATATAGAAAACGATGCATCCATCATGAACAGTAAAAGAAAACTGGCGATGTTGGACTTATTATTGTTTGCTGAATACAATGGGAAGATTGACGAACTTGGGATCAGAGAAGAAGTTGATACATTTATGTTTGAAGTAAGTTTTGTGTGCAATTAAATTTTCTTCTATTATTTTCTGCATCTCGAACCCAATTATATCGTAACCTTTAACACTTGTCAACACTTGGAACAATGTCGGATGTACAAATATGTTACCTTATAAAATACACTTGTAAAAGAGAATATCATAAATATAAACGGTGGTTATATCAACTTTACAAGTTGCCTTTTAAAGGCAGCTTCAATTATGCTAAATTTATCGAACTCCGACATAATTCTGTTCAACAGCAACTTTGCTCTCCCCGGCATGCCCATCGTAAAGTTAATCCTGCAAACTATCTGTAGGTGTCGGAGATAACCATCGGGAACATAGAAATGCTATATGCTCTCCATGATAGTCGGGTTTTTATCCACGAATCAGTCTGAAGAAATGTGTAGCAATGTGTACATCCCTTCTGACTCGTAGATGGTTCATTTCCAACAATTTGATCCTGTGACATGATTTAATACCACCCGTGAATAATGGTAAACATGGCTTTAATAATAATAATATTTAAGTCCATGCAAATTATTAATTATTCACTAATAATTTGCAAGGCAGATGGAAAAATTACACCTTTAATTTCATACGACGAGAATGTCAAAATTCTTATAAATACCAACCAGGAATTATTAGATTCCCGGTCAAATAAAATTATTCACGCAAAACACTTAAAATGATCTCAACCAAACGTATGTTGACAAATTTTCGTCAAATAGATGGTTGAGTATTGGAGAATTGAGCGCAGAAATAGAAGGTTTGCCATTCAAGATAGTCATTAATACTAAAAATTATAAGAAGCCTCTAATCAAAGATACAAATCAAATTGATGATTAATGTAGAAAATGTTTGACTTTTCCGGACACTATAGAACATATTATATCGGGATGTTCTGAATTAGCGCCGTCGGGACTATACATTTAGGCACAATCAGGTTTTAAAAATAATTCACCAAAGTTTGGTAACTAAACATAACTTGATTGACTGCCGTAATATAGTACTCGTACCATATTTTTTTTTATTTATTGAAAGTGCGATGTCCGCTACTTTCGGATGCCTAGTTGTGGTGTCCGTGGCTGTCCATTCGTGATGGCAGCGCCAATTAGGTTATGTGGACTCACAGATGTATGGACGAAATATTGTGTAGGTAGTACACGAATGAAGAGAGTAACAGTTTACAGTACAGGTATTTATTAGGGGAGCTGCCTAAGCAAAAGAGGACGAATCTCGCATACATCGCCTTATATAGACTCACGCAAGCATGCTATCTCGCTTGCACTCATACAATACACACAGACATTACACCCCCACACTTAAACAATAATTGTGGTGAACGTATGTCTTGCGGTATAAGAGAGACATGCATGTATGAGTGAGACAGCATGAGTAACGTATAAAAGGGTGTGATTGCTGTCTACCGTCCTCTTTGCATTCAGGCTTCCTACGAAGCGCAACTGTACAATCTCGGAATAAACGTCACTAGTCTACCTACGAGTATTATTGTCAAACGCCCTGTACTGAGATCACCATCATAAGGAATCTGGATCCATCAGCAGGAGTCCAGAAGGTAATGCTGATAACCGGCCACGGTCATCACAATAATTACATGATATATATATATATATATTTCAGCCTAGCTTATACAATTTAAATTTCTACATATTTCATTATTTTATTCTATATATACATATACATATTTTTATTTTAACATGTAATTATTTAACAGTTCTTTTTTATTTCACTTTGGGTAGCGTGGGCGTGGTTGAGGTCTGGAACGCAGTCTCCCTTCCCATGGTGGCTGCGATCTGCAAAGAACAGGGGAATTAGTATTGGTCCTGTCCACGTCTGAGAGTGGACCAAAGTCCAACACATTATCAGAATAGTCACTCTCCCCCCACCTAACCTTTCTATCAGAAAGCTGATCGTGGTGTCTTTTCCAAACCTGGCCTGTTGAATGTATCTTAACCATATAGGTTCTACTCCCTAATCTTTTGATAATTGTACCCAAAATCTAATTATTCTTTTTATTTCTAAAATCTTTGGTCAAAACTTTTGATCCCAAATCAAAGAATTTTTTAAATTTTCTTCCCCGGTAATATTTTTTTTGACTGTTTTGACTAGCTACCATTTTATTTTTTACTTTATCATCAATTTTTTTTAAATCACTACACTTGTCATTATTCATTTTTGGAACAACCGTGTTAAAAATTAAACGAATTTTTCTACCTAACATCAATTCACTAGGTTCAATTCCCGTACATAACGAAAGTGTATTCCTAATATCAATTAAAAATGACAGTAATTTATCGTCCAGATCCCCTGGAAATCTGTTATTCACTAATATTTTTTTTTTTAATTTTTAATTATTTTGACAGCATTTTCTGCCAAGCCATTTGAAGCCGGGTGCTGGACTGCTGACGTCATATGTTCAATATTAAATTCACGACAAAATTCCTGAAACAAAGCTGACGTGAAAGCTGTTCCATTATCACAATTTTTTCCGGTGTACCAAAGTTAGAAAACATTTTCTTTAATATTTTGATTGCACTAACTGAATCTACCGTTGGTACTATTTGACAATCCACCCACTTTGTGGTAGCGTCTACCACCACAAAAAAATTTAAATTACCGAAAGGACCTAGATGATCTATATGAATACGGTTCCAAACTAAATTATTCACTGGCCAACTCGCCAATTGCACTTTGGAAGGAGTAGGTAAACATACTGCACACCTAGTACACTGTTTTACCTCCTTCTCAATATCAGCATTTATACCTAACCAGAAAAAATAATTTCTAGCTAAACTTTTCGATTTCACTATACCCAGGTGCGAACGGTGAATAAATTTCAAAACTGATTCTTTTAATTCCACTGGTACTACCAGTTTACTATCATAGAACAAACATGCATCATGAGTTGATAACTTATCTCTAATATGCCAAAATTTTAATAAATCAGAATTTAAGTTTTTTTTTTCAGGCCACCCTGTATTCACATAATTGACAATCTCTGATAAAACTAAATCCTGTTCCGAACTCCGTTTAAATATTTCCGGATTTATTTCCGTTTCAACAGAAGTATTATTTAACCGTTCTATTTCCAAACTATCGATATCGGTATCGTTAATTATATCCAAGAAATAATGGTTATCTTCGTATTCCTCAATATAATTATTACTCCGTTGCATCGATAATCTTGACAAGAAATCTGCTTTATTGTCGTCCGACTTGATGTACTCTATAGTATAATTAAACGACTGCAAAATTAGAGCATAACGTTGTAATCTGTTCGCGCTAGAATTGGTACCTGCTTATTTGTATCTAGAATATGTACAAGCGGTTTATTGTCGCAAGACAGAATAAACTTATTTCCATACAAGTATTGAAAGAATCTTTATAAACCGAATATGATTGCGCACGCTTCTTTATCCAAAATTGAATATTTCCGTTCGGTTTCCGATAAAGTCCTACTTGCAAATGCAATTGGGCGTTCTATCCCGTTATCATACTTGTGACAAAGCATTGCTGAAATCCCGATATTACTGGCGTCCGTAATGAGTTTCAAAGGGATACTGGGATTGAAGTGAACTAGAATTTTTTCTGACATCAATTGTTTTTTTACAAAATTAAAAGCATCACTACATTCTTCCGACCACAAAAATACGGTTCCCTTTTTCAATAAATTATAGAGTGGCGACAGAGTGTCCGATATATTCCGTAAAAACATTCTATAATATGAGATTACTCCCAACAAACTTCTTAATTCTGACACATTCCTTGGAACTGCTAAATTCTTAATCGCTTCTACTTTACTTTCTAGCGGCATTATACCTTCCTGAGAGATTTTAAAACCTAAGTATTCAATTTCCGGTACACAAAAATAACATTTCTGGTCATTTGCGGTCAGACCATGATCATTTAATTTCTTAATTACCGCGTCACATACCGAATTTAATTCTTCTTTCGAATTACCAAATAATAATATATCGTCTAAAAATACACGCACATTTTTTAAACCACCGACGATAGTTGCTATGACTTGCATAAAAATCGCCGGACTCGTCGTAAGCCCAAACGGCAAAACTTTATACGCATAATGTGGGTTGTGTGGGTTGTGTGGGCTATGTGGGTTGAAATAACACATAGTTTTTTTGAACTTTCATTTTTTGAAGCATTTTTTAAATCAATTTTTGCGAAATGTTTCACGCCATTTAACAAAGAAATTAAATCTTCTACTCTAGGCAACGGAAACTTTAAAGGTGCCTACATTGGATTCGAAGTGTTTTTGAAATCTGTACATATCCTAATCGTGCCATATTTTTTTAACAATAACAATTGGACTTGCCATTTCAACTTTCTCAATAATGTCGTCGTTCACCATTTTTAGCAATTCATTTTCCACTTGCTCCCGCAAACAATACGGAATGGGTCTCGGGTTAACGAACCTTGGTTTAAAATTTAAATTCGACTTTGCATTCTCCATACTCAATACATGTTCCCACGTAGAAGCTATATTAATGCATTCTAGAAATGACTTGCTTAAACCTTCCATAAAAAGTTTGTGCTTCATTTTCTCATTGAACACACCAATAATAAATATATCTTTCAAACACGATTCTAATCTTGCTTCAAAGTTTCATGACAAACTAATATTTTTAAGCTTCGCGGCAAACTCTTTAATAGATTCATTAGCCGATTGTTTACATTTATAGAACATTTCCAGTGATTCGAAAATATTGTGAATAGGCTTACAATGGGAATCTAGTAATTTACACAAATCCTCAAATGAGGTTTCCGACACTTTTTTTGGAAAACACAAATCGCTTAACAATGAAAAGGTATCTTCGGTGAGATTATTCAAGAGGAACGCTCTTTTACGTTCTGGCGACAAAATTTTCTCATCATATAATATGAGAGCTTGGTCCAGTCTCTCCTTGAACAGGGACCACACTCCTGTCTTGTGACAGAATGCCCCCAGACTTTTACAAATCGCATCCATCGGGAATAAGAGCTGAAACAAATTTCGATTAAAAAACTTATCTCAGCGCTTCCGGGTGAATCCGCTCCAAAACCGACGACCTCGCCGCTCCAAAGTGTCTCCCCACACAGCTTCCGGATCTCCATCACCAGCCGTCTCTTTTGACCGCTGATCGCCCGTGTCCGTCTCCCTGCAGCTGCAGAATCCAGCCCTTGTCCGGTCCCGCTTGAATAGCTGCAGCGACAGAATCTGACCTTGCCCCAGATTCCGGCTTCCTCCGTAGATGGTCCTCTTGTCACCGTCTTCTTCTTACTGCATGCAATGCTAGCATGCCACGCCAAATTTGCTCCCTCAATACTGCAATACGGATGCAGGCTCTAATGCACGTCTTCTTGACATACGTGATGGCGTCTTCTTGAATGCGTCTTCATGCAACAATTTTTTTCTATTGTCGCAACCCTCTGCTCTTCCGTAATCTTCACTTTCAGATAAATTTCGCCTTCAAGTTCTTTAATTTCCGTGGCTGCGCCAGTTGTGATGTCCGCTACTTTCGGATGCCTAGTTGTGGTGTCCGTGGCTGTCAATTCGTGATGTCAGCGCCAATTAGGTTATGTGGACTCACAGATGTATGGACGAAATATTGTGTAGGTAGTACACGAATGAAGAGAGTAACAGTTTACAGTACAGGTATTTATTAGGGGAGCTGCCTAAGCAAAAGAGGACGAATCTCGCATACATCGCCTTATATAAACTCACGCAAGCATGCTATCTCGCTTGCACTCATACAATACACACAGACATTACAGAAAGTATAGATAATACATATTAAAATCAACAAACAAGTCCTGCTAAGCCAATTGAATTGGCTTGTCAACAGGTGCTTATATTTTAGTTACATATAGATTTTTTACATTTAAAATTTACATCTTATATCTACAGATTCAACTAATTCAACTATTCAACATTATGAACACGAACCAAATTCATTTTTAGAAAATGAATTTTATAAAATACTAGCAGACCCGGGAACACGTTGCTGTGGCTAACGAAACACAACGCCATTACCCAATCTTTATAAAAACCACACCACACGCTTTCCAGCTACCCGCTGCCCGCTGCCTGAATTGAATATTTGAATTTCTCGGCTTTTCTCTACTATAATACGCATGATATAAACGAATTAATTCGCCACTAATTATACAATGCTTGCAATGCAAAGGGGCCGTTCAAGTATTACGTAACGCACTTGGGGGGGAGGGGGGGTCTGGTAAAACGTTACGGCGCGTTACGGGGGGAGGGGGGGGGGGTTCGAAGGACGCGTTACGTAACATGTTTTTCTTTATTTAAATAAAAAACTAAGGAATTGAAATTTTCCAAGTTGGCAAGCCTTTTAGTTTATGTTGTACGGGAAATTCCTCGACTGTATTGTGCGTCATTTTTATTTCATTTTCGTTGTCAGTATTCGTTAGTGTTTTAAACACGAATTACGCATAAACATAATTTGCTGTAGTCAGTGTTGTTAATGTGAGTTTTTAGGAATTATAATGTCCTCTAAACCGGGAGATTTACATCATCAGATGTTATTGGCCTATAAAGGCTCTCATGCTGACTTGCCAGCGCAGCGCAACCAAAAAATGCCAACCAAATTTGGAAGACAGCAAAAGAAAAATTAAAAAAATTAAAAATTTCTTTGCAACATATGAATGATGTTATACGAGAGTTTTTAGTAAGAACAACGCTTTTTAGTTATTACACGTTAGTTTACTGCTAAAATATAATAATATTACCTAAAGCTAGGTTTCGTCGTACATGCATAGTTACACTCAAAACATGAAAAAGGTTTTCTTCACTTTGAATCGTTCTGTGGATTTTTTAATCTCCCTTTCGAGAACTTGAAAAACCACGCTGGGACAAAAAAATAGTTTTGTCTGCTGAAGGTAAACATGTGATTTTTCGTGCCTCTTTGTAGAACACGAATAGTTGCAGTAGAAACATGTAAGTGGTTTTGTAGCACTATGAGTCAGCAAATGATTTCTAAGAAGTTCCTTTGTACAATATGAATAATTGCAGTCGGGACACGAAAAAGGTTTTGGTCCAGTGTGGGTAAACATTAAATTTTTAGATACCATTTTTTAGCGCCTGAATAGTCGCACTCGGGACAAGTAAAAGGTGGTTTTTCATCACTGTGAATTAGCAAGTGCCGTTTTAGTTTTTTTTTCGAAAAGAAGAATAGTTGCAGTCAGGGCATCAAATGGGTTTTTCACCACTTTTTTTTTTTTTTACAGTGAATACCGCACAAGAATCTCAACTGCTCCCGTCTGGAGCCAGTGAGACTATGGCATCCCCAATTGGGGTATGTTGTGAGGCTGAAGGTAGTGGGGAGGGGAAGGAGGTGGGGAAGAGGAAGGTTGGGAAGTACCTGGCTATTCAGATCTGGTCACTAAACACGGCTAGGCTAAAGTCATTTTCAAGCAACGTTTCAATTCTGAATGGTGGTCTTACACCAGGGCGATACTGATAGTATCTTCCACTCTGGAACATGCCGCAAATATACTATATATTATTTTAAATGAATTAATTGTGAAATAACACAAATTGATCAAATAAAATTTATTTGCGCATGCCGGGTTCGAACCCGCGACCTCCGGAATGTGAGTCAAGAGTCTTAGCCACTGGACTACGGAGGTCGTCCACTGTGAGTAAACATGTGATTTTTTTATTTCTCTGAATAGTTACAGTCGGAACATGAAAAATGCTTTTCTCCACAATGAGTAGAGTCAGCAAGTGAATTCTTGGATATCCCTTTTAAGAACACAAATAGTTGCAGTCAGGACATGTAAAAGGTTTTCTCTTCTGTAAATCGCACGGTGGATTTATAAATTGTCCTTTTTAGAACTTGAATAACTGCATTCTGGACAGTAAAATGGTGTTTGTCCACTGTGCGTGATTTTTGGTGACTCTTTGTAGAACATGAATAGTGCAGTAGAAACATGTAAAAGGTTTTGTACCACTTTGAGTAAGCAAATGATTTCTAAGAAGTTCCTTTGCACTACATGAATAATTGCAGTCGGGACATGAAAAAGGTTTTTGGCCAGTGTCGTTCAACACGTGAACTTTTGGATACCGTTGTATAGCGCATGAATAGTCGCAATCGGGACAAGAAAAAGGTTTTTCGTCACTGTGAGTTAGCAAGTGCCGTTTTCGTTATTTTTTTTTCGAGAAGTAGAATAGTTGCAGTAAGGACATGAAATGGATTTTTCTCCACTGTGGGTAAACATGGGTAATTTTTAGATTTCTCTTCGAAGTACATGAATAGTTGCAGTCGGAACATGAAAACGGTTTTTCTATACCGTGAGTCAGCAAGTTACTTCTTAGATATCTCTTTAGAGGACACGAATAGTTGCAGTCAGGACTTGAAAACGGTTTTTATCTTCTGTGAATCATACTGTTGATTTTTAAATCTTCCCTCTTTGAGAACTTGTATAACTGCATTCGGGAAGTGGAAAAGATTTAACTCCACTATGAGTCAGCTTGTGAATCATAGTGGAGTAAAGTGTTGCTCCACAGGGAAAACTTAGGAAAATTACTTTCCTCAGGGCCTCCTCACTAAAGCTAATGTAAAAGAAAGTATGTGTTGTAAAACCATGTAGATTCTAGGTAAGATAGTGTTAAATTGTGGAGATCTGGAAGGAATACACGGCCGATAAAAATAATAATATTCTCATTTTTTTCATAAATGACAATATGAATAAATAAAATGTATATAATGTATCGCGAGTTAGAAATCTCTTGTTTTATTTATTACCGCAAACGCGATAAAATCAAGAAAAAATATATTTAAGCGACATTTCAGTACGTTGCGCAACTTAATTGTGACTTTTAGGTAAAAATTGTTACTTGGGTGTTACGTAACGCTTAGGGGGGGGGGGGGGGGGTTGAACAGGAAAACGTTACGGCGCGTTACATGGGGGGAGGGGGGGTCAAAAATCTTCAAAAATTGCTTTACGTAATACTTGAACGCTCCCAAAACTGGATATTTGAAAAAGAAAATCAAATACCTACTTACTCTAGGACATCTATTTTCCAATTTCTTCCGTAGAACGAATTACAAAAGTGACTATAGTACGGCCCGCCAGCCGTTTTAAATCGCACAAAAATATGTTTTCTCTGAATTTCTCGGCTTTTCTCTAATATAATTTACATGTATTATACATATAAACATTCCTCTTCGATCACTCTATCTATTGGTGAAAACCGTATGAAAATCGGTTGCGTAGTTTAAAAGATTAACGCGCACATACATTTTGAGCGACTTCATTTTATACTATGTAATGATGATGATAATGATAATGATGATGATAATGATATTATGATAAAACTATACTAACGGACAGAACAATTAGTCATATTAGACCCGATATAGTTTAACATGACAACATTTTTAAAAATAACTAATATAATTGATGTCACTATTCCAAATTCCTGTATTATTCAAAAATCTGTTTCTGAAAAAATAAGAAAATATATAGATCTAGGAAACGAGAATAAAAGAATTTGGCATTATCAGACTATAAAAATATTACCATTTGTTATTTCGGCTACTGGCATTATTCCTAGCTTTCTCATTCAAAATTTAGGCTTATTAGACTTGTCAAAGAATTTATATATAAAAATGCAAAAATTAGTCATTTTAAATACATGTAGGATTACGAAAGATTTTTTAAATATTTATATTGATGGATCAGTAGGATTTATCGGTCCACCTAGGAGTTCTACCGAGCCGAACCCTCTTATATGAAAATATATGGAGTCGGTGAATTATTTTCCTATTTGGTCTCTGGTAGGTTAACATGTTGTTCTTAAAATGATAGTAATAAAAATAATAATTTTGTATTTCAGAATATGGGGAGGATAGAGCAATCCCACATAGTCCCATATAGTTATACATATTTGCACAACAGATTTTAGGTTACAAAAATCAGGTATATAGAATAGGAAAAAAAAAACATAAATGGTAATAAAAATAAAATAAATAATCGCATCCTGGTTCCGGTGATCCGGTGTCCCGGCTTTATAATATACCTAATATCACCAAACTTATGATTATGAACCTGCTTACTTCACAAGAAACATGTATGTTCATAAAATGTTTTTTTTTTATTTTAAATCCTGCCTTATAAATATTTCAAATAAAATTATAAAATCAAAGTTTGATAAGAAAATATTATAGGGTGAATGAACCTAACTAATTCTCAGACAGACAGCTTTCAACTCTTGTAAATGTAAATTGTTTCCATTTCGATCTTTGTAAAGTTTAGGCAAGAGTAGAGACACAGTATACTTCTAAACTCGTTGTGGAAGCACTGATTACAAATCCTCGTAATCAGGACCCTCAAATCTGCCAACGTCGAATCGTTGGTCGTTCTACCAGGATGAATTGATTCACAAGTTTTGCCTGTTATTATAGTCAGTGAAAAATGAGATGGTGGTTATCAAAAGGTTTTGGTTTCATTCTGGCTTCTTTGAAAATGTTAGCATATTGCGAGAAGGAGAGCATTGCTTATAATGTAATTACGGTTTTGATAACCGCCAGAATAAATAATGACCGATAAAAGTGATCACATGACAACACTGACGCCTCCAGGTCATCATTGCTTTCATTAAACATTCTACATCTAGCATAGCAATATTATGTTCAGTGAAATTGTGCACACGTATCTTTGTTATGAAATACATCGCACTTGGTGCTAATTTGACAGCTTGCAAGTCCTGGATGAATGAGTCCTGGATGGCACAGTTTTATTTACCAACATTTTCCTTATCCTTAGATTTTCTTGCCAATTGATTGGGTGTTTGAGGTTTCAATTCAGAAATGTTTTCATGGGCCCAGCACATATCGCGCTGATCTTTTTCGGGTGGATCAAAACCAGAATTATGATTTATTCATGTCGTTTGTTTGTCAAATCACGCGATCGGGTATTCTACTAGAAGAAAGTCGAAAAAAATCCTTTTTTCGATTTTCGACTTTCATATTTCGACTTTCGGCTTTGGACTTTCGACGTCATAATGTGAGCGATGAATAAACGAAAAATAATCATTTTAGGTATTGCCCTAAATGTTGTTTTTAAAATAAATTCATATGTTCATAACTTGTTGTGGATGGAATTTGTTATTTCTTGACCTTAGAACGTTTTGCAAAAAATCAATCACCTTATCCACTTTCATCTAATTATTTGTAATATGTATAATTATGTACTTAACTCATGCTGACGTGTTTCTGTTATAATTATTATAACATTATAATATGTTATATTTATACATGCATCCTACATATTGTGTCTTGTCATACCCGGCAGACTTTACGCGCTGTCTCATTTGACGGTGTTGCTGTCATGAAATAGCGTGCATACCACGTTGCCCATTTGGATTAGTGGCCACATTTGATGAAATTTTAATTATTGAAAAAAAAATGTCTCCGGACAGCAAAATGATGTTTACATTTTTTACATCATGTAAACCCAGGAATCGCTGGTTAGTACCTAGGGTATCTGTCTATCAATATTAGTCGACTTCATCACAGTCCTCACACAGATGCATAACTTACATATAACGTTTTTCGTTGAGACTTAATAATTATTATTAAAGATCACTTCTTCAATAATTGCAATTGTGGTGTTATTTTAATAATAACTTTAAACCCACCACTATTTAATCAAAATAATCCACATATTTTAAAACCAATAGTTCCTCTGACACAATAAACGTATAATGAAAAATAGAAAATAATATCTATAGATAATTAAGTACCTACTTATAGACAAAAAAATATTATAATGAGTTGTAATTCATTAGTTAAGAGGTATCATAATTTTTTTTATTTAAAATAGATAATAATTATTGCATTCAATTATATATTTAAAAAAAAAAAACATTTATAAAAAACACAAAATAATCAAAGAGTAACGAAGACATCTAAATAATAAAAAGGAAATTGTTTTCCGATATATGTATTAATATAAAAATAAATTTAAGGTGCCTATTTATAAAAACGGGCATTAATAATATTAAAATATTTATAATATTTAACTTTTCATAGAAAATTTTTATAATTTATAAAATTTCAAAGTTATCTGATTGCAAACCCATTGTATTTGTACGTAACATTTGCCTTTTAAGCCTTTATTTGAACCTAAAGAATGATTTATTTTTTAGTTGGCACATTCAGAATAATTATTAATAATTACATCATGCTTACTTTGATAATTTTTAATTTTGTGTAAATTAATAAAAGTTTTTAATCTACACTTATCAATATAAATCGAACGACTTTTGGCATATTATGGAAAGTTTACAAACGTCTTGAGCGATCGCTTGCCATAATGTGCCAAAATTTATAGAACCTAAAAATACGGGATAAACGATGAAATCTAGGTGGATTAACTGACTTTAAACCGCAGTAAGCAGTTCAAACGTTTCCATTTTAATATTTTGAGGAATTACGATATTATTTAAATCGAATGACCAAATTAAAAACCGACCACCCATCGTTTGATTGGAAAAATGCTATAATTACCTATGGCACAAAAATTTGATTTATTTTATATAATTGTTTTTTTTTATACCTAATGAGTGATTTATTAGTTATCACAGTAATAACTAAAGCAGCACCACTCACTTTAATGTTTTTTTGTTTGGTTATAGGACTTATTTGTCCACAAACAAGTCAAAGGGCTGTTCCTCTTCGGTGAAAGCTTATATCGATGGACAAATACGTTTGTAGTCAACTCTCGCTGCGTTGCCTATACTTCCTGATACACCCTGCATAATTCCCATGAAATAATTATTAATTCCATTTTTTGTTGTGAATTATCTAATTTATCTTATATAATAGATTTTTATTATTTCAGGGTCACGATACTACAAGAATGGCTATTACTTTCTGTTTGATGTGTTTGGCAAATAACAAAACCGTACAGGTAGGAATAAAGTTTTTTTTAATATGTCCTATAATTTTTATAAGTTCAATAAAAAGTTTATTTTAATTAAAAATAAAACAATAAGTTTGTAAACACCACTTTTATTTTTATACTTTATGTCGACCATGTTTCGCTACAACCGTAGCTTCTTCAGGGCAGTATACTACTCTGCTAAAGTTAAGTTTTAGGTGTGTTATAAATAAAATATATGGTTTAAAATAAAATGGGCTGGACTCCTCCAGTGATGGAAGAAGTAGGCGCAAGAGTAGATAGAGAATTGAACAAGGGAATGTTCTTTGTCAATGGGGAACAACCTAAATATTGGACTTTTATTTAACTTTATTTGATTATTAATTACTTTACTATTAATGTTTTTGGCTTTCCTTAGTTCTAGTGCTTCTAAGTTATCCAATATGATACCTATTTCATTTTTATGCGTTACGATGACGCCTGTGTTTTTATCAAATTTATGGTCCGTTTCAATAAGATGGTTTGCAAATTCGTAGAAGCCATTACTAAGTAAATATCTTAGGTGTTCTTTATCTCGGTATAAGTATTCCGTGCCGTTTTGCCTATATAAAACGCGGGACAATCACTGCATTGAAGTGAATAAATACCCGAGTGGCTTAAACTAACTTCTTTGTCCATACCCTTCCTTAAAAGCTTACCTATGGTATTATTGGTGTAAAATGCTGGTTTGGTTTCTAATGTGATATTTTTTACGCTTTTTTGAGAAAAAATATGGATGTACAAGTTTCTACGCCATTGATAAGGTTGATTATTATTGGTTGTTATATTATTATTAGGAGAGGGGCTGCTGAATAAAAAAATATTTAAAATTTTATTTTAGTTTTAGATTAATTTTTTTTTTTTTTAATAATTATTTAAAAATTATATTTTAGGAGCGCGTAGTTGCTGAGTTGGACAAAATTTTTGAAAATAATGAACAGTCCCCAACCATAGAAGACTTTCACAAGATGCGATATTTGGAATTGTGCTTGAAAAAAACACTTCGACTTTACCCGAGTGTTGCTTTCATATCTCGAGTATCTACTCAAGGAGCAAGTTCAGTTGCGTAAGTATCGGAAAAGTATAACATCAAATCAACAAATAATGTTAAAATGTGTATAATTCACACATGGCGGGTGCGGTGAGAAGCTCCATCGCGAACGGCTGCCACGCCGAGACTAAGCGTCAGAGAGAGTGCAGCGTGGTGGGGATTTAGCGCAAGGGAACCAAGTTGCACGCCAGGGTTGCCGGATCGTGCGTAAAATCATCTTGGAGACTTCCTCCTATGTCAGAATGATAAAAATCGTTACCATTTATTGGTTTGGTCCCAATTTTTCCCCACATTACACTTGTTTTATATAAATAAATCACATTTTAACGTAAACCTGTAGATACCCTGCCTCTGCTGCCCGCGAATGAATTGATAAATTGTCCCTCCGGTTAAAAAGGTTGATCGGCACTGGTTAAGATCATATTTCTCACATTGACAATATGGGAGACTACGATTCCTATGAGAACAAATTAGTTTGAGGGAAACAGTAAATATATTGCATTTCTAACCTAACCCAATCAATGACGAATAGGTTTTTTTACACTCGGTTTACGTACGTATTATATTTATGTGGACAATTCCTTTCAGCCAATTACATCGTACCAGCGGGAACAAGTTGCCATATTCACATATATGATTTGCATAGAGACCCTGCAGTATTTCCAGACCCAGAAAAGTTTATACCAGAAAGGTTTACTCCAGAAAATTGTTCAAAGAGAAATCCGTTTGCCTACATTCCGTTCAGTGCAGGACCAAGGAACTGTATTGGTAATGTATTCACTGTTCGACATTTTAGCGTGTATGATTCTAAGTTTATAACGTGTTTATATATAAATACAGAGTACAGAAAAATTTAATTCAATTCATTATTTAAAAACATTACAAAATTATGTTAAAAAGAATTACACAAATATAAAAAGTAGGTTTGAGCTATACTAGTAGCCAAGTAATGCACGCGTGCTTGTAAAATACGAACCAAAACAAATAGTAAGATTGGGCAAAAAGTATATTGAAGTACGATTCATACGTCAAAATCATATATTTATTTTTCAAATAGTCGCCGTTAAGACTAACGCACTTATAACGTGTAACAAGTTTTTTTCATTACGTAACTGAAAAATTCTTCCGACATTTCTCGAACCCAGGATTTGACAGCTGCTTTCACCTCATCGTCCGAGGTGTAATGATTACCCTTTTAATGTCTCTTGAGAAGAGGAAAAAAATAAAAATCGCAAGGCGAAAGATCGGGAGAGTGAGAAGGGTGTGGAATCGGTTCAAACTTCAGATTTTGCAGAGGTTCTAATCGACGCTGTTTGTTCTCCTCTGTGAAACGACGTGGTACCATCGTCCACAGATTTTAACATATTCAACAATGAAGCCGACACGTTTCTTGAATATTCCAAAATGGTTTGTGGTTCGCTTTTGAGTGATTCGCCGGTCATTTTGAATCAAATCGTGGACGAGTTTGGATTGTTTATCGTCTGCATCATTGATCGGGCGTCCGCTGCGTGTTTCATCAATAATTATTTCTTTTCACGCTCACAATCGTGAAATTTTATTACCCAATACACCTCTCAATAGCGTCACCATAAACATCCTTTAAGCGACAATGAATCTCAGTAGGAGTCACTTTTTCAGCAGTTCAAAATTTGATAACAGCACCCATATTTACCTTGCTTTCACATAACACTAAAACACGTCTCCATACTTCCGCTTCTCAAAATACACTGGATGAATTCAATGACCTCAAACTCAAACAAAAGAGGAGGAATGTCACTTCCATATTCCATCTAGCGCGCTTTTGAAGGTAATTTTTTTCGCGCTATACAAGCATGTGTGCCTATCCTCGTAGCTTTATAAATACAGCTTATTTGTGTTGGTATCCGAATTGATTCTATTCAATTCAACAGCCAGCATGCTCTCCCCACCTGCAGGACTAGCTTGCTAATGGTCAGGGTATAGATGTTAATATTGGCAGTAAATTTCCCAATTTGAGTAATACAATTACTTACTATACCCACCCAAGTAACCAAAATTGGACAAAACTGAGAAAGTCTCTATACATTCACAATTATCATGAATCTATAACTGCAAAGAAGGTACACAATGCCGGACTTACGCGAGTAAATAATTCTTTTCTATATATTTTCAGGTCAAAAATTTGCAATGTACGAATTGAAGTCAGTCGTATCCTCCATATTGCGAAACTACCGTCTGGAGCCAATCACCAAACCAGAAGATATAGTTTTCTTGCCTGATCTGGTACTGAGAACCAGGGATCCCGTTAAAGTGAAGATCCTGCCTAGAATTTCTTAATTCTACATTTTATAAATGTCTACAGATGAGCATGACCCTTAATATATGTACATTGTTAAATAATAAAGAGATATTTTAATTGGCCAAATACCCACATTTAAGAATTATTACACAGTACACAGTGCAAGCATCTTGCCTTTAGAATAAGCTACCATATTCTACGGGGTGACCCCTCAAAGGTCACCATCAAGAACATAGGAGGCACTTTCAGTTCCCACCAGATTAAGGTTACCAACTTATATTTTTCCTTCCCAGCCTGAAAAAAATTATACTCACTAATTTGTAACCACTAAAATTATTTTATAACCGCCGCACCACCCTGATGAAATGCAACATAATTTTTTACTGTATGCGTGTGTAAAAAAAATTTTCACCAGACAATTTTTTTTTTTAAATAATCATATAATTATGTTAAAGATAGATGAATAAAATATGTAATTTTTTCTAAAAATCACGAATTATAATAATTGTAAAATGAGGATATAAGTGTTAAGGAACTACAGTCCATTTCTTTTATTTTTTTTCAGTTTTGACCATCTAACTTTGATACTAGTTTTCAAGTTATTTTTCGTATTTAAAGTAATTTTCAAAGTTTTTTAATATTCCCCAAAACAAAAAATCTATATTTTATCATCTGATACACACTCAGTATAGCTGCTTTTAATATTTCGGCGTTAACGGAACGGCGACGGTATAAATAGGCAATAAACATACGTTCCATGTTACAATAATGCTGCAGCTCTTTCTTACACATTAAATAATGGCGAAACAAAATATGAGACACACAATGTAGGTATGTCTGTTTCCTCCAAAGGAAAAAAGTGGTACTTTGGAGGAAACAGACATACGTACAGTGTGTGTCTCATTTTTTGTCTCATCATTATTTAATGCGTAAGCTGCAGCATTATTGTTACAAAGGAACGTACGTTTATTGCCTTTTTGTACATATTAAAAGCGCCTAATTTTGTATGCAAAATTAAAACGTTTTCATTCTTAAATTTAACTGCTTTTAAATTGAAGAAAACCATTGTAAAAATTAAAAAAATAATTGTTAAAGTAGGAATAACCAAAAACTTATCGGGACCTAATAATATTATTGGTGATTATTGAGTTGGTTATTACAAAGGTGTGCTACCTTTGACACTTAATTATTTTAAACATAATCACACTCCGCTTAATTACATAACCTGTTACTTAAGTTATGGCCATACCTTAGTGCATTCGTTGTTTAATGACTTGGCTAACTGACCCATCTCGACATTGTATTTGTGTTGACAAATTTGCATAAGTGATGTATGTGGCATAAACTGTTTACCCTTTCAGTAACGCCCAGGTGCACCTGACGTATGTGGATTGTGAAATGTGGAATGCATCATTTAAGTTTACGAATGGTCAATATTGGATTTCGCAAATCGCTGGATAGCGAACGGGATCCGTGTTTATTGTTCGATAAATAAATATCATGGAATTTGTTGTTTATTTTGTATCTATCGGTAAATATGAAGTTAAATTTCGAATGCCAAGAGGAACTTGACATTTAAAATTTGTAAAATTTGAATCATAAAGCTTTTTGTAAAATTGTAGTTATAATTTGATTACATTTTCAATAGATTGTGTACAAAAAATTTTATTAACTTGTTTGGGATTTATTGTTTTTATGATTGTTAACTAACTAACTAACTAACCATCACGCCGTTTCCCCGCAGGGTAGGCAGAGAGGACGGACCGCCAAACAACTCGGTCTTGGCACACACTCTCTGCCTCACTCACATTCATACATCGTCTCATACATACTCTTCTATTATTCTGACTTTTGATATGGCCCGTCTCAAGTATCTGATTCACTTGATCTTGCCATGTCTTCCTCGGGCGTCCCCGACTTCTTCTACCATTCACATTTGCATCATATATTCTTTTTACACTTTTATGATTGTTAATGTATGTTAATTATTTAAAGAGATAGACTAAAATAATACAATACAATAGGAAATAAAAAATATACAGAACTAAAGAAAAGTCCCAATAAATTACTTTTAAGTGGTTAAAAATGAAAATATTTTTATATATCAACCATACATATAACATGAAAGCAAATATTCAAAAATACAATTCAGCATTTTAATCGGCAAACTACCTACTAACTAACCTGCTTAAAATAATATTTATTTATTTTTAGAATAACAACCTCAAATTGTAATACAATACATTTATTATAATCATTGAAGATAATATTAGCGACTCCCAAACGAACATTTAAAAAATATATATTTTAAAATTTTGGAAATTTTTAGTGATTAATTACATAATTACTGTCATCGTAGTGTAAATTAAATCAAATTCTTTTTTGTGTAGATAAAGAAAAAAGTCCATGTAGGATTATTTAAAAAAAAAAAAAAATCAGCATTCAAAGCAAAAAAACTAACAAAAATATTGTTTCTTTTTAAATTTTCATAATTTTTCACAAAACCGCCGTCAAAACCAAATCTATTGACTTTCTGCAAATCTAGGATAAATATATATTTTTGGAATAACTTAATGAGTAATACCTCAAATTGTATATTTAATCATTGAAGACAATATGAGCGACTCATAAATTAAATTTTTGCGGATTTTTCTAATCTTTACGAACCTATAAAAATCCTTTAACACTTATATTTCTAAAAAAATGTTATAATAATACTTGAACACAAGTGCGTTTTGGCGAAGAATTCGTTGCCTGTAGAAAATCCATTAAGCCAGATCACAGAGCTGTCGCAGGTTGCCCCGCTGCATTAAAAAAGTATTACAGGCTTGCGAATATGGTTCTGACGCATTTAACAAAAGCGCGAAAAATCACCCACCCCATTAAATTGAATTATTGTACTAGCAAGTAGCAAATACAGCAGTTGGTACAAACTACCTATATAATAAGACATGCTGAGATTTGCTTGCAAATGATTTATTTGTAACCACGTCAATGGTGGTGTGTTATTGACGTAGACTTTCAAAACCAAAAAATAAAATCCCCCCTTACATTATTTGAATCCACGCAGTCATTTATCGTAAATCATAAACAGGTATTTATCCGGTTTTGCGTATGTGTGTTTGTACACGTTAGTAACAAAGTTAGTTTGGTGAATTATTGAAAATGTTACTGAAATGAAATACTTAGGAGTTATATTAGATTCAAAACTAAACTTCTAAACTAGACATGCTGAATACTGCTAGAAAAACTGCAATCACCATTTACAGTTTAATTATTGCTCCACACTTCAACTACTGCTCGAGTATACTTGTCCTATGTAACGAAAGAGAACAAAATAAGTTACAAATTCTCCAAAACAGGGCAATGAGAATAATACTTCGACGAAATAGATTTTCAAAAATAATTAAAATATTAAAGGAACTAAATTGGTTAACCGTGACACAGATGCTGACCTTGAACACGATGGTATTTATCCACAAAATATTGAACAACATGTTACCAAAATACTTCTCAAATAAAATTGTATACAACAAGGACATTCACAGATATAACACAAGAACGTGCAAGGAAATTAGGCTACAAAAAAGGACAAAGCGAATACGCAGAACAGTTTTCTGTACAAGGTAATGAAGTTATATAACACACTACCAGAAACTTTAAAGTCCACACCAATTGGAAAGTTTAAGATGTATTGTAGGAGCTACATAAAACTTTAAAAATATAGTGAATATGAAATATTACAATTAATTAGAAATTCACCCACAAAAGTGTAGGCAAACGATATCAGCTGATCGATTGCGGCCATTTTGATTGGGTCGTGGAGCAGTGATATAGTATATTTATACGGTTTTTTCGTACAATTTAAAGCGTTTAGGGAACGTACCCACACTACGTGACCAACTTTTTGCAATTTTTAACCCCCCCCCCCCCCCCCCCCCCTCGGTGACCAAAAACCTAAGCCCGTGTTACGTAGTATGGGTACGTTCCCTTATTGGTCTATATGAACATATTTTTTTAAAGCCATAATATTTTTCACAGGAGTTCCTTATTCTCGCTGCCACTGGTATTGGAACAATAAAGCCACAATAATTCCTATTCAAATTGTACGGCGGTTGCGTATTCTTTATTTATCGGAAATTTCGAATAGTGAAACACACCCTACCACGCGAAAGTGGTCGGAATTTACAGAATCAGTAACATGTATCAGCAGTATTGAAAGGTCATAATTCCATAATTAAAGGTGATTTTGATGAATTAAAATTATTTATTTGCATGATTTAAAAAAATAAATGTACGATATATATATCCAGTTGATTAGTCAGACATCTCCGAAAAAATCTTAATTTCAGTTGTGTATGCAGTTAAATATAAAAATGTGCCCTCCATTTGGTGCACTACTCGGATTACTCATAAACTCCCCCAAATGAATTATAATTCACACAAACTTGTAGTGATTTAAACAAAAAGATGTTTTCAATAATCAAATTTTCAAAGTTCATGTTTTCTGGGTGACTAATATGATATTTCAAAATGTCATACTAATGTATCGGACCGTTATGTCTCCCAGTGTTGTTTTATAACACATTTAATATGTAAAACACAGGCACGTGTTAACAATATTTGATTTATGGTGAGCATTCGAATATTGATTGCCTCGTACCTCAAAACTTTGGAGATTTCTGATTAATAAAATTTTAAAAAATCAGAAAGCATGTAGACAGACAGTGAGGGGGGGTGAGGGGTTGATCGATTACTCGGCTGAGTGACCTGAGTGAAATTTTCAAATAACTCAATTGTACTTGAGCATAAAAAATATATAACGGTAAAGATTTCATTATCGACTGGAACGCTTTTTGCCACGATATGGCACTACTACATGTGGAAGATTTTTTTTATCGTAAGGAAAAAAAATTAAAAAGTCACCAGAGACTTAAATCTCAATTGTATTTTTTACTCCAAATAATTTTTGCTTGAGCCAAGCATTTTGATCGTTTACAACTACAACGCTTGCTTGCGACTTGAGACAAGCATCACGCTTGATGCGATTTGATATTTTTTAGAATAGACGAACAGTACCTATGGATAAAAAACATTACAATAAGTGATAATTAATTAGATATTAGTTCATATAAAACAATTTAAAAAAATAATTATAAAATATGCAATTATGTATTTCATTTTTGTATATATTAAAAACGTTTATAAATTAACTTAAAATAATCAAAGAATAATCAAGATGTCGAAATAAAATATATATAATGCATTATAGCCCTGAGAAATGCCACTTGTGGTCCATGCTCAAGCCGCTTGATGCACGCGTCAAGCAGCTTGAGTACAAGTACATTAGACAACAAAGTTACGTGCTTGCCGTCAAACCGCTTGATCGTGCCGAAACCCATTATATCGAAGCTACAAACATTATTTAAGATTAGCTGTATTTTTGTTGGCAAGTGCGTAAGTAGATAAAGCAAAATTGCTGTAGTGAAATATTTTTTTATTATTAATAATAAAATAGCTTTTTTGTTACAAGTATGTTATTATAAATAAATAATAAAATAATAAAAACGTGTAACAATTTAAAAAAAAAACAAAAGGTTTCCCGTACCGGGAATCGAACCCGAGCCTGCTGGGTGAAAGCCAGCTATCCTAGCCACTAGACCATACGGGATATTGAAAGACGTGAGCTTAAAATGAACCAGTTTGCGGCGCAAGAATAACGGCCTTTTTATTTTCAGAAAAGTGACTGTACGAACCAAACGAACACATTCCAAGAGAGGTATGTATGTCGAGGTCATTATTTATTATATTTTTAGATATTTATAATAACTACACAGTATTAATTACTAGTGATAAAACAACGCAGATAATAATCTGACAGACGCGGGAAAAATAACGAGATATTATAATTCAAACACTTAAAAATAGAATTAAAATAATTTTCTGTAAAGAAGCATATTTAGGGGGCATACACTAATTTTATTACGTGAGCTCAAAAGGGAAGGGGGGGTCCAGCAGAATCTCACGTTACTTCAAAAGAATGAGTTTACGAAGTGACCCAAATTTATCTCACCACGGGGGTGGAGGGGTCTAGATTGGAAGAAAAACTGCTCACGTTATTAAGTTATTTTAAAAGTTGCGTGAATGTTCTATTCTATGTTCTATGTCTCTTATTATGTCATTTTGGCTCAGTTGTTTCTTCACATAATATATGTGAAATAATAATAGAACTTTAACAGAACTTGGAAATTAACTTTGAAATTTGATGAATTATTCAAACTCTGCTAGATGAATTTTGAAGAATTATTCAAATTCTGCTAAGCAACTGGTACAACCAAGTTGGTACTTTATCGCTTCTCTGATTTTTTTCTTCACACAAGCTGTTTGAATTTTGAAAATGACACTTGAATTCAAAGCAAATTTCAGTTGATTGTTTGCGAATAATTTCACGCAGGAATAACTAACGCACATCATCACAGACAACCGAAATTAGTACGATTAAATAATTACTAAAAGAAAAAAAACGCTTTTTATTAATTTATCAGAAACTAGCAGACCCGG
Organism: Limnephilus marmoratus; assembly: GCA_917880885.1. Classification (NCBI taxonomy): domain Eukaryota; kingdom Metazoa; phylum Arthropoda; class Insecta; order Trichoptera; family Limnephilidae; genus Limnephilus; species Limnephilus marmoratus. The sequence continues at coordinate 49,346,608 of OU862910.1, read as the reverse complement.
CCACACGTTGCTGTGGCTAACGAAACACAACGCCATTACCCAACCTTTATAAAATCCACACCACCCGCTTACCAGCTGCCCGCTGCCTGAATTAAATATTTGAATTTCTCGGCTTTTCTCCACTATAATAAGCATGTATTATACATAGATATAAACCTTCCTCTTGAATCAACTACATTATTATTATTATTTTTTATTTATATAATAATATAGTTAGCGATCGCCACTAATTATACAATGCTTACTTACTCTAGGACATCTATTTTCCAATTTCTTCCGTAGAACGAATTTCAAAAGCGACTACAGTACGGCCCGCCAGCCGTTTTAAATCGCACAAAAATAGGTTTTCTTTGAATTTCTCGGCTTTTCTCTAATATAATAAACATTTCTCTTCAATCACTCTATCTGTTGGTGAAAACCGTATGAAAATCCGTTGGGTAGTTTAAAAGATTAACGCGCACATACATTTTAAGCGACTTTATTTTACACTCTGTAACTATATATGTAATGATGATGATATTGCATATAATTCGTAACATTTTTAATTAATAACATTAATAAATTATGCTTCTTTCTTATTAGGTCCTTTAATCAAATAATTATTGTATGTGGTAATTCAATTTTCCGTGCCACGGGAATTAAAGACATTAATATTCATTATGCTTTCCGAATGATGACAAGTACTTCAGCAACGTATTTTTTTAATTACCAGTGGTGGGGAGTGATCGCAGGTTCTTACTACTATTTTGGTGGCCTCTCTCTTTGGGGCTGTCATCGGGGAAATCTTTATTCTGCAAACTGCAGAAACAAAAACATTTGTATAGTCATTATGACCATTTGCTGCGCAACGTTCACGAAATAACGGCCGTTGTTCCCAACTTTTCGATCGATCAATCTGAGTCTCCGATCAGCTTAGTGATATGTTTAGTAACGCTCGATTCGCTTGTTGGTCGGAGAGTTGCGTTGGGTAGAACCATAGACATATATATAGACCTGCCCTAAGTGATAAAAGCGTATTATTTCCCTCTCCCCATACCGGTTCCTTGAAACCGGCTGGGCTTGCGAGAGCCTCGCCTGAATCTAAAAAATGTGACGTCATCATTCTTGTCCAGACCAGCGTCGAGCTCGCATTATACATTTTACGAAATAACACGGCAAAAATGCTAGCTTGTGCTATACATTACACCCTAAAATACGAATGTGGGCGGTTCTCCAGTGTGCTCGTCGCTGGTTAAAGGGGTAAGTAAATTATGAAACATTTGTAAAAGTGTCTTAACTAAATACGGCAACAAAATATTCGTATGTGAAAAGATGCGAACTTTACTTTTCCGTATTTGGACTTCGCAAATATGTTAATAACGTGGCGAGCGGTTCGCGCTCCCGCGTAAAAAGGTCTATTCATTCAAAAGCAGATTTTATTTTTAAGAACTAAATGGTAATATTATAATGCGAGATGCCTATATACTGTCTGATTGATTTTTTAAGGAATCACAATCATCTTTTCCCTCTTCGCCCTCCATAGTTTGGTTTTACCCCTCATCTGTATCTTCTCATCTATTAAATTTGGATGTTTATGCGTTGGATAGAACATATTTGTGCAGTTGAGGAGTTCTAAAATTTCGGCTCCACAGTTGATCAGTAGGATTGGAACAACTGTCGAAAGTTTCTCTTTGCTGAGTACCTAGGTACCTACTTTAAAGATTTTGTGGAAATTAAAAAAAACGGAGACAAGGTTTTATTATTGTTGAGGTTATGGCAGAGGTAAGCCGTATTTTTCTTGTCGATTTTAAAGAAGTTTGTTTCTGTGCTGCATAAGAAGTAAAACGTATTAGTTTTTCGTATATTGTATCCAGGCTTCTTTTTTTACATTATATATCTAAGGTAAATCATTTTAAATATCAATTTGGTAGGCGGGTATGGGTACCGCCACCCCTGCAACAATTTATTGTATAACCAACACTTCTGCCATAGGGCCCGTAGGTCACCCCAAGTGCTTCGCTACGTTTGGTGACTTAGTAGTGGTGCCCGTTTTCATGAGGTGAGGTTTGTCTAGGTCTTGGCGGCCAATGCGTTTGCCCACCATCTCCCCGAGAGATTGGTTGAGGGTCCTAACCTGCACCTCGGAGTTTCTCGGCCTATCGTCTTGCACCACAGTGGTAAGGATAGATTCATACGTCCATCACTACTAAACGCATTGACCCCCAGATTCAAACCCACCCCTAATAACCTTTTCCTTCCCAAAACTTCCTCTCCTTTTTTTCTAAAAATACCATCTACTCAGCACCCCTAAAGATGACATAGGCCCTGAGAGAAACTAATTTCCTCAGGGCCTCCTGTGTGGAGCTAATGTAAAAAAAACGGTAAGAAACGGGCTTATGCCTAGCATGGTTGTCGAAAAATTCTCAACTGCTGTAAGAAACAATGCACTGAATAAGGCTTTTTTAAATCGTTACATGTTATACGCAGCCTTTGTCGGAGCCTATAGTATTTTAGTGATTCAAACAGATTTTCTGCTTTATAGTCAAGGTTAACCGCGACCATTATTCCAGTAAGGACGCCACTGGGGAATGTGAAAATTGCGCCAGTGAAGTAGTGAAGTAGGGTCCACCGAAGAGAACAGTAAGTTAGATAAATGACTAATTAAAAACGGTTGTAATATCCGGCTGGTCCAAATCCTTCCTTGAAATTGCTTCCTTATTAACATTTCACCCCCGGCTTTACTAACAGCAACAATTCAGGTGACTTTTTCTCCGTTTCAGCTCGAAACAATACTTTTTTTTGCCCCAAAAGAGTACATTTCTTCTCCGTTTCAGTTCGAAACAATACTTTTTTTTGCCCCAAAAGAGTACATTTCTTAATTAATTTTTTCCATGACACGTCGCAACTAAGTAGTTGGACACAGCCTAGCGGTTCGCATGATACCTAAGTATGCCGTCTCCTTTCAGCACCACGGTAATACACGAAACAGCGCGCGTGTATACCTATAAATACTATTATTTTTCTGTATCACTGGTGGGTTCTAATAATAATAATAATAACGAATTAATTTACCTAGAAATTTAGGAGGTAGAGGTGTAGTCAAAATAACATCTTTGAAACACAATCAGGTAGAAATGCTTAGAAATTTTTTCCATAGGAAAGCTAATAGCTCAGAAATGCACAAAATAATTTGCAAGGCAGATAGAAATATTACACCTTTAAATTTATATGACGAGAATGCCAACATTCTTATAAATACTAACCAGGAATTATTAGATTCCTGGTCAAATAAAATTATTCACGCAAAACACTTCAATTATCTCAACCAAACGTATGTTGACAAACTTTCGTCAAACAAATGGTTGAGTATTGGAGAGTTGAGCGCAGAAATAGAAGGATTTATGCTTGCAATTCAAGATAGAGTCATTAATACTAAAAATTATAGAAAGCATATAATCAAAGATATAAATCAAATTGATGATTTATGTAGAAAATGTTTGGCTTTTCCCGAAACTATAGAACATATTGTATCGGGATGTTCTATATTAGCGCCTTCCGAGTATACATTTAGGCACAATCAGGTTTTAAAAATAATTCACCAAAGTTTGGTAATTAAACATAACTTGATTGATTGCCGTAATGTAGTACCTTATTATGAATATGAACCAAATTCATTTATAGAAAATGAATTTTATAAAATATATTATGATAAAACTATACTAACAGACAGAACAATTAGTCATAATAGACCTGATATAGTTTTACATGACAAAATTTAAAAAAATAACTTATATCATTGATGTAGCTATTCCAAATTCCTGTAATATTCAAAAAACTGTTTCTGAAAAAATTAGAAAATACACAGATTTAGGAAATGAGATTAAAAGAATTTGGCATTCTCGGACTATAAAAATATTGCCATTTGTTATTTCGGCCACTGGCATAATACCTAGGAATCTGATTCAAAATTTAAGCATATTAGATTTGTCAAAGAATTTGTATACAAAAATGCAAAAATCAGTCATTTTAAATACATGTAGGATTACAAAGGATTTTTTAAATATTTATATTGAGGGATCAGTAGGATTTATAGGTTCAATTAGAAATGCCACAGAGCCGAACCCTCTGATATGAAAATATCTGGAGTCGGTGAATTATATTCCCATTTGGTCTCTAGTAGGTTGACATGTTGTTCTTGTATTGTTTTGTATTTATAATACTTATATAGTGCAATTGCATAGCGTGGGTTGACTAGATGATCATTTGGGGAAGTGTGTGAAAGGGTTTAGTTTTTCCTTCTTTTTTTCTTTTTTTTTTTTTTTTTTTTTTTTGGGGTAAATTTAACCCGGACATTTAAATCTGGTGCGTAAAAATAATAATTGGAAAATTTATAAAGCGCCGTTTTTGTGAAAAATCACCTCAAGGGCGCTACATACATATGTATTCACAAGCCCAACAGAATTTAGGTACAAACCAAAAACTTACCTTTATAGGCTCTCATACCCAGTTAAATATACCTACTTGAGGGTATCATTCTTGTATTGCCTTTAATTTATCCTAATCACGCTTATTGAAAAAAAATTATTCGAAGCCTTCGAGGGACGAAAAAGATATATATTGTAATCAATTCCTTGTAATATTGTACCGCCCACCAAAAAAATCTGCTTTTGCTTTCCAAAACACATTCATTAAAGAAAATATTATATTTTATTATTAAAATATATACCCGGATTAAATAACAGCATTTCCAAGAACATGTTTTTCCAATTTTTAATTTTTTCCAATCCTTTGGGTGCGAACTGTACCTAAATTTCTGTAATAAACCCATTGATATTACAACGAATAAACCGTGTTAATCTCCTCCTAAGAGACCTCCAAGGTAAGCATGGTCCTGTATAATATTTTATCTACTCGCACATACCTGTACAGGTACAGAGTATAAATAAATAATTATTTCAATGTACATTTTAACGCAGCATCACATTCATTGGTCGAATGCATTGTATAATAATAATAATAATAATAATAATTGGATAATTTATAAAGCGCCGTTTTTGTGAAAAATCACCTCAAGGGCGCTGTACAATTTATTAGGAATGCTTAGGTTCTAACTGATTTTACTATTTACAAATGGATACAGAAACATACTTACCTGGCAGGTCACTTCCGATAAACACACTTTAATTATAAGTTTATGCTTGGAGAAGATACGGCTTTGCACGCGGAGGACATTACAGTTAACACACTGGACATTGCGTGATTTTACATTATTTGCTACCCTCATCGCAGTTAGTACCTATTACATTTGTGAGTAGATTAGTGGCAAAAGGCAAAAGTAGAGGTATTTATTTTAAAATACTGGCGAATTTAGGACTATCGGAGATTAGTGGCAAGAGTATAGTTGATATTTATTTTAAAATACTGGAGAATTTCGGAATCTTTAGGGCTGGAGAATGTTCATGAAATGACCTTCACAAACGCTTACATTTTTTTTATTTTTTTTTATTTATTTATTTTTTTTTTTTCTACGTTTTTACAGGTTAGTTATTTACGGTGTCGCGGGCATTGAAAGTGAAGGTGAAAGATTTTGAGTTTATGGATACGACTGTCTGAAAAGGTGAGTTTTAAGTCTAGCTCTAAATTCCGCCGCGTCTGTGATCATTCTTAAGTCATGTGGCAGTCCGTTCCAGGCTTTAGGTCCTGACACTCCGAAAGCGCGCTCACCGAACTTAGTATCTGGTGTGCGCTTTGGTTCCTTTAACCTTCCGATAGCTGATGACGCTGCCGACCTCAGGGTTGACTGTCGATGATTGGAAATTTCTGGAATACACAATTCCGATAAGTAAGCCGGAGCCATTCCGTTAAGGGACTTAAATACCATCCAGCAGAGCTTAAACTGGATCCTTTCAGGACATTTAAGCCAGTGTAGATTTTTGAGATGCTCTGAAATATGGGAATATTTTGATACGCCGGTGATAAGTCTTGCCGCAGCGTTGAAAACGGATTGTAATTTGTTAATTTGATATTTTGGAAGACTTGCATATATTCCGTTGCAATAATCTAAACGTGAAACCACATACGAATTGACTAGTAATTTAGTCGCCTCTGTTGGCAGGTTTATATTATATATTATATAGTATATATTATATAGTTTTGTACTAGTGATCGACGAACTGCTGGATACAATCTGTTAGCCAAAATAGTTTGTCTATTTTGTACATAGTAAATAAAAAGACGGTACATTATAGAAATAGGTATATTGCAAAATAATACAGCGCCCTTGAGGTGATTTTGCACAAATACAATTTAAATAAAAATCATCCAAATTTTAATATTATTATTGGGTTAATTTACTCCATGATTGCTGTCACACTATATGTATGGTGTATATAATAAATACGTAAAAGTCCTTACGGGGGTTTTCTATCAAAACAAAGTCGGGTTTGTTACACTATGTATAACTCGAGAACGGCTGGACCGATTTTGATGATCATTGATTTGTTGGATTTGTCTCCGCCCCGGAAAACAGAATAACTATAGACTCGCCATAGTCTCATATACTCACAATATAATGTGGAAAGTAAGGAACACTCTTTTGTTTTCAGCGATTTTCAGTATAATTTCTTAATTCAAAAGTTTATTTCTGTGCGGTAAAGATAGACAATCAAATAATGTGTGTGTGGGCGACGTATTGCTTGTCACTTTTTGATGGAACGTTCGCTGTCTCCTTTTCTTGAGGCCCACTAGAATAAAAGGTCCGGCTGCCTGTCGGAGTTTGATATGTCATGCTATACAATAAATACAATAGGGCAACGACAGTTTTCAAATGGTGGCGATTGTCATCAATACTTGTTAGAACTACTGATTTATGTGTTGTTTTACCGCAAGCAAACAAATAAACAGAGTGTTTAGGCTGATTAGTCTACTTTAAAACAGTGAAGTTTACTTAGCAACAGAAATTTGACTGTTGCGCGTCCAGACCCTTTACATTAGTAGGACTTGAATTTTCTGTATTGACGTGTAAAACCGCGAGCGGGAAACATGAAAATTAATTGTAATATTTATAATAATCGATAATATTAAGTAATTTGCGTGTACTTACAAATGAAATGTTATTCATTCGCCTTTACTATTATTTGCCGTGTAATTGAAACATTTTCTCATCACACAGGAGGGCATTTTGACACTTTTAAAAATGCAATTTACTTACTGGTAAGTGCTGGTAAGACGCAACCTTACTCGACGCGTAGCAGTTTAGTATCTACTAAAGTACTAGATATCGAGATCGGTGCAATTGTCTTGTTCTTGTCTTCCCACTTTGAGATTTCTACCCCTCGTCTAATAGTATGTAACGTCATAGTATAACATCGCAAAAATTCACGAAAAAGAAAGTTATGAAAAAAATTCATTTCCTCATACATTTTGTATGGAACGAATTTTCATCTTTTGAAAGAGCTGCAGCAATATTGTGTTAGGTATAATATTGAAGTTTGCGTCAATTCCAATAATTCAAAAACGTCAAATGTCAATGCGTTGATTGTTTTGTTTTTGTTTTTAAACAAAAATGCTGCCCCTCTTTCTTACACACTAAATGTCAACAGTCGAAAATGGGACAAACGGTGAATGTATGTCTGCAACCCTCCAAAGGAAAAATACAATCTTACTAATATTACATTGCGAAAGTTTGTATGGATGTTAGTATGTTTGTTACTCTTTCACGCTAAAACTACTGAAAGGATTTTAATGAAACTTCACAATAATATAGCTCATACATCAGAATAACATAAAGGCTATATGTATTGGTAAGCACTGGCGTTATGAAATTTGTATTAAGGCTCTGCAACCGGGCACGAAAAGAAGAGGATGGTGAGATACGAAATTACGAATGTTAGAGGAGAGCGCTCACATGTACAGCGACAAAATCGATGCGAAAATGTTTAATAAAACACGGCTCGTTTAAAGAGAGCAAAAATCTCGCTGGCATTATCTTAAACAGCATTTAAAGAAACACTGTGAATTTTTTCATACATATGACTTGTAAAATAACTGAAACGAACGTGTTTGTAATAATTTTTGGAGCATATTTTGCGATTTTTTTCTATCGAGGGAATTTTATATAATTTGCGTTTCGGCGCGGGCAAAGTCTAGATATTATCTTCAAGAATAACGTACATTTTTTAAGAGCTTTAAAACTTACCGTGTTTAAGGGAAATATGTAATAAATCGGTAGAAATCCGGGTTGCGGGCCCTTAATGAAAATGTGTGTTTATCATATATTTTAGCGGCAGGGAGGAAAGGCAGGGGAAAGGGGAAGGGGGAGGTGGAGTTCGCGGAGAGGGAAGAAATGAGGGGGGGGAAGGCGGGGAAGGTGAAACGGAACGGGGACGCACGGGAAAGGACATGCAGAGAGAAATAATTTATTTCTTTCAATGGCATTGCAACGCATGCCGGGGATCAGCTATAAATAAATTAATAAACTCCGAACTTATTCCTGAAACTATGATGCGTTCATTCTGGAAGTGGAAAGTTTTCCACATTACACCACAGAGTCTAGGCAGTCCTTTGGCGATCCCAATCCAGCGGTTTAGGGTTTAGTCGTAGGGCATATTGTAGGGTTTGTCTAACACCGAGTAAGAGGGACTAAGTCCCTCGGGGGTTGAAAGAACTAAGGAAGACTTCCCCGCAGTATCTTGACGTGATCCTATTAATCCCCCCATTCTCTAATCAGGGCTAAATTACAAATATATTGTCTCGGGGAGACCAAATTACTCGCCTTTATTCCTCCAAAGCTGTTTGTTATGTTAATATTAGGAGCCATCCCTCATCCCACTAATTATATTAGGTGGACAAGGACAGGCGGTATCAACTTTTCAACTAAATATTACTAAGGGATGTTCCGCGGCGCTGCATGTGGTCGGCGAGTATTAAAATTTAAAATGATCAAATATTAATTCAATTAACGTGATGGATGATTGCGTTTAATAATTAAATGTTATGATTTTCGTACGTAGGTCCCTTTCATTTTGATTGTAGAAACATTAGAACATATTAACAATGTGACTCATAAATAATATTTCTCACACACTCTAATTGCAATAAATAAATAAAATAAAATAAACAATAATTGTGTTATACCAAAGTGGCTTTCAAACAAATATAAAGGCAATGCATATTTTTTTCAAAAAGCTGACGAAGGATACCTGTTTTAAAAATTATCTCGAAATATTTCTCCCAGATAGTATGCAACAGGTTCACGGCGAGTTCATCGAAAACGAGCTCATAGAAAACGGGTTCATCGAAAACGAGGTTATCGAAAACTAGTTCATCGAAAACCAATTCATTGAATGATCAATCGCCAATTCATCAAAAAAAATATTTTGTAGATATTTGAGAGAAATGCCGAGCGCACCGGGAAGTTAAAAAAGCATTGGACAATAAAAGTTGACAATAAATATATATATAAAAAAAATTATAATGAAATTTTAGACAAGGAAACTAATTTACATAAAAGATTAATTTTATGTAAATGGTTTTCATAAACAAATATGAATGTGTTAACTATACAACAGACGTCGAGAACATTAGTAGGGGAAGGGAGGGCAAGATGGACATAGTGGGCAAGATGGAAACTATCTACCAATCGCAAACCGCGCTACAAAGTGCCCTAGTCTCTGCGCACACAGATATAAGCGGCCATGTTGTATTTGAGGGAGCGGGAGACAGAACGAGAAATAAAAGGCTTCAAGTCGAAGTATGAGTCAGTCGTTTATTGGGCTACGTAGCGAGGTCGGTAAAGATGTAAGGCAGAGTGCCGTAGATGAAAAGCTGCAGGCGTGCGGTGTGATGGAGATGGTGCGGTGAAGGTCAGCGAGTTGCTCGACACCATGGCGGTAGAGATGACCTATCTTCCAGGCCGTTGCTCGACGCTTTGAATCGCGGAGATGAACGGTGAGTGGCTCGATGAGCTGAGCCACCAGCAGGTAGTCCTGGCGAGGCGGAGCGTGTTTCCATGGCAGCGAAGGACGGTGGGGCTTCGGGGTGCCATGAAGTGGTGAGCTGATCCCTGGACTGAAGGTGCGTCAAACCTTATAAGTCGCGGGATGGAGCTGTTCTCAGGAGCTGAAGACACGATGGGCCTTGTAGCTGAGACGTGGTGATGGACCTCGGGAAGCTGCCCTGGATGTGTGCCATGCAGGAGCACTTGTGCGATCTGTTACTTGTTGAGATATTGACCGACTGTTGAACTGATACTGACTGCAGCGGGCGAGCGATCGGCTGCTTATATAGCCGCAGCGAGTAATTACCCACACGGTAGGTAATACGCGGCCCTTCGGCAGTTGACGAGAATATTCGGCGCCGTACAGATATTGTACGGTGCTGTCTCGAGACCTTTCTAGGCGGTGGCGATATTATTAACGTCGGGCTGGCACGGCAGGCGAGAAAGTACATCGCGATCGGCATATGTAGGTACCTACGCAAGAGCCGGCGCCGCGCGAATATTAGATGTTTCTCGTGTCTTCTTTTGATCTTTTGGCGAAGAATAATGCATCGCCACATATTTATGTCCGGTGACCAGTGTTACCGAAGCTCCCGATTTTTCACTTCATCTCCCGATCTACCGGAATGGCATCAAAATCTCCCGATTTTTCGAAGTTCTAAGTTCGAAGTTCAGGCAGGTAGAGAGTTACTACACTGCACTTATTGTATCACTGCCCGATGTATTTGTGAGTCGACCATTGAATAAGAACTAGACTTGAGACTGAGCTGCATGCGGCTGGCGCTTGCTTATATACTCTGCCGGCCGGGCAAGTAGTTTCGATGACGGTAGGTAACGCCGGGTGAACTCACGCAAAGCCGAGATATCGCTCGAACTTTCTGCGTGCACTTGTTTGGTACAGCCAGACGTTCTAGCTCTTTCGCGTAGGTGGCGGATTATTACGAGGCGTTGGTACCACGCTGAATGTAGGTAGATGTATCGGCCGTAGGTATGTGCTTCCAGCGTATTCCGTGGAGGTCAGTGGCGCAGCGGTAAATTTCGCAGAGCGGGTTAAGTGGCCGCTACAAGTATTATTATTATTATCTCTGTTATAGACCCATACAAACCGATCATTTATGAATTATGAGAAGGAAATAATAATTTATTACGTAACGGAGGGGTGTCAAAGGAGGCGTCTACTAATATCTACAGGTATTCCAAAAACTGAAAAAATCGAACTAATATCTATGAGAATCAAACTGTTGACGAATATCTACAGCTCAAACTGTTGATTAATATCTATGAGAACCAAAGTGTTGACGAATATCTATAGCACTGGCAGAGGTTGGATTTGCAATTATGTATAGCATATTGGAATAACGTAATATTGCGTATGCATTTTAAAAAACTTAATTTATGTAAGTATGTTTGTAAAAATCCCTAATATCGGACTAATGGACACATTTAGCTGATTAGTCCAACCTACGCTCTGTAGATATTAGTCAACACTGGGACCGTCATAGATATTCGTCCGACCTTAGCTCTGTAGATATTAGTCAACACTCTGAAGTTCGTAGATATTAGCTCAACATATGAACTGTAGATATTCGTCAGACATACAGGCTGTAGATATTTGGAGTCCTTCCGAACACACACAGAATAAGTGCTGTATGCTTACTTATATTTGGATATATATTAACAACATATTAAAATCAATTTTCTTAGGTTAATTTTTTGGCAAGGATTAAACTTCAAACTTTCTTTAAAAAATGTTTTTTCCACTGTGAGACGGCTTGCGGACTTTTAAATGTTCCGTTTGAGAAGATGAACAGTTGCAGTCAGAACATAAAAAAGGTTTTTCTCCACAGTGAGTTAGCATGTGGATTTTAAATTTTCATTTTCGAGAACATGAATAGTAGCAGTCGGAACATGTAAAAGGTTTTCTCCACTGTGAGACGGCTCGTGGACTTTTAAATATTCCTTTTGAGAAAGTGAATAGTTGCAGTCGGAACATGAAAATGGTTTTTCTCCACTATGAGTTCACTTGTGAGTTTTTAAAGTCTCATTTTTAGCTCATAAATAATTGCAATCGGAACATACAAAAGGTTTTTCTCCACTGCGTGACGGCTTGTTGATTTAAAATTGTCACTTTCGAGGACATGAATAGTTGCAGTCGGAACATGTAAAAGGTTTTCTCCACTGTGAGACTGCTTATGGATTTTAAATTGTCACTTTATAGAACATGAATAGTTGCAGTCGGAACATGTAAAAGATTTTCTCCACTGTGAGACTGCTTATGGATTTTAAATTGTCACTTTATAGAACATGAATAGTTGCAGTCGGAACATGTAAAAGATTTTCTCCACTGTGAGACGGCTTGTGAACTTTTAAATGTTCCTTTTGAGATTATGAATAGTTGCAATTGGAACATAAAAAAGGTTTTTCTCCACAGTGAATCAGCCTGTGGATGTTAAATTGTGACTTTCAAAAACATGAATAGTTGCAGTCAGAACATGAAAAGGGGTTTTCTCCACTGTGACACGGGTTGTGGTCTTTTAAATGTTCCTTTTAGAAAAAGAAAAGTTGCAGTCGGAACATGAAAATGTTTAATGGTCAAATTTTAATCTAAGGTAGCTCCTAAGTATTTCATAAAAGTAATAATTTCATTAACAATTTTAATATGGTCCATGCACTTTCTTTTTGTTTTTGATGATTAGAATGAGATATTAGTAGGTATTTCAATTAAGGATTACTAAACAGTGTATCATTATCGAGTATATGTTGCCAGGTGAGAGGTGTTTTGAAAAAGCCCATGAGGTGGTTTATTGGTTCCTTAATAAAAATAAAATTATTACTTATTGATTAAAAGATTGTTACTTATATGAATTTCGTTCACTTTTAAAAGTAAGTAGGTATTAAATGAATTTGGCGTCTCGTTAAGTGACGGGTGACCTTCCAAGGTCGAAGTTTCACAAAAATTTGTGCTGAGTTGCCAGACGTAAAATAATTCCCCGTTGAACATTAGGGAAAAATGCGTTATTCCTCGGGCAGCATCTACAATAATCGTATTGACGGCGCTGCTTATGGGTTTTTCGTTTGTTGTTAAGGTTCTGCTTCGCAATAATAAAAGGGATTCGAATTATTGATAAGGGAGAAATTTCATTAAAATAATTCTAGTCATCTTCCGATTTCTTCAAAATTCTCCCGTTTTCTCCCGATTTCTCCCGATTTTTAGGCGAAAATTCTCCCGATTTTGAAGTTTTGGTTTCGGTAACACTGCCGGTGACTCAGTTCTGCTCGCACCACCAAGCGACCTGCACGCGTGTTTTGTAGTTTCGCGTTATTACAAAATCAGTGGACTTTTAAAGTGTGATTACTCATACAAAGTAAGTAATACTACCATTTTGTTTTTATATACACTAACTATTAGGGATAGATTGTATGAATTGATATTTAAAGAGGAAAAAAATTGAAGGATTTTGTAAACGTTGATATTATTATTGGCAGTGAGCATGTGGGCAAGATGGAAAATTGCATTTTAGGGCACGATGGAAAGGTTTCCATTTTACCCGCATGCAATTATTTTGATTTCTGTTTTAATTTTTTTCAAATAATTGAGAATGATTTTCTTTATAGATGGTGTCCAAGTAAAAAAGATAGAACAACAGAGGATCTTGGACTGAAGAAACAATGCAGATGGCGATGGGCGAAGCTGTAACTACTACAATACGCTCAGCTTCTTTGAATTATGGAATTTCGATGGGAACCTTACACCGCTATATCAAAAAAGGTACCGTGTCCAAAAACCTAGGTAGGTTTTAAACTGTTTTTCTGAAAGAGCTTGAGAGAAAAATTTGTGATCTTGCCATTGAACGGGACCCCTTTTTTAAGGCTTAACCAAATATAGTCTACAGCAATTACAATACTTCATTCACCAAAAGTTACTCCTACAATAAAGAAGCGAAAAGTGAGATGTCAAAAATCAGAAATCCTAACTAGTTCTCCATCCAAAGAAGCTATTGAAAAAAATAAGGAGCTGAAAGCGAAACCAAAATTAGTCCTTAATCCGGTCATCAATGGCAAGGAAAACAAAGGAAACAAAGGAAAGGGCAAAGGAAAGGGGAAAAGGACAGAAAAAGATGAGAATATACTACAACATCCAGAGCAGTCAACACAAGATGATGTGTTGTGTGTATTATGTGGAGAACTATATGTGGAACCGCCCACAGAGGACTGGATACAGTGTCCAAAGTGTTGTGGTTGGGCACATGAACTATGTTCGGACCTAGAAAACGGTTGTCTTTTACGTGTCAACCGTAAAATGTAAGGATATCCTATTCATTCCATCTTGCCCTTATAAGCTTTCCATTTTGCCCTCAGGGTTAGGGCAAGATGGAATTTTTCCTTTTTTTTTTATGACTCCTAACAGATTTTATACTTAATTTTAATTATTTTTAATAACTCAATTTTATAAGCATGTAAGATCTCTCTGAAGACTGATTAAAATAAAGGATTGATATTATGTTGTTATATTTTTTTTACATCTTAAAGTTAAGCGTTTCATCTTGCCCTCCCTTCCCCTAATTTGTACAAAAATATAATTTAATTTTTCGATGAATTGGCGATTCGATGAATTGATCATTCAATGAATTGGTTTTCGATGTACTCGTTTTATATTAACTCGTTTTCGATGAACTCGGTTTCGATGACCTCGTTTTCGATGAACTAGGTTTCGATGAACTCGGTTTCGATGAACTCGTTTTTGATGAATTTGTTTTCGATGAACTCGTCTGTTACCATGCTACACGATTATATTATGTTATTCTTATGCATTGATGTATTAATTTTAGTTATTTATTGCTTTTCACAAAATATTAATTTGGGAGGTGGTTAGGGGTATCGCTGCCCCGGGAACCATTAATTGGATGACCAACACCCCTACTGCAGGTCACCCCAAGTGGTTCCCTACGTCTGGTGATTTAGTAAAGGTGCCCGGGTTCACGAGGTGAGTTTTGTTGAGGTCTTGGAGGCACATGAGCTAGCCCACCTACTGCGTGGCGGGCCGGATCGCGAGAAAGTGGTTGAGGGATATCTTTTGATCTCTCAAGCAGGGCTTTCTCGGAACATCGCATTGCACCGCAATTGGAGGGATGGATTCGTACACCCGTCACTCCACACTCCCACACTGACCCCCAGATTCCGATTCATACCTTTTTCCTTCTCAGAAATTCCTCTCCTTATTTTACTAAAAATACCCTCCAGACAGCATCTATATCATTATATGTATATCATCTATATCTATTCTATATCATAGTATAAAATGAAGTCGCTCAAAATGTATGTGCGCATAGATCTTTTAAACTACGCAACGGATTTTCATGCGGTTTTCACCAATAGATAGAGTGATTCAAGAGGAAGGTTTATATGTATAATACATGCTCACTATAGTAGACAAAAGCCGAGAAATTCAAATATTCAATTCAGGCAGCGGGCAGCGGGCAGCTGGCAAGAGGGTGGTGTGGATTTAATAAAGGTTGGGTAATGGCGTTGTGTTTCGTTAGCCACAGCAACGTGTGGCCGGGTCTGCTAGTTATGTAAATAAATCATCATTCACAAGAAGAACAAAGTAGAAGAATGAAAAAAAACAATGGTGACTTCGTTTTCAACGAATGGATAGAAGAAATATTTTTTATTTAAGGAAGGACAAGGATGAAAAAATGTTTTAGCAGTCCTCTCTAAACATCTTTTTTTAATGAAGCCAAGGAATTGGAAGACTAATTAATGGGCGTATTTTGTATACCTCTATGCACCTCTGTGAACTGAACTTCACGTGTGCTGCGAAGGATTTTTTTTGTCTTTTCTTGTTCACCTTTTGCAACCTCCCCATCGATCCAAGTTTGCCTTTGTCTTAGATATCCGTTGCACCTCCCTTGTCTATATTCTTGTCTAACTATCACTATCGTCGAAACACCAATCTACGAGACTACCAGGCAGGAAGGCAGGGAGGCAATACATAGCAGATAATTTACATAGATAGGTCATATGTAGTTTTAATGTGTCTCAAAAGAGGTCAGTAAATTGTATATATGATAGAAACGGTTCCATGCCAACTCAGAATGAAACTCCGAACCACCTCAGAAAGGTCATTAAAAGCCATGAAAAAATAATTTTAAAATAGCCGTTAACCCTAACCAAACTTGACGTATTTAACCATTTTTTATATATTTTTTTTATCATCATTCTGAGTTGGTTTTGTTGGTTTCATTCTGAGTTGGCCGGTCACCGATAGTAACAACTGTCGCTCGTTAGGGTCTAATACCCGAAAGGTTCCAAAGACAGCCGATCATATTCATACAGTTGGGCACTTTCAGTGACCATTTCCCCCGCTCCATTTATAGATTAAGACAGAGTATCCTTTCGAACGGTCGTTAAGTCTAGTTAAATATGCATTGTAAATATGACGATAATAAACACGACACATAACCTAACGAACCCAAGTATTATTGAAACTCTCGATCATCCGAGTTGTATTGTTCATCAGAAAAAACAGTAGGTACACCACGGTTACTGTTACTAATACATTAATAATTGTTTTACGGAGAACCTGAAAAAATAAATAAATTACGTAGACACGTACGTAGACTTAGTTAAACACTTTATTTAACCGAAACTTTATCTATCTACAATTATTAGTAACTAATACTGAGAACGTAAAACTAATTACTCTGACATACAATAAATATGTAAAACCTATATAACCAGAAGTTCCATGACGACTAACGCTTCCAAAAAAATATGTTTTTATTTTTTTCTTATAATAAATCAAAACCGAAAATTCTTCTGAAATCATTGGATTTGTAAGTACGTAATAAATACCTACCTACTTAATTATAAACCATATATGCTTCACGTAACATTTTTTTATTACAAATGAGGATTTTTTTGCATTTTGTCCAAAGAAAAGTGACTGCCTCAATGACAATTCATTTTTCAAACTTTCTTCAAAATGCGAAAAAGAACGTCCAAATAGATACGACGATTTTATACTATGAAAAAATAATCTTTACTGAACCATTTAAACGATCGGAAACAGAACGTATAAACAAAATTTTAAAAAGGGACTTATTTACGCTCGGTCAATAATAAAATTGACATAGTTACCTGTAGGATTCTTATGAGCTAGATCAAGCAGATAAATAACATCGTTCAGAGGAAATTGAGCAGTTTCTTTGTATGGACAAATTCAGGTTTTGTCCATTCTCGCTGGATTTTGACAATGATTTAGATGTTGACCACTAGGGTGTCGGTACATTTCGCTTTTTTGATAAGTTACTTCTCATTGGAGTAAGAAAAATCCCATCCAAAAATTGATAAAAGTGCCTGGCTTGAACACAATCAACAGAAAAACTAGAATATGTATTATGTAACATCATATAAAAAAAATCTTAAAAATCGGTCCAGTTTTGGAGGAGAAAATCGGGGAATACAAAACCTCGATTTTGACGACTTTATTTAGGTATTATCAGCCTATGGTGCAGCTCTCCCTTCCGGGGGGAAACGAACTCAACAACAACAGTTTTGGTAAAATACCTGATAAATACTGACTATTTTTATTTCGGAATAGATGCCACTTTTGGGATAATATAGGTAAAATACCCACAAATTATATTTATGAATAAATAGTGAAACAACGCAAATTAATCAAATAAAATTTACTTGCTCACGCCGGGATTAGATCCCGCGACCTCGGGAATCGTAGCCGAGAATCATAACCACTAAACCATAATGGTCTTCTGGCTCCGTTATGAGTTATGGGGTGGGAAGAAAATGGATTTTGAAGTTTATTCACACATACCTCCATACTATGACGATGAACTTCTTTCCCTGAGGTACCTAATCTACTGCCGTCTGGGGGTTGGTCATGTGACGTGCCCTATCTCTCCTTACACCATAAATCTATTGAGGAACTTAAGGATAAATTTAACTCACTAAGCAAAAGGGAAAGAATCTAGTAAAGGGTAGGGTTTTAGGAGTTTTTTTTATTATTTCATTCCGGTTGACGCCTCAGTGGTCGAAGGGTAAGGTTCTCGATTATCAAATCCCGGCGTGTTTATTTTACTAATATGTTTTATTTCACAATTCCCAAGTAGAAGATACTCTCAGTATCACGCTGGTGTTGGACAATCATTCACAATTGAAACGTTGCTTGAAATGGCTTTATCCGTGTTTGGTGACCAGATCTGAATCGCCATATACTTCTCCCCCTTCTCACCTGCGTGTTTTCCACGCACGATATAAATATTCAGTGTTGTATAAGGTGGCGCAAAAGTCACCTATCGGAAGGTGCCAAATTTTTTGCAAATGTCAGTTCTGCTTTGACATTTGTAAAGTAAACAGAAACAAAATGCATGTCAACAATGCATGAATCGCTATGCTCCTCAAGAGTGCGGAAAATTTTTGAAAAAACGCATTTCCGGGTCGCCTAATCTCTCGTTTTGGCGATTTACACTGGCAGGTAAGATGGCCCGATTAACCGTTCCAGACTTCTTTTGTGGGGTTTATTGAAGTTACAAGTCAATGTCAACAAGCCTCATAATCTTGAAGCCCTCAAAGAGAATATCCGTCAAGAATGTAAGTTCTGGAAAGAGTGATGGTAAAATGCCATAAATCGGGCCCCCTATGGTCATCAATTCTGACGGCGGCCACTTGGCGATATCATTTTCTCAATTTAATGGAAGAAAAATGAAATAAAACGAAATCCAAAAGCAAAACCAAATTTAAAAAAAAATACAGCCAAAGAACATCGGGTGACAACTTTTGCGCCACCTTGTAGGAGGGACCGGATTGAAATTACGGCTGTACAAAGTAACTTCAAGAAAAAATATTCATTTTACCACAACGTTATTTCTTCGAGCTTTTTGTAGATCTTCGTATAGCTTTTTTGTGTAGTGTCTCTCGAGTCTAGCCAGGCGTCAGCATCCTTGTATGTTATGTCCGGGGCTTATCTGAATCTACATCTACATTTTTTTCCCTTAGAAGTCTAGTAACAAGGGTGCACATCTTGGGCTTATCTGTTGAGAGCCATCGTAAGTCCTCTGCTGCATTCAATAATAATAATACTTGGATGATTTGTGTAGCGCCGTTTTTGTGAAAAGTCACAAATATATAAAATATTTCTATAATAATCATGTCCATTGGAAAACATTGAAAACACTTATCTGAGGGTGACCCGACAATTGGCCCCGCGACAGTTGATTCCCCGGCAGTTGTTCCACCGACAGTTGACCCCCCGACAGTTGATCCGGTGGACAGTTGATCCGTCGGACAATTGATTTTTTGCATACTTACTTGAAGAAATAATCTTTTAGAGAATAAATTATCCCAGGCATCAACTGTCCGCCGGATCTACTATCGGGGGGTACACTGTCGGGGGTGGGGGGGTCAACTGTCAGGGGGATCAACTGTTGGGGACGGGGAACTGTCGCCGGATCTATTGAGATGGAAGCAGTCAACCCTTTGTTCAGAAATACCATCAGCTATTGGCAGGCTGATGCACCTTGCATTTCAATATCCTTCGATATAACCTAAGGGCAAGCCAAATACTAAATTTTGAGATCGCGTTTATCTTTTTAGGCTCTCATTCTTTTAGGTAAAGTATTCCTTCCTGAGAGTATCATTCTCGTATTGCCTATAACATAGAAGCCTTATACCTCAATCTGTCTCTTACAGAGGGACAAATCACGTTTAGAAAGATAAATTCTAATCAAATCCTTGTACTATTGTACAGCCCATCACATAATTTTTAGTTTGCTTTCCTAAATACGTTCATTAAAGAACATATTATATATATTGTTTTTAATAAGTTAGGAGTACCACAGGGATCGGTCCTTCGACCTCTATTGTTCATACTCTATATTAATGACATGGTGAAAATATTTTCAAAATGCAAAGAACGACTTTTTTTTCGATGATACACTAATATACTTAATTGGAGATAACTATGAAGAACTAATACACATTTTAAATAATGAACAAAATGATTTATCAAGTTGGCTAAAAATAAATAAGCTTAAATTAAATAAAAAAAAAAAAAATGTATGGTGATCGGATACAAGAAGACATCCAGTGAAAGCAAACTTAAAATTGATGGTGAAATTATTGAAAATGTTACTGAAATGAAATACTTTGGAGTTTTATTAGATTCCAAACTAAACTTCAATAGACATGCTGAATACACCCAAAAGAAAATTGGCAAAAAGATATCTTTTTTTGGAAGAATTCGGCCAAAAATTTCTAGAAAAACTGCAATCACCGTATACAATTCAATTATTGCTCCACACTTCAACTACTGCTCAAGCATACTTTTCCTATGTAACGAAAGAGAACAAAATAAGTTACAAATTCTCCAAAACAGGGTAATGAGAATAATTCTTCGACGAAATAGATTTTCAAAAATAATTAAAATGTTAAAGGAACTAAATTGGTTGACCGTGAAACAGATGCTGACCTTGAACAAGAATGGTATTTATCCACAAAATATTGAACAACACGTTACCAAAATACTTCTCAAATAAAATTGTATACAATAAAGACATTCACAGATATAACACAAGGACGTGCAAGGAAATTAGGCTACAAAAAAAGGACAAAGCGAATACGCAGAACAGTCTACTGTACAAGGGAATGAAGTTGTATAACACACTACCAGAAACTTTAAAGTCCACACCAATTGGAAAGTTCAAAATGTATTGTAGGAGCTACATAAAACTTGAAAAAATATAGTGAATATGAAATATTTTAATCAATTAGAAATTTGTAAACTTAAATGTACAAATTACTAAAATAAAAATTATTATTATTATTATTAAAATATATACTAACATTAAATACTAGCATTTCCAAAAACATATGTTCCCAATGATGTTCTCTGCGTGAAAACTGCATCAAAATTTTTCTAATGAACAATAAACAGTGTCAAACTCAAGTGACCTCCCAGATAAGTATGGTCCTGTATATTATCTGCCTGTACAGAATATAAATAAACAATAATACATGTGTACTTTTTAACGCAGCATCGAATTCACAGGTCAAATGTATCGTACATATAGTTTTCTATTAGTTATCGACAAACCGGTGGATGCGATCTGTTAGCCATAATAAGTTGTAATAATTTGTCTTGTCCTTCGTTAGAAGTAAGATATAGCATTGTAGAAATATATTATAAATTTGTAGGCGATTTTTCACAAAAACGGAGCTACACAAATCATCCATATATTACTATAAAATAGTGCATTTTATAAAGAGCAAAAACTCTATAACAGTCTGCCAAGTGCCGTAAAGGAAGCCTCAAGTCTCAGGACTTTTCGTAGGATATGTGCATTTTATGTAAAAAATATGTTTTGATTACTTACCAATGTTATTCTCATATCTTATTCTTTTATAATGTATTTTTGTATAGTTATCTTTTTTATTTTTTTTTTATTATTTTTTTTTTTTACAGTGAATAACCGCACAAGAATCTCAACTGCTCCCATCTGGAGCCAGTGAGACTATGGCATCCCCAATTGGGGTATGTTGTGAGGCTGAAAGTAGTGGGGGGGGGAAGGAGGTGGGGAAGAGGAAGGTTGGGAAGTACCTGGCTATTCAGATCTGGTCACCAAACACGGCTAAAGCCATTTTCAAGCAACGTTTCAATTCTGAATGGTGGTCTTACACCAGGACGATACTGATAGTATCTTCCACTCTGGAACATGCCGCAAATACACTATATATTATTTTAAATGAATTAATTGTGAAATAACACAAATTAATCAAATAAAATTTATTTGCGCATGCCGGGTTTGAACCCGCGACCTCCGGACTGTGAGTCAAGAGTCTCACCCACTGGACTACGGAGGTCGTCAGTTTTAGTCGTCATTTAGTACTCTTTTTTAAAATGTATTTGTAAATGTTACTGTACCTACTTCGTAAATTGTATTTTTTTATATTTTCCTACTAGATGTATGAAAATATTTACATACATCTAAATAAAAATTTTAAAAACAAAACAAAAAACTATAACAAATCGTTTTATGGGTGTAGTTGAACGAACCATAAATGTAGCACCCTCCCCCACCGGTGTTGCACAGAAATTGGAAAGAAATATTTTATACATCGCCCCTCATACAAGCTGTCAAAAAATTCAGTCCAATTCATAACTACGAGTACCTGTAACCTATATAATAATAATAATAATAATTGGATAATTTATAAAGCGCCGTTTTTGTGAAAAATCACCTCAAGGGCGCTGTACAATTTATTAGGAATGCTTAGGTTCTAACTAATTTTACTATTTATAAATGGATACAGAAACATACTTAGGGAACGTACCCATACTACGTGACACTTTTAGGGGGGGGGGGGGGGGTCTTCAAAAGGTCACGCTCCATACAAATGAGCGGCGGGTTCCTTAGGATTTTGGTCACCGGGGGGGGGGGGGGTTAAAAATTGCAAAAAGTTGGTCACGTAGTTTGGGTACGTTCCCTACCTGGCTGGTCACTTCCGATAAACACACTTTAATTAAGTTTATGGAGAAGATACGGCTTTGCACGCGGAGGACATTACAGTTAACACACTGGACATTGCATGATTTTACATTATTTGCTTCCCTAGTATTAAGTACATTTATGAATAGATTAGTGGCAAAAATAGAGTTTGTATTTATTTTAAAATACTGGAGAATTTAGGACTATTAGAGATTAGTGGCAAAAGTATTGTTGATATTTAGGGCTCTTTAGGGCTGGAGAATGTTCGTGAAATGACCTTTTTTTTTTTTTTTTTTTTTTTTTTTTTTTTTTTTTTTTTTTTCTATTTTTTCTATTTTTTACAGGTTAGTTATTTACGGTGTCGAGGGCATTGAATGTGAAGGTGAAAGATTTTGAGTTTATGGATACGACTGTCTGAAAAGGTGAGTTTTAAGTCTAGCTCTAAATTCCGCCGCGTCTGTGATCATTCTTAAGTCATATGGCAGTATGATATAACATATATGAATGATTCGTTCAGTTGGTTCGATTCACGCCGAATTCATTAAATTAGAACAAATCGAATCGTGGACGAATCGAGGAGAATAGATTGAAGCCGAGTCTTATAATAAAAAGATATCGTTCAAACTCGAATATTACTAGAACTGACTATAACCTACGTCTATGTAAAATAAAAGCAATCTTAAAGTGTGGAAGGTCGTTCTACTCGTAAATTCAAATTCATAAAATTTATTCCTTGAAAATGGTAGAAATGTTGGAATTGTTTCAAAGTTAAATGATAAATTCGATAAAAAATTCTAGAAACCTCGCAATTTATTTCCCTACTTTCTGTCCCACGGTGTGGAAATTTCAGAATTATTTCAGTTTGCAGTAGGCAAACGAAATTCGGCAACAGGACTACGGAAATTTGGAGGATAAAATCTGTGAAAGACTACCAAAAAATGTTTGAACTTCACATTTTTGCTTGATCTATCTCAATGTGGAATCGGTAACTGAATTGACGAAAAAAAACATAACATACAATAGTATCAAATAAAATATTTTTTAAAAAGACAAAATCAAAGCAGAAAATCCAAAAGTTTATCTTGGAGATTCCTTCGTCCAATAACACAATCAGCTCACTGGAACGGTTACATAAATTGCCTGCTGACCAATGACGTTATATAAATAGACTCGCCATAGTCTCACATGCTCGCAAAATAATGTGGCAAGTAAGCAACACTCTTTTGTTTTCAGCGGTTTTCAGTAATTTCTTAATTCAAAAGATATTCATGTTTTAAAAATTTATGCTACTTCCACACTGAAGCCAAACTTCCAACTCGAACTTCCAACGCACGAACTACCCTTCTACGCAATCGTCCGAAAGTTTGAAGTTGGAAATTGGCCTCCGTGTGGCCGTACCATAAGACAATCAAAGAATGTGTGTTTTTTCTCTAAAGGCGATATTACACACATCAACCACATTGATGAGATTTGGTAGAACGGCGTATAATTGAAAGGGTGTGCTGTTTAGACGTACTTGACAGAAGTGGACCATACAATCACATTGCTGTCATAGAGTTTAGAATGTCAGAGTTTAGAAACAGGTCGTGCGCGCGGGAATTATATCCCTCTGATTTAATGTTCCACAGGCTTGGATAGTTCTTAAAGTGCTCTAAGAACAGAGGCGTATGCTCTTCCCTCCATTTAAAAACCATTTTCTATGTTGACAACTCACTACAAAATAAACAGTCACAGTTTGACAATTCAATACGCGCGCACAGTGCTGCGCGCATGCAACGCCGCATTCGCGCATGCGCACGAAGGACAACAGAACCAATCGCATTGAAAATATTAAACAAGTTGAATATTTTCAATGCGGTGGAAAGATGACGCACAATGACATGGAAACATTCAATGTCTTGTTTACACGGTGCAATTTGGTATCTACAACCTAATTGCGAGGCAGAATTGAAACATGTAATATGCCCATAATGACGTACAAAATTGTCGGACGGGGAACATGAAAATTAATTGTATTGCTTATAATAATCGATAATAATAAGTAATTTGTGTGTACATATAAATTAAATGTTATTTCTTCACTTTTACTAATGTTTGCCGTGTAATGGAAACATTTTCTCATCATACAGGAGGGCATTTTGGCGCTTTTTAAATGCAATTTTCCTACTGGTAAGACATAACCTTACTTGACAAGTGACAGTTTAGTACTAAAGTACTAGAAATCGAGACCAGTGCAATTGTCTTGCGTTTGGCTTCCCACTTTGAGATTTCTACCCCGCGTCTAAAGTATGTAACGTCTTTGCTGCTGACAAATTAAGTGTATAACGAATATCCTCCAAAGCTTTTTTATGATTGGAGGCAACCAGCTGTACGAAACGGTCAAAAGGAAAAGCGACTGCCGCATGCCGATTGCAGGGAGCTACGATACCACTGTGTTCGCTAGCATCGAACGCCCAAAAATGACGATATACAATCTTAGGGAACGTACCCATACTACGTGACATGTTTAGGGGGGGGGTCTTCAAAATGTCACGCTTGTTACAAATGAGCGGCGGCGGGCTTAGGTTTTTGGTCACCGGGGGGGGGAGGGGTTAAAAATTGCAAAAAGTTGATCACGTAGTATGGGTACGTTTCCTTAGTACAACCTCCGTAGAGTGACAGAACTCTGATAGGTCCACGCAGTAAAATAGTATAATCTGCGTCGAGTTACGAAACCTACATCAACACTATGTGAGCCTTATAGAGCCAAGGGAATTGGATCTACCGAATATTTTCAAAATATCCTGGATAGATGAGTTAGTATAAGATCTTAATGGATTAAGGCCGTCATTGCGTCCAAAATTGCTAGATACCTTGTAAGGGTGAGTAAATACTAAAAACGGGACGAATCAAAAGTTGTTTGATGGAATTGACTGATAATTTATGCAGAAAAGAATAAATTATTGAAGAAAAAAGTATGAAAAATTACTTACCATTGTAACTCTCTACGTTATGTGTGGTCGGTCTTGCTGTATGGATGTGAGATATGGACCTTGAAAGTAAATACCATTAACAGGTTAGAGGCTTTTGAAATGTGGCTTCACCGGAGAATGCTCAAGGTCCCATGGACCAACATACAGAAATTCTCAGGCGGGCTAGAGCTTACATTAATAAAAGTCATGAAGATTTCATATCTGGGTCACATACTTCGAGGGAAGAAGTATCACTTGCTCCAATTAATATTGAAAGACAAGATAGAGGGTCGCCGAGGGCCTGGTAGGAGACAAATGTCTTGGCTGCGAAATGTACGAAAGTGATCGGCATTAGAAGTGTGGAGGAGCTATTCCGGGCAGCGCAAGACAGAGAGACATTTTCCAGAGACCACCAACGTCGTGCGTCGGGGGGACCTGAAAGGGCACACCAAGAAGAAGAAGTAACTCTGCGAAGGAGCACACAACACAATCACAATATCGTTATATAGTTCCACCGCGATACCTCTAGGTAGTTATCACCACAACAAAATTAATGAGTACTATTAAATTGGTCAAATTCCTTCTTTTTAATTAAAAACGATATTATATGTATACACGAAAAACACCAATAACTTGCTTCCAAGGTTGTTCCAATCCTTTTTCTGCTTTCAAAACAAATGCAGTCGAATTGCGGTTTTCATCGTTCCAAATTTCAAATACTTTTCCCGCGAGGTGATGTGTTTAGGGAGAGGCAAGAACTGAATCAACGATATCCCGGTAGGAACTAAACATATTCTCATTTCAAAACCATCCAGCCAAACAAACAAAAGTGCCCGGGAACACTAGGGACTTCAGCCGCGGCATACCCCATTTCTACCGATTTATTACATAACTATTTAACATTTTAAGTTTTAAAGCTATCAAAAATATAATATATATGTTATTTTTTAAAATAATATCTATTCGTTCCCCACGCCAAAAGTGAAAAGGCAAATAAAGGCCGAAAAGGCAAATAAAAAAATAAAATTAAAATAAATGACAATAAAAATAAATTTAATTCCCTCGATAGAAAAAAATCGCACAGTACGCACACAAATTATTATAAACACGTTTTTTAAGTAGGTATGTAAGAAAAAATTCACAGTGTTTCTCTAAATCTAAATGCTATTTTAAATAATCCCTATGAGATTTTTCGTCTATTTTAAACGAGTCGTGTTTTTTTCACATTTTCACAATTTTTGGTTAAATATTATCGTTTTTAATATTAGCGCGCTCTCTCTAATATTCGTATTTACATATTGTTGTTCTCATCAGTATTATGTCAGTAAAAATTCTCTCAAAATCTACTGAACAATTTATTTAAATTTTCTCTCCATGTTCTTCTTTTCAAGCGGGTATACCGCGCCTTCAGGGGCATCACCTATATAAAAAAAAAAAAAACATGGTCACATCATGAAGGTGGTGGTCAAACATAACTAGAATCCAGGGATAGATGTATGCAACATGTGGTTAGCGTAAGCCTTAAGGCGCCGCATCCGCGCTGCAAAAGAAGAAGACGGAGAGATATGTAATTACGAATGTTAGAGGAGTACGCTAATATTTAAAGGGATAAAATCGATGCGAAAATTGTGAAAAATTTTAATAAAACTCGTTTAAAATAGAGCAAAAATCTCATGGAAGGCAACTTAAATATCATTTAAAGAAACGTTGTGAAATTTTTCACAAATATCACTTGAAAGATAACTGAATCAAACTTGTTTATAATAATTTTCTGAGTATACTTTGCGATTTTAGAGAGAATTTCATATAATTTGCGTTTCGGCGGGGAGCGCGTCTAGATATTATCTCTTAAAAAATATCATATATTTTTTTAAGAGCTTAAAAACTTCAAATGTTTACGGAAGATATCTAAGAAATCGGCAGAAATTCGGGTAGCGGCGTCTTAAGGGGTAAGCGTTATTCCAGTCAACAATCTGCAGAGAGAAGGTTGCCCTGATGATAACCGATACTACCGATAGTACAGTGCACCAGAAGATTAAGAAACTTTTGTTTGAAAGGTAATAAAGCTCACTTTTCCACTCTCATTTAAAAATCCTTGGTGATTTCTATTTCATTTTCAACAGTTGAAAGGTCTAATTGCCGCTCGTTGTAATGAATGAAAGGAATAATTGCTCAAAGCATTTTGTCCCTGAAAATCCCCTGTGGAGATTCATTAAGAGGGCATTACCAGAGAAAGCCGGAAATACGTCATTTTCAAAAAAGTTTTTAGACGTATTGACTCTTTTCCACAAAAAATTATAAATGGATTTCGAAAGATTGTTCTTTTATCTAGCATAGTTATGTAATAAATTTTTAGAATTTTTTTTAATTTTTAGTATAATAAGGTTATTCCATAGGTCGTTGGCAGATTTGTTAAATTTTCAAAAAAGTTTTTGTATTATACCACACCTATTTCAAATAATATAATTATGCAGTAAAATAAATCAATACATTATCTAGCAAAGTTATGTATTAGAATTTTAATTTTAGTTTCAATAAAATCATTAAAAAATATGTACGTACATGTGTTTCTTGACGAAAATTGGTCCATTTGTGTATTTATTTGCGCACTTACAAACTAATATATTTCACATTTTTTTAACATTCTTATTAAATTTAGACATTATTGAAAAATGATAAATACTTATAATCTAAAAATAACTACAAAAAGTACACTATTTTAATAGTTTTATCATCACGCCTTTCAGCATTTTTGGATGAAGTTATAAATTAAAGCTAATTTGGATTGAAATAAATTCGATATTGAGTTATAATTTAAAAAAGCTGGTACGGAGAATAATCAATCTTTCTCATTGTAACCGCCCTGCACGATCGGAAGAACAACTTTTGACGAAATGTGGATTTTCGTCCGCTGGCTGGTTAAACGCTCTTAAGACAGTATTCTCTTCTCCACTTTGAATTTAATTTCCACCTAGATAATATTTAAATTTTACGTAAAATACATAAAAAAAATAATAACCTCGATTTTAATTTTGGATGGTAATTTATTTTCAACGATTGCATGAAATTTTACTTTATTATTTGCCAATACCGATGTACTATTATATGGCCTTTGAAAGAATTCGCATAATAATTGGCAAATATATTGTTGATAACCTCATTCGATCATAGAAAATGATTTAATAAATGCTGATTTTATCATTTTTCACAACCACCGAAATCGAATAATACGAAAATTGCATTTGAAGTTATTTTTTTACATTAGCTTCACACAGGAGGCCCTGAGTAAAAAAAATCCTTGATGACCTATATCATCTTTGACCGCCGATAAAAACAAAAAACACCACCCATTCATTTTATCAATTCATTCGATTAAAAAATGGAGACATTAAAGTTGCAGGTTGTTTTTGACTGGCATTTAGTTTAGAAATTGTGCGTACAACGAAAAATAAAAACACGTGATATCTCATTATACCCCCCCCCCCCCCCCCCCCGCCCCTTCTTGTCATATTTCGTGATTTTTTTCGAACCCCCCCCCCCCCATTTTTCGAGCCTCACGTGATTAATGGAAGACCCCTTACGACATATTCTCATACCTACCGAATATACATAAAAAAAATCATAAAAATCGGTCGAGCCGTTTTGGAGTAGTGCGACCATAAATCCGTGACACGAGATTTTTATATAACAGATTTATTTGCAAATATATGGGTGGTTAGAAACTGCGAGAAGTGTCCAGGAGTGAGGGACTTGTGAATCCATTCCTCCCACTGCGGTGCAAACCGTTAGATCGAAAGTGTTCGGCTGGAGAGTTCAAAAGGTTTGAAAACTCCGAGCACCCCTGCTAAGTAACCAAACCTATGCGAGCAGGGTTGTTGGATATCTAAAAAATGGTTAAACGGGGTGGTGGTACCCATAATGTTTTGTCCGTCTTTGCTTTTGCCGCCTCCCAAATAATGTTTTGTTCGAAAAAGTAACAGTAATAATAATAATTGGATTATTTATAAAGCGGGAATGGGTACCGCCGCCCCGGGAACCTTTATTGGATAACCAACACCTCTGCCATAGGTCACCCCAAGTGGTTCACTACGTTTGGTGATTTAGCAGAGGTGCCCGGGTTCATGGGGTGAGGTTTGTCTAGCTTTTGGAGGTGGATGACCAATGAACCCCGGGTTCCTACCCACCCCTTAAACCCTTTTCCTTCCCATAACTCTCCTCTCCTTCCTTTCCTTAAAAAAAACCCTCCACACAGCATCCTCAAAGATGACATAGGCCCTGAGGGAAATTATTTTCCTCAGGGCCTCCTGTGTGGAGCTCGTGTAAAAAAAAAATGGATACAGAAACATACTTACCTGGCAGGTCACTTCCGATAAACACACTTTAATTAGAAAGTTTATGGAGAAGATACGGCTTTGCACGCGGAGGACATTACAGTTAACACACTGGACATTGCATGATTTTACATTATTTGCTTCCCTAGTATTACATTTATGAATAGATTAGTGGCAAAAGTAGAGTTGGTATTTATTTTAAAATACTGGAGAATTTAGGACTCTTTAGAGGTTTTTTTCTACGTTTTTACAGGTTAGTTATTTACAGTGTCGCGGGCATTGAATGTGAAGGTGAAAGATTTTGAGTTTATGGATACGACTGTCTGAAAAAGTGAGTCTAAAAAATTGTATAAATATTGTAAATTTCTCATTATTTTCTCAAAATCTGTTTTTTTGAAAGTAACCTTCGGTATTATTGATTATAATATTTTTCAGAATTCAATATTCTCCTGCAGTACCTACTTAAAGGAATTTGAGGGAAGAACTGCAGGTGCTTAAAATATTACGAAAAATCATCCCCTCTATGGGGGAGAGGCCTGCTTTCATGATCTTATAATATAAATGTAAATTTTGACTAAATGTATGCAGAAACTTTTCCCCCTAAAATTATTCGCTGTCAAATCAACGTCAGGTAAAACGTTTTATTTCACTTCGGGGGAAATTTTGACTTGAAAAATTCAAATTACATTACATTATTAACAGATGAAAGCTTTTAGGGAAATGAGGTTCATTATGAAAGACAATATTCGGTAAAGCGAATTTGAGGTCTTAATGAAAAGAAGTACACGGCCAAAAGGATTTATTTATTTTCCTCAGGGCCTCTTGTGGGGAGTTAATGTAAAAAAATTTCAAAAAAACTAGCTGACCCGAAAAACGTTGTTCTACCATATAAATTATTTCTATTGAATGTTTTGGTTGTTAAATAAAAAATAACAAATGTATTGTAAGTGTGTGGGGATGGGATCTATGACAGAAAGAGGAATGGAGCGCCGTAGACAATGACCGCTGATAAAAGCAAAAAAAAACCAACTAAAGTACGAAAATGAAATAAAGAAAATCAATACGAATTTCGAAGAGCAATTGAGTGTACGATATTTTTTGTCAGTCCGTCTTTAGCCAACACGAAAGCTTGATGGTTTGCCCACGCGAGTACATGATGCCGAATCAAATATCAAAATGACGCTTCTCGTGAATGTCTTGCGCATGTGTGGATGAAAGTTTGATGAGGCGGACGTAGCGCCATCTGTCATTCAACGACATAAATAATTTCGTTCTGTTTGAAATACGAAAGACGGTTAAATTTGTTCATACAAAAATACTAAAATCGCGATTAAAAATGGGAGGGTGGGGGTAGGAGGGTTGAAATTTGGGGTTGTAGGTATTTTTTGATACCAAATAAAAAAAATACTAAAAAAAATTGGCAAAAAAAGAATATACTTTAAAACCTATTCTCATACCTACCAAATATACATACAAAATTTCATTAAAATCGGTCAAGCCGTTTCGGAGGAGTGCGCCCACAAACACCGTGACACGAGATTTTTATATATAAAATTTAAACACCGAAATGTATTTCGTCCACTCTTTATTTTCATTACAGGTAACATAAAATATAAGAAACCAAATCTAGGTTACATAAAATATAAGACTTGACACAAAGTAGGTAACAATGAATGTAAGTTTTTTAAGTAAGATATAATGCACATTGGTGTTTGAACCTATTTTGACATAATTAATTAAATATATAATTATCAAAGAAATCACTTTATGAAAAAAAGTTACTTTATAACATAAAATATACTTGTTTGTCATTTTTATATTTTGTGTATTTTTACATTTATAAACTAACTCTTCTTCTTTCTTTCGTATGGTGGGGGGTTAGAGGGGGACATCTAGGTCTGCGAGCCAGCCTGGGACCTCAAGCGTTGCCCTGAGGCCCTAGACTGAAAAAAACCTTCCTTAAAAAAACCCTCCACACAGCATCCCCAAAGATTACATAGGCCCTGAGGGAAATTACTTTCCTCAGGGTTTCCTGCTGATATAAAAAAAAACACACACACACAAACCATTTGAGGGTCCCTTTCTTAACCTTACTCATTGCGCGTACATTAATCTTGTATAATTTGTGGAACTCCACATTTCTCACACGATCATACATTGTTTTACCACGCACACGCCTCAGGGATCTCATTTCTACAGCATTCAGTCTACCTTCATCCTTCCTCAATCCATCGTTAATTTAAATAGACAATTTAAAACATGTCAAGATTTTTAAAATTATATTTAGTTAAATTAAAAAGAAATAAATAGCAAATAATTAGAAAAATGAAATAATTCAACTTTGTATAAACCACTTAGGGAACGTACCCATACTACGTGACACGTTTAGGGGGGGGGGGTCTTCAAAATGTCACGCTCCATACAAATGAGCGGCGGGTTGCTTAGGATTTTGGTCACCGGGGGGGGGGGGGGGGGGGGGTTAAAAATTGCAAAAAGTTGGTCACGTAGTATGGGTACGTTCCCTTATATGATACGCAAATCCGACCGGTTTCGGAACAAACGTTCCTTCGTCAGGGAAAGCTTATACTAATTTGACAGTTTCGAACAATGTTTTATTATGGTAGGGGTGGAGCCGTTGCTAGATAATAATGTAGATTGGGTGGGTAGGTATTAGTGTAGAGTGGGTGGGTAAGGTAAATAATTATCCCAAATAATTATCTTGCTATATTATGAATAAAAAAATATCTTAAACCCTGTCTCTTCTCTTTAACCTAAATCACCAATAATTTAATGGACATTGTTTACCTTTATTGCAGAGTTTAATTTCAATACGCCATTAGCTCCGATGTTAAACAAACAGAGAGGCTTTTACCAAGACAAAAAGATCGGAAGGGATCTTCCTAATATCCCTCTTATCTCCTATTTCCAGTCACTCCCAAATCCTCCCCTAGTTCTGGGGTTTCTTCAGGCTTTGGGATCCCAGGAACATTTAGTTAGGGGACCATCGCTGTTCAAACAAAACATCCATTTCCCATTAATCTAAGGCCTGATGTTGATTCCCAGTAAGTGAACTAGCCCTTCTGTTTATTTTATTGACGTTGTTTGCTTCGAAGACATTTTGTGCCGAGAATGCAAAATGGAAGATTTCAGAATTTCCATTCGCCGGAACTGTCGGTAACCCAAATTACGTGAATATCCGAACGAATACGTGTCGCTGGAAAATTTGTTTACTGGGAAATTGGGAATATGGAAATTTATGAAACTTGTTATTCAGGAAACATAGAGAGAAAATCTTTTTAGTCTCGCAATAAAACCGACATACCTGTTAATAATTAGCAAGTACGTAATATTATCTACCAACATTTACAATGGTAGTTAATTTTAGAAATATTATATTTCATGCAATAAAGCACTACCAAATCAAACAAGAAAAAGGTGGAAATCAATATATTTAAAACCAAAACAAAAACAAACAGAGACAAGCAACTTGCCAATATTATGAAGACAATGTAAAAAACAATGAACCTAAATAAATAAAAACTACAGGCAGCCTTAGAATAGGAAACCCTGGTGAGGAGGACTGTAATATTATTCTTTATACTTACATCATCTACAAACTTTGCCATAGAAACTAATACAAATACAAAAATAAGTATTTTTTAATTACTTCTTCTAATAGTGCAAAATTATTTTGTGGTAACATTTTAAATTCAAATTAAAAGATAACTTTGTAATTTCTTTTATATAGGTAAAACTTCGAGAAACTTTGAAATAAGGATTAAAGAGCATATGAAAGCTTTAAATAATCATAGTTTCTCGGAGTTTGCCAACCATTTAATAGAAACTAGTCATACCTTTAATTTCAACAGTGGAATAGATTTAATATATTGTAATGTCGATGGCTTTCAGTTGGATAAATTAGAAATTTTAGAGATTAGAAAGAGTGTTAATGCAAATTTAAATATTATTAATAATCAAAAATTGTTTTTAAATGACCCATTATTAAATCTATTCCCCTTTTAAATTTTTAATTGTTCTATATTGCGCCTCGTCTCTTACACATTATTTTCTTTCAAATTTTATTATTGTTTGTGTCTATTATTTTTCTCTATTACCTATGTATGTCTATTTTTAAAATTAGTTCTGTCAAAACCCTGAGGAAGTCAGCTTTGCTGACGAAACATGTCGGTTTTTGTAAATAATTAAGTGGTTAATACAAAGTTATCTTTTAATTTGTATTTTTTAATTGATCAATCGGAATAAAATATTTTAATATGAAGCATTCGGAATTGTGTTGGAAGTCGGACCAAAGGTGTTGTGGGAATCTAATAGTTATTTTTTTAATTGTAAAATGCGTTGGTAAAAAATATTGGATGTAGTTTATTAAGGTATTTTTTAAAACCAATGAAATTTAGATTGTTGTATCTTTTCTGTACATACATATTTCACCCGCCAAGCCAGGGAAAAAGACTGCTTTATCGCGAACAAAATTATAAGAACTGATGAAAAAAATTAACTGATAATTTTTTCAAATTGTTCTAGTAAGTCCAAGAATTTTAGAATGTAATATCACCAATTCCCCCAAAAAGTCTCCAAAAATACCATAAATAAATATCCTCAAAATTCAGTTTATATTGCTGATATTTAGGAGATATTGAGGGATAATCACCCGCCCAGGGACAGCGGCTGACGGGTCCCCACAAGAGTAATGATGGATGGTCTACCCTCTCCCCCCCCCCCCCCCCCGCAGCCTCCGGACCCGCCGCTAGATGGCGCCTGATTAATGCAAGCCGGAGAGAGTGAGGGGACAGCGAGAAGATTTATTACCGCCTCCGACGTTTGGCGTTATCTTAGACTCGAACCCGTTTTGACAACACAATTAGTGGAAATATTCTCTGTTTTGTTTACTCAACTGAAAACAGTAAACAATATTTCAGTAATTATAATAATTTTTGGATTTTTTTTTAATTACGCCATTTTTAACTTAAATACGAAATTCTTTCATTCACCTTTCTTCGATCCATGATTTAAGGATATTTTATGAAAATACGATTATGGTTCGGGGTGTCCGTGTAACGCCGGTCACCCTGTACCCCCGACCACCCCAAGTTTTGGCGAAACTATAATACCTAGCTGTGCTCAATGAATTTTTAATGATAAATATCGCTCAAAACAGTATGATATACATAATAATAAA
Source organism: Limnephilus marmoratus (assembly GCA_917880885.1). Lineage (NCBI taxonomy): Eukaryota > Metazoa > Arthropoda > Insecta > Trichoptera > Limnephilidae > Limnephilus > Limnephilus marmoratus. The sequence continues at coordinate 49,311,650 of OU862910.1, read as the reverse complement.
CAGCTCATAACCAAGTATCCCGCAATGATACTGATGTTTGTTAGGGCCTAGGGATGTCGAAAGTAAAAAAATATCGATATATCGATGTATCGATATTTATTAAAATATCAATATCGAAGTCGATATATCGAGGAAAAAATATCGATATATCGGTCAAATTTTCAAGAGATTTTGCGTTTTTAAAATAATAGTGTATTCAGCTCAATATTATCAATAGTAATTTTTGTACACAATTTGCTTTTTTTAATGTACAAAAATCTCAATAAAAATGAAGGTATTTTTATCACTGTTCATTTTTATTACGTAATAATTACAAAAATATCAAAAACTAAAAAGCTGTCTTCTAACATATGTAAACTGAGACGCATACAAAGTTTGTACGCATCTCAGTAACATTCTATTGGCGTAGGAATCTGTCAAAAAGAACTTCGTGTTTGGATAAAGGTAGAGTCAATAATCATAGACAACCAACACGTAGGAGTGACTTAGAAAAAAATGGCGAAAAATAGCATACATTTCTATGTATGCTATGTATTTAATACTAATGCAAGGACAATAGATTTGTAAGCTATTAATAGTTAAAATGTCCGCCAGTTTAGTTAAAATGTCCTTTTCCGTTCGTTCCTATACGGTTTTGGATTCTAGTGACTTTAAATACATAAATTAAAAAAAGTATCGTTTTTGATACAATTTTCGATATTGGATATTTTGTATCGATTTATCGGATCAAAATATATCGGCTAAAAATATCGATATATTGAATTAAAAATATCGATATATCGACACTTTTTCAACAAGCCTATTAGGGCCATCAATTTTACTGTTTGCATCGATTTATTTTGGATTGGTACACCCTCTTCAGCGAAAGTAAAAATTATTAATTAAATTTGTGGTATTTTAACAACTTTTCATTTTACACAATATTTTGTCATCTTTTTTTTACATCAACTCCACACAGGAGGCTCTGAGGAAAATAATTTCCCTCAGGGCCTATGTCATCTGGGATGCTGTGTGGAGGGTTCACTTCATTATTAAATATCAATTTAAATAGTATATGGAAGCATTCCGCTTTGGTTCGGACGCATCACTTTGGTTCGTATGCCACTGACCGCTTTAATGAACCCAGAAAAGTAGTTTCTGATCCCCAATTTTCACCCACCATGAAAAGTTATGGTAAATTTTTATTTTATTTTATTTATGTATTTTATAAATGAAATTACGTCCAATTTACAATAAAATAACACGAAATTTGAGAATATGTACATTATAAGAAAAAAGGATGGTTATGGAAACAAAGACAAAACAGAAATAAACATGAGCAAATAGAAGTGACAAGTCAAGTAAAAAATTTGCTAAAATTAAAAATAGATATAAAATATCAATTATTTAGTGACCGACAAAAATCATTTAGGCTAAAACAAAATAAAAATCAAGGTCTTATATCCACAATTAGTCGAGTGTTGATTGAGAAAAAGCAGTTCATTATTTCTGAGTCTACGGGAAGGTATATGGAATGGGGTGAGTTGTAGTAATGTAGGTGAATCGATAATACAGTTGATAGCTTTGAAGAAAAGTGTCTTCTAAAGGAGAAAGGTTTAGAATTAGTTCAATTTCATCATACGAGTAATTGCCTCGTTCTAATTCTAATCCTAGAAAGGCTGAAAAATTCAATTTTATATCAGTGACTCAATCCAATATTGTATTTTTCAGCCTCTCTTGAAAGATTTGCGTTTGTTTATGGATATAACTATTTATTTATATTCATATTAAATATGTACGGGCGCAAATAATTAATTCACAAAACAAAGTGTATGTTTAAGAATAGAAATAAATAAAAAATAATTAAATGAGAAGCATTATAGGCATGAAGGGATCAGTTTTGAGTTTAGCTCCGAATTTTATTTTTAAGAAATTAGTGTTTTTTAATCAAAATGGTTTCTATAGCCGTGTGTTCGTTGTTTTGATAAAACGCTCTCATTAGAGAAAGTTACAGAGGAGGTAATTAAGTCCCTTTTCAATCTCTAAATAACCCTTGATGGATTGGTAGTTTAGAAAGAGGTTGGGAAATGAGAAACAGATTAATGACAGGTTCCAGAGTAGTAGTAGGTACTTGAGGTGAATGTGGGTCGCTCAAATAATGAGGATGGTCACGAAACTGGCAACCCCAAAATGATAATGTTTCGAGTAAAGTGAATAAAATGGTAGCTATTTATTTAATACCACATTTTCCATGATTATATAATGTTTTTATTTATTTATTTTTTTTTTAATTATTTATTGAAACATTTATTATAATTACAATTTTACAACAATTTTGCTTGTGTATGGAAGGGGAGTGTACATAAATGCTATTAGTTATTAGTTATAAGTTAGTACTTAAATAATTACTTGTACATAAATATATGTGAGCTGCAGTATTTATTTGATAATGGTGTGAATTTTTTTAAAAAAAGAAAGAATGTAATGGGAAACAGATATTTGTAAGATTAATTGACAGTAGTTTTTTTCTTAAGAATATTTTTAAAATGTCTCTTGACAGAGAGCAGTATTCGGGTTTTATCATTAATGCTTCTGATTTCTTCTGGTAGACGATTGAAAAAAGTTCTTCCCTAGTAAGTATAATGATGCTGTGCAAAAGACTAGAAGTATTTAGTTTTGGGCATAGAAAAACATGTTTAAGTCGAGTTCTGTTTTCATTTAAAAATGGATATTTATCTTTTTCCTTTATAATTTGAATCAATGAATTTTTAATATATGAATCTTTAAATGTGGGTACTTGAAATTCTTCAAACAGGCGTTCTGTTGGGTAGTCTAAGGATTTTTTTAATATTATTTTAATAATTGTCCTTTGTACAATTTCTATTAGAAGAAGGTTACATTTATACGCGGATCCCCAACTAATAATAGCGTATTGTAGAGTGGATTGAACTAAGGCATAGTAGATTAAATATAGATTTTTTATCGACAGAAAATTTCTAATTCTTAAAAATTTATATATTAATTTTCTGATTTTGTTTACTAGATACTTGACATATTTGTTCCTTCCATTTCAGATTTTTGTCGATAATTATTCCGAGATATTTAATTTTATTTGTTGTTTTTAATATTGTACAGTTTGATTTGCAATAATTTTGGCTATGAATTTTAGTATTATCGTGTATGACAATGTTAAAATTTTTGGGAGCATCGTTTGGATGGATTGCAAATGGAATTACAAATGTCTTTTCACTATTTAGTGATAGTAAATTAGTGTCGAAAAAATTCTAAAGCGTGTTGATGTCTTCTGTGGCCTTTAATTCTACATTTTCCCAAGTCTTTTCACTTATTATTAATACTGTATCGTCGGCGTATGATATAAATATTTACGAAAGAGTCTTCGTTAGCTCTGTGATATATTGTTGTTCACGAATTTTTATGACGTGCATAATATATGTACGTATGTGTACAGGTGTCATAACACATTCTCAATTTTCCACATTAACGCAATACAAAAGAATGCTCTTTCGTATGTGGCGCTAGTTTAATTATTTTAGGTTAAATCAGTTTTTAAAAGTTATGCTTAATAGTTTTGTCCATAAGCACACCGAAATCTTTCGAGAAAGGCTAACAAATACAACATTGGATTGAGTAACGGAAACAATTTTGAATTTGTTTGCCTTTCTTGAAAGATTTGAGTACTTTATGTACGGGAGCAAACATGTATCTTTTCTCGGAAGATTGTTTCAATGAAGATGAGTGTTTCGGGCTGATAATTATTGCTTATAATAATTGTTACCCTTTGTGCTATGCATAAAAATCTTGTCTTAAATGTTAGTTTATCAATTAAAAATAATAATTAATATTTGACAAGTATTTCACCAAAAAATGTAGACATAATTTGTCTCGACGCCACCTAGCGAGAGATTTAGCATTAGCAATGCCTCTCTCACAAAAATAAAATTGGTTGTTTTCAGTTGGAAAAATGTAATAAATAGTAATTGTTGAATGAAACACTAGTATATATTGAATTATTTGGCGGGTATTAGATAAGCCGCCATAGCTCAGTGATGAGAGCACCTGACCGGCAATCAGAAGGACACGTGTTCAAGCCCCGTTGGCGTCATGTATCTTTTTTCGGAAGATTTTTTCAATGTAGATGAGTGTTTCAGGTTGATAATTATTATTGCTTATAATAATAAATTACATATAATAAGTGTTTTTCCCTAATATACATAAATTAGCGCCATCTATGAAAGAACCGATTCTATTCTACCTCAACTATTAGGTTTAACCTTTGATTCCCGAATTTTACATCAAAAATGGGTAGGTAGGTAACTTTTTAAAACGTATGAGGTAGGTAATTGGCTAATCTATCTTCTATCTATCTATCTATCTATGTATCTATCTATCTATCTATATATCTATATTATTTTATAAATAAAAATGAATCACCGAAATGTATGTACGCGCATAACTTCCGAACGGCTGCACCAAATTGGATCATTCTTTTTTTGGTGTGTTCGTTATTGCCAGGACAAGGTTTGTATGAAAGAAAATTTAAAAAAAAATGAGAAAAAAAATTGAATGTCATAATATGAAAAGTGAGTGCGTGAATGAGACAGAAGACTGGTAGGTAGGCATTACAATACCCCTTAATATTTTGCCGAGGAGAGGATGATTATCATTTTTTGATCAAGATGATTAATCCAGCGACTGGTATTTTTTTTTTTTTTTTTTGCATTAGCTCCAAACAGGAGACTCTGAGGAAAATGACTGCCCTCAGGACCTATGTCATCTTCGGGGAAGCTGCGTGGAGGGTCATTTAATGGAAAGGAAGGAGAGAAAGTCGTGGGAAGGAAAAATATATGAGGGATGGGTAGGAATCTGGGGGTCAGTGTGCACAGGAGTTACAGACGTTTGAATCCATCCCTCCATCTGCAGTGCAAGGCGATGGGTTGAGAGAGTCCGACTGGAAAGGTCAAAAAGCCTCCCTCAACTAGTAATAACATAAAAATATTTTTTGCTCCGAACAATCATGAAAATAGGTGGAAAAGTATCGGCACGTCGATTTATAGGTAAGTATTATACATTAAGATGTAGGTATGGTTAAAATATGGTTAAAAAATTTGGGAGGCAGATATGGGTACTTCCGCCCCGGGAACCATTTATTGGATAACTAACACCTCTGCCGTGGGTCACCCCAAGTGACGGGTTTATGGGGTGAGGTTTGTTCGAATCTTGGCTGCGGATGCGTCTGACCACCAACTGCGTGGCACGGCGAATCGGGAGAGACTGTTGAGGGAGATTACCTCTCCAGCAGTGGGAGGGATAGATTCAAACGTCCATCAGTTCTGAACACATTGACCCCCAGATTTCAACACACCCCTCATAACTTTTTCCTTCCCAGAACTTCCTCTTCTTCCTTTCCCTAATAAGACCCTCCACACAGCATCTCTAGAGATGATATATGCCCTGAGGGGAATTCTTTTCGTCAGGGCCTCCCGTGTGGAGTTAACGTAAAAAAACTAATAATGCTTGAATATCTACCTACGAACTGTAAAAAAAAAACTATGGCAAAGTTTGCACTAGATTTTTTTTATTACTTATGTGGAAAAAGAAACAAAATTGTGCAAAAGCATAAATAAATTCCGCAGTCGGTAGGATTCGAACCTACGCTCCCAGAGGGAATCTGATTTCTAGTCAGACGCCTTAACCGCTCGGCCACGACTGCTGTGGAAACCTAGGTTAGATTTAATTACCAATTTATATCTATACATTATACATACATATTATAAAGATAGTAAATAAATGTTCGTGAGTCGTTAAATAAAGTGGATTAGCGAATGGCGTCAGCAGATAATGTATTTCAGATAATAAGGCGAGCGTGTTTGAATTAGATCAGAAGTCAGAATAGTGTGTAATTTGCATAACTCTTCACACTTTGAATAATTCAATTCAACGTCAAAAAAAGCAAATCAATTGTCGCCTTGGAAACGATTTTTTTTTTAATTAAGCAATTCACCCTAAAAAGAGTGCTTTGTTGGAGTCGTACTTAATAACTATCTCGAAAAATGAATCACCGAAATGTATGTATGCGCATAAACCCGAACGACTGTACCAAATTGGATATTTTTTTTTGTTATTTTATATAAAACTACCGTTGAGTTCTGGCATTATGAAATTAGTATAAAAAATTATAATAGGTCGCACGCGAGCAGTTTGAAAACTGAATGTATCGGGAATGTATGTGTGGAATGCGAGAGGTGAGAGGGGGGAGTGGGGAGGGAGGGAGGGGGTGTTGGGAGGGTGTTGGTGGAGGGGGTAAGGGGAGGGGGAAGAGGGTGGGTGGAGGGGGTTAGAGGAGGGAGAGGGGGGAGGGAAGGAAAGGGAAAGGATGGGGAGGGTGTAGGGAGGGATAGGGGGTGGGGGGAAGGGGGTTGATGGAGAGAGTGGTGTGGGGAGAGGGAAGGTGGGGGAGGCGGAGTAGAGTGGGAGAGGTGGGAGGGAAGGAAGGGAAAGGGGAGGGGTGAAGGAAGGTGGGGGGAGGTGGTATGGGGAGGGGTATGTGGTGGGAGAGGGGTCGGTGAAGAAGGAGAGGGAGGGAGAGGGGGGTTGATGGGGGGAGTGGAGTGGGGAGAGGGAAGGTGGAGGAGGCGGAGTGGGAAACTCCTAATACCATGCGAGCGAAGCGGAAAAAGCTAGTTGGTAAATAATATAATGCAAAAATTTTTATAATTTAATAATAATTATAATTTCGGAGGGCCAACGGACAGGGGATTAAGTTTCGGGACACCGAGCAATGCCTGTACATATATAATAATAATGGGGTAATTTGTAGAGCGCCGTTTTGCGACAAAGGGCGATAAATAAAATACGTAATATTTATATATTACTAGCTGATACGCGGCATGAGATGCAATGCCATTCAAACCAATAAATTATTTCTCCCTGCATGTCCTTTCCCATGCGTCCCCGTTCCCCTCCATCGTCCCCTTCCCATCCCACATTCCCCTTCCACCTTCCACGCCTCTTCCTTCCCGCATCAATACTCCCGCGAACCCCACCTCCTTCTTTACCCTCCCCCTCTTGCCTTGCCTCCCTGCCGCTAAAATATATAAAACATACACATTTTCATTTAATAATAATAATAATTGGATAATTTGTAGAGCGCCGTTTTTGTGAAAAATCACCTCAAGGGCGCTTTACAATTCGCGATGAATTCTTAGGCTCCATCTATTTCTATTATTTACAAATAGATACAGACACATACTTTAAGTCACTTCACTTCCAATAAACGCACATTTATACACATTTCATAACGCCAGAACTTACCATTATATATAGAAACCTTCGCGAGCGTGCGCACATTAAATCATCAATGTTTCATGTAACTATTAAAATGTAACTATTAAATCGCTATAATAAAATCTTTAATGTAAAGAACCCGTTAGACAATCTGCTAAAAAGTAGTTTAGGGACTTTTTGTCTTATATTAGGTCCTTACATATGAAATTGGCGTTTTGGCGTACTGGCAACTTTGATCTCAAATATCTTCTCTTTGGTTAGGAATTCCAAATTCAAATTTATACAGCTATACTCATGTATTTGTGTTTCGAAAATAATAATTTATTTGTTTTTTCCTTAATTGTTTTTTTTCTTTGCGTCACTTAGTTTACAAAATGGGAAACTTGAAATATCGCGTTATTTACGAGTACAAGTTCCACCGTGGCACCAGTGCTGCAGAAACGGCTCGAAGGATTACGATGTGTATGGCGACGGTGCCGCAAAAGAAAACACAGTGCGTTTTGGTTCCAACGTTTTCGTTCTGGGAATTTCGACCTGCAGAACAAGTCTCGTGGACGGCTGGAGACCAAAGTTCATAATGGAGAATTGAAGGCTATTGTGGAAGCGGATCCATCGCAACCCACGTCCGAGTTAGCTGCAGGCAGCGGTGTTAGTGATAAAACTGTTTTTATCCACTTGAAGCAAAATTGAGAAGGTGAAAAAGCTTGAAAGGTGGGTGCCTAACGAATTGAGTGAAGCAATTTCATATGTAAGGACCTAATATTTGTAAAGTGTATAAAATAAATAAATGAAAAAATAAAAATAATAAATCGGATGAACGGTATGCCAGCGCCTAAAACATGAACAAACAAACAAATATTGATTTTTATTTTATACACTTTACAATATTGATTTTTACATATATTTATATATTTTTATATAGATGTATTTTTTTTACTGATATGTACGATTTGTGTGGTACGAATATATTTGTAAGAAGCAACGGGAAATAAACCAATTTTTGAAGATTTTTTTTAGTAACCATCTAAAGGTATTTTAAGAGATTTTATCAAATACGAAGCTCTTTGGTAAATGCCTTAAAAATGATAATGCCTCGTGAGCGAAGATTTCAATAGAGTGGGAGGGTAAAAATTGTGGTTTCTTGTTAAGTCCATGAATATGAAAGAGGGGGTAATTTCCTCGCGCGAAAAGTGTTCGCATTTTCAATTGAATTCATGAAAGCCCTGCGAAGCCTCTTTGAAAAGAAAATTTCATTTGAAAATACCGAACATATGTGCCGGCTCTCATGAACTACTACAGTGAAAATTGGCTATGTTTGGAAGGCACTTTGCTGGGAAATGTATCTAGATTCTGGAAGAGATGTGGAAATTCAATCTTCTCAGGTAAATTGCAGATACCTACATGCGCGTAAATTTATTTATTTTAATTGTAAAAACAAAATTATTTTGAGTATGTCTTTTTATTAGCTTTAAATTTCATTTTCTTTGGAATTATATACATACTAGCTGGTTCCCGGCATTCGTTGCAATGCTATAAATTGAAAGAAATAAATTGTTTTTCCCTGCATGTCCTTTCTCGTGCGTCCCAGTACTCATCCCGCATTCCCTTCCTCCCGCGTTCCCATTCCACCTTCCACGCCTATCCTCTCCACTCTCCCGCTCCCCCCTCCCGCCAGCCCCCTCCCGCGTTCCATATATTCAGTCCCAGTACATTCCGTGTTCAAACAGCTACGTATTACAATTTTTTTATTCAAATATTCATTTTTCATATATTACAAATACTCTTTTTTGAATATTATAAGAACAATCAATCTAATTTGGTATCTAACGTAGAAACCTATTTTTTTTAATGACTTTTCACCCCAAAGGTGTGTTCTGGCCAGTGTCAAGTGAATGCGTTTGTGAGTGTTATTTTTGGTTAATATTAACAAATTTAGTTTTAATAACAAGAATCTATAAATACCTAATATTTAAAAAATCCATAGACAATTCTTTTATTACAAAAAAAACAGCTGTCTGCTAAATTCACATTCATCGAACGAGCGAACTGTCAAACGTGTGAAGTTAAAAGAGTCGTTAAGTTTTCTGAAATTATCCAATTTTCTGCGCAATTTTCTTATTTTTTCTTTCCGTAAGAACCTTATATAAAGTATTAGAAAACTTAAAAAAAAAGATGAATTAAATAGGTAGTCATTCTGTAGTTATGGCGTGACCAAGGGAAACGGGGATACATTTTTATATACGTAGATATTCCGAGTATTTATAAGTAATATTACGTATGTGCATAAAAAGCAAAATATTTTCCGCAGTCGGTAGGATTCGAACCTACGCTCCCAGAGGGAATCTGATTTCTAGTCAGACGCCTTAACCGCTCGGCCACGACTGCTGATGGCGTTTAATGCCAAAATGTTGTACACGATATAAAAAGGTCTACCTGAATACCACTAATGCATTACTTTCACTTACGGTAGTTCACTGCTGAAACCACGTTACGGCATATTTATTTATTACCAAGCTGACGTCCCGGCGCTGCCTGGGCCCAATATCCATATATGTAGAGTGACGTTTCTCTTGCTTTCATGTCAAGTGTGCAAAATTTCATCAACCTCGAAATAACACTATAGATTTATATAAAAATTAATGAAGCGTGTTTTTTTACATGAGCTCCACACAGAAGGCCCTACGGAAAATAATTTCCCTCGGGGCCTATGTCATCTTTGGGGATGCTATGTGAAGGGATTTTTTAAGGAAAGAAAAAGGAGAGTTCTGGGAAGGAAAAGGGTTTAAGGGATGGGTAGGAATCTGAGGTTCAGCGTGTCCGGATCATCCGCCTGCAAGACCTACACAAATCTCACCGCATGATATGTGGGGAAGATTGTTTCCGTTAAAGGAGACTAGATTATCATTTCATATCTACAGCCTGTATTATATAAGTGGAAACGATAACATGGTTTGGACATGTAGAGCGAATGAACGAGGAAAGGAGTGTAAGAAGAATATATGACACAAAGGAAGATATGGCACGACCAAGTGAATCAGTTACTTGAGTCGGGCCATGTCAAGAGTTAGAATAATAGAAGAGCATGAATGAGACGATGTATGAATGTGAACGAGGCAAGGAGTGTGTGCGAAGACTGAGTTATTTGGCGTTCCGACCTCTCTGCCTACCCCTGCGGGGAAACATGATGGTTAGTTAGGTAGTTTCCTGCTGAAACCACATTATGACATATTTATTTATTACCAAGCTGAGGTCCCGGCGCTGCCTGTGCCCAATATCTATATACGGGTATGTAGGGAGTGACGTTCCTCCTGCTTTCATGTCAAGTGTGCAAAATTTCATCAACCTCGAAATAAAACTATAGATTTACATAAAAATTAATGGAGCACGTGTTGGGAAGATTGCTTCCGTTGAAGGAGACTAGATTATCTACGTTATCATATCTAGAGCCATTATTATATAAGTAAAAATGTTAATAGAGAGAAGTCAACAAATTGGCATTGATTAAAATTAATTTGTGTTTTAGTAGATACGTCCCAATAATATGTCCCAATAATTTTATTAATAGTAGGTACGTCCCAATAATATAATATGAAGATTTTTTTTTCTATTGAAATATCACAAATAATATAGGTACTACACCGTAGTATTCTGCCGTCATAAGCAAAAAGGCAGCTGGGATTTTACAAAGGTTACGTTCTTACAAACGAGATTTTTCAACTACTATAATAATTTTCAATTTGGGAGTATGGGTACTTCCGCCCCGGGAACCATTTATTGGATAACCAACACCTCTGCTATAGGTCACCCCAAGTGGTTCGCTATGTTTCGTGACTCAACAGTGGTGGCCGGGTTCGTTCGGGTGAGGTTTGTCCAGGTCTTGGCGGCCGATGCATCTGCTCACCTGCTGCGTGGTGGACAGGATCGAGAGAGGCTGGTTGAGAGAGATCTTTTATCCTTTCCAGCCCTTTCCGGCCCTGAGGGAAATTATTTTCCTCAGATACTCCTGTATGGAGCTAATATATAAAAAAAGTAAGTCAAAATAAAAATGTGAGAATATAATTAGTGTCCGACCGAAACAGGACTTTCTACCGAAACCGAATCTTCGGTAGCTGTCTCAGTTTCGGCCGAAACCGAAACCGAAACCGAAACTTTTTTAGACATGTTAAAAACCAATTGTTTACTGAAATTTGGCTTATTTTTTACACTTATGCAGACAGTTAACACGTGTTAAATGAAATAAAAAATAAAATAAAATAAAACAATAATTGAAGTTGTGAAAAAAAAAAAATTTTTTCTTCATATATTAAAAATTAACAAACATGATAACTACTTCTTGGAAGAAAAAAATGTTAATAATCAAGGCTTATGCATATTATAAAGGAAGGACCTCATTAATTGACTATTTATTTTTAATTGCGTTTACTATCGCCACATTCTTAAGACTGAATTTACCATTTATTGAGATCTTTTGCAGAGTTTCGGTGCGGCAGTTTCGGTTTCAGCAGAAAATCTGATGCCGAAAGTAGATTTTTTTGACATTTGCCGAAACCGAAACCGAAACCGAACCTTCGGTCGATCACTAAATATAATCCACGCCTCCCGCCAGAAACACTAATAATAGAAGTTAAAATATATACAACTAGCTGGTTCCCGGCATGCGTTGCTATGCCATTTAATAAACTTTCCCTCCCAGGTTCCCCTCCCCCCTCCCGGGTTCCCCTCCCCCCCTCCCACGAACCCCCTACCTAAGTTCCCCCCCTCACCAATGTCACCTCCCGCATTCCATACATTCAATCCCGGTACATCCAGTTTTCAAACAGCTCGCGTGCCACCTATTTTTTTTAATACAAATTTCATAATGCCAGAGCTAACCAGTAGTTATATACAAACCTTGTCCTGACAATAACCAACACAAAAAACAAAGAATTATCTAATTTGGTGCAGTCGTTCGGAAGTTATGCGCGTATATACATTTTGGCGATTCATTTTTATTATACTGATGATGATGATTCGTGACAAACATTTATGGATTTCGAGTATTTCCATATAATGTATATTATGTTTTGCTTATTCTGTCAAACATAAAAGAATTTTATTTATTTGCATAATATGAAATAATATTATGGCAGTGTCGAGAATGGGTTATTAATGAGCGGCTTCAGAATTAAACTAACATAAGGCGTAAATTTATTAGTTCTTATTCTTCTGCATTAAAACCATCATCATTTATAGGGTTTAAAAGGGGTCGGTAAAACATTTCCTCTGCCATCTTCCCCAATGGGGAGAGGTCGTCCGCCACCCTCATTCTGCAAATTAATCATAAATCTCCAGAGGAAGGTTCCTTCCGGACAAAGTGTTTCTCGAAAAACTTGTTATTTAAACTCTAGAGCAGGGTTTCCCAAACTGGGTTCCGCGGAACCCTAGGGTTCCGCCGAACCTGTACAGGGGTTCCGCGACAATTTGTCGGAAGAATTTAATTTAATATATTATTCACATATTCATATTTCAACACTGCTGATATTATTCTCATTTAAATGATTTCTGGGCGAGTTTGTCAGAAGAGTACCCCAATTTATCAAAACAAGCTATTGTTGTTATACTTCCGTTTTCTACGAACTATTTATTTATTCGAAGCGGAATTTTCTAATTATGCTCCAATCAAGTCAAAGTGCAGGAACAGGCTCGAGAACACACCAGATATTAAAATACATCTTAACAATATTGTACCTGATATCAAGAAGATATGCAATTCAAGGACTCAAAATCATCAGTCATTAATTAGGTGTTTTGTTTATTCCATTTTTGTTGTTGTTTATAATAATTTTTTGTTTATGTTCCAATTTTTTGTTGCTTATATTCAATTTTTTTGTATTATTATATTCCATTATTATATTCCATTTTATATTTTTTATATTTAATTTTTGTTTTTGTTTATTTTCCATTTTTTGTTGTTTATATTCCATTTTTTGTTTATATTCAATTTTTTGTTATAAATGTATATATATTGTTTGTATACTTAATAAATATTGTGTAATAACATTTTTTAAAACTTTATTATTAGGAATTACCCAATCTAATAAATGAGCCAAGTGTTCCGTTAAAATTTAAGGGTTTACAAAGTGTTCCATTGCAGAAAAAGTTTGGGAAACCCTGCTCTAGAGCTGTTTGAATGTTTTCAAAGGGTACAAATTCAGCTATTTTAATCATTTTCGCTGTCTCTAATATCTCTCTGGGCAAGGTGACTTACCTACAATTGTGTTTGTAAATAATAATAATAGTTTAATAAAAACAAATAAACTTTGTAAAACACCACTATTTAATCAAAATCACAAAGTTATTTGCTTTCAATTAAATGAAAACAGTATTAGACAAACTCCATCGAAAATCTGGAAACAGAAAAATCAGAAAAAGATATTGGCACATCTGGGTGTTATCTTATCTGTTTCCATTTAATTAAAAATGACGCACAAAGTGCCTTTGTAAAGATTGAAGAAGTAATAATAATAATATATATTTGGTTGATCAATGTACAATGCATTTGACCAATGAACGTAAGGCTGCAAAAAATTTACATAAATTGTTTTTTTTTTAACAGGGAGAAGTCACTTGAGACTTGAGTTTAACCCTGTTAATTGTTTACTACAAAAATTTGGATACAGTTTGCACGTGAAGAATTATTGCGAACTATTGCGAAAATTTGGATTCAGTTTGCATGCGGAGAACTATTGCGAATACATGTTATTATAAAATCCTTGTGTCATCATCATCATCACTATTGGCTCTACAACCCCTGGTGGGTCTTGGCCTCCTCAAGAGTCTTCCTCTACTCATCTCGGTTTTGTGCCAGCTCTCTCCAGTTTAGGAGCTCCAAGATAGATATGTCTTTGAGGACGTTGTCGCTCCATCTTAATCTTGGTCTTCCCAGGCTCCTTCGCCTTATTGGTCTCGAGTTCAGCAGGGACTTTGGTGCTTGATGCTCAGTCATTCTCTCCACATGACCCAGCCACCGAAGTCTTCCCAGTTTTATAAATTTTGCGACGTTTAGCTCCTTAAATAAAGTATAGAGCTCATTGTTATAACGTTTGCGCCAAAATCCATTTTCTAGAACCGGTCCGAAGATGCGCCTCAAAATTTTCCTTTCAAAAACGTCCAGTGCTCGCTCATTCCTCTTAGTTAGTACCCAAGTCTCAGCTGCGTACGTAAGTACTGGTCTGATAAGTGTTTTGTACACTAATATCTTCGTGTATCCTTGTGTATATTTTAATAATAATATACAATGTGTTCTTTAATGAACGTGTTTGGAAAAGTCAAGGCAAAATTTTTTGACGGGCGATGACGATTTTATTTGTTTAGAATATTTATCTTTATTTGGAAAGTATGTTTACGAGAGATGGGAAGGCTGATAGAGATATTGAAAGAAGGGTGAATGCAGGTAACTCTATTAATGGAGGACTGAACGCCGTTGGCACCAACAAAAAACTGTCCAAAGACGCGAAACTAGCCGTCCATAATGAAGTACTGGTACCTACCCTGATGTATGGTAGTGAGGCATGGAACTGGCAGAGGAAGGATGAAAGTAGACTGAACGCTGCAGAAATGAGATCCCTGAAGCGTATGTGTGGTAAAACCATGTATGATCATGTGAGAAATGTGGAAATCCGCAAAGAATGCAAGGCTGATGTAAGCGTAATGAGTAAGATCAAAAAAGGAACGCTCCGATGGTTTGGGCATGTAGAGCGAATGAACGAGGAAAGGAGTGTAAGGAGAATACATGACGCAAATGTGAATGGTAGAGGAAGTCGAGGACGCCCAAGAAAGACATGGCACGACCAAGTGAATCAGATACTTGAGTCGGGCCATGTCAAGAGTCAGAATAATAGAAGAGAATGTATGAGACGTTGTTTGAATGTAAACGAGGCAAGGAATATTGCCAAGACCGGGATGTTTGGCGGTTCGTCCTCTCTGCCTACCTCTGCGGGGAAACGGCGTGATGGTTAGTTAGTTAGTTATCTTTCTATATGTGATTCGTCCCTAGGTAAGAGACAGATTGAGATGTAAGGCTTCGAATAATGTCAATCCAATAAGAAAAGTGTGATTAGGTTATATTATAGACAATACAAGAAAATACTCTCAGGTAGGTATATTTAATTTAAGAAAACGAAAGCCTAAAAAGGAAAGTGAGTAAGTGGATATGTAAGCTCTAAGTATCCCTCTACTTTTCTCGCATTTTCAAAGAGCAAAGGAACATTTTCCCGCGATTCCCCTGCACCCACTTTCATCTCAATTGGTTAGGCCGGGGAACTAATGCAAAATGAAAAAGCGAAAGCCTCAGATATATCGCATCATATTAGGGGCGCATTATTATTTATTCTTCCACATCCAGGCTTCAGGCTTCAGGCATCCCCACGTTTTGCTGCATAAATAAGGGATTTCATGGAACCTCCACCGTTTCGTTTCCACGATATGCATCTTTAATCATCAACGCGTCAATCTAATTTACTGGTAAATTAAACTCACTTGGCAAAAAAGGGTTGTACATATTTTTCCTAACGAATTTTTTTTAAAATTTACAAACTGAACATTGTTACATTGTGCCATGAACTAGCTGAATTTTCTATGAATTCGAAAACCTGTCAAACGTATTTACCATTTAAGCCGTTCTTGTGTAGTAAATTCCCAGAGAAGGTAAAAGCTGACAACGTGCTAAAAAATAAAAGTTTTACAAATGCTTCGTAGAAATATGATGAGCTTTTTAAATGTGCTTTTTTGTGAGGTGTTCATAATCATTTTTCATCTTCATTTAATACGATGATCGGAAGTATCTAAGGAGCAGCAATTCAAAGATGAGTCTAATAAATATTTCTCATCACGGAGAAACATTCTCTTTATCTTTAACATTTTTTTTTATTTAAGTGCTAATTTCTATTTTCAAATAAATGTAATAATGACGAAAGTGTCGGATAACTTTACTATTGTGATGTCGGGGTTAGCCTACGCAGCCTTCCAATAATGCCATGCCGCAAAAATAAATATAAAACATGTTTGGTGCAAAAAAAACACGTTTTACTATGTTTTCAAGTATTAAAAAAAATATTTTTCTTAAGCTTTTTATTGAGAAATTGAATACGAAAAAGGGAAAGGTGGAAGGGGCACGGGACTCGGGAGGGAAAAAGGACGCGGGGGGAGAACGGTGGCGGGAGGAGAACGGTGGCGGGAAAGGGGACGCATGGGCAAAGACACGCAGGGAGAAACAATTTTCCTTTATATGGCATTGCAACGCATGCCTGTAACTCGCCAATGCTTTATAAAAATTATCATTTTTTAAATTTTCTTTTGAATAATAGGAAAAAAATAGTGTTTTTGAACAAAAAAACCCCACACAATAAAAACAAAAAAGTATTTATTTTATGTTTTTATTGTTATCAAGTATAATTTGTAGAACTCCAGATTAAATAAGTAATATCAGTAATTAAAAAATCAATAAAATAAATTTTTTCACAACTCCAATAATTTATTTTTTCTATATTTTATAGTAAGTAGTTAGTGTAGACCATTTCATTATATTAATGTATTCATATTATATTTTGACAAAGGTAATAATTAGATAAAGAGACATTATGAACCCGTACCGAAATTAAAAAAATATATTTTAATTTCGGTACGGGTCTCAAAGTCTTGCAATGTAGAAATAAGAGGCATCCCCGACATCAAGGACGAAACACTAAAAGACGTGGTCTTCAACATCTTCAAAACAACAGGATCTTCCATAGAAACTAAAGACATCGATGCTGTATATCGTCTACAAAAAAAAAATCATAATCAGAAGCAACCCAGGACAATTGTTCTTAAACTAAAATCGAACATGGCTAGAAATCAACTGCTAGCTGATGTGAAATCTTTCAACAAGAACAAACCCAATACCGAAGATAAACTTAACACATTAAATATTGGTCTCGCCGGCCCCCGGTTGCCGATCTATGTATCTGAACAGCTAACATTTCGAGCAAATCAAATTTGGTATAAAACTCGCCAATTCGCAAGACAGAGACATTTTAAATTTGCATGGATTAAACAAGGACGCATCTATCTGCAGAGAGAGACAGGATCAGGCGCAATTCTTATATCCGATGAAAACAAGCTGGCTTCCCTATGAATATCTCAAACACAATATACCTACTGACGACAACGATTATAAGATGAAGGTTCTATTATTATCATTGCCATTATCATATACGGTGATTATTCACATCACTTTATTCACATCATTCAGTCATTCGAACCCAATACACTTACGAGGCTTGCTCTTTTCCACTCTTTACTATATTATTATTATGTTTTATTCTGATATATACTTCATCACTAATACTAAGTGTAAGTTCCTGTGTTCAATTACTTGGGAACATTTCGACTATTATCACACATGTGTATTCATAAATATTATTGTTTTATGTATGTTATACTAATGTACGAAATCAGGTCGTATCTTACTCAGGCAGACCGATGACTCGAATATAATGTTAATTCGCAATGACACATACAAATCGGACGAGTAAAACGCCAAACAATATGGCTAACGACACAAAGTATGCATAACTCTAATGTCCAGCTACTCCATTATAGTATAATGAACATTAAAAATCTCATTACCATATTATCTCATCACCTAGGTACTCTATTTCTTTAATGCACATTATAGTAAAATGGATATAATTTGTACCACTTATAACTCTGCAGGTTTAATTATTATGATGATAATATGTTCCAAGGAGATACCAAATTTTTCCTCTACATATGAGAATCCACACCTAATTAATACGCTTGTATTATGTTTCCCTACTGTACAACCGCACTCACTCCCAAGTACTGATATAATATATCTTATTAACGACCCAAATCATATCTTAATTGATAATATTATTCCTATCTTGCCTATCATAAACTCCATTACAATAATAAGTATGACACGTATTTTTAACCTTTCAAATCCAACGTACCCTGAATTATTATATTATTTTTTTTTTATTTCCTAGCTTTGCCAACACTGTAAACCTCTTTAATTATTCCTTCTTCATTATATACAAATTCACAAAAACAGCATATAATAACCACAACACTTAAAAATTTTCAAAATATTTCATAATGATGTTCTACATTACTTGTAAATACACAAGTCAACACACATATTACTATATTTGCAAGGGTGAAGTGTATTTCCAGCCGAGCGTCAACATTATTGTTATATTTATTACTACCTTAAAATGAACGACTTTATAATAAACGCAATCGATAAATCATATAAAATAGACGAAAGAATTTTTGATACGGTAAATAAAACAAACGATTTTATAGATGTAAAACCTACAGCCAGCCTAATAATTATACACATGAACGTGAGAAGTTTGGAAAAAAATTTTGAAGAATTTCTTATAACTATTAGACAATTAAATAGAATAGATTGTATAATATTATCAGAGACGCATTCATCGAGCGAAATTAATTATAATATACCGGGTTACTCGTACTACGCCACAAAATATAAAATTAACAGAAATAGCGGCGTTGCCATATTTGTATCTAATATTTATGCTGTCACAAGTATAAATGAAATAAAGGTGAACAATGTTAATTTATTAAACTTGGAGATAAATTTTATGAATAAATCATTTAATATCATTGCTATTTATCGGACACACTCTTCTGTTCTAACCACATACATAGAAGAATTAAAAAATATATTACAACATCATAAAAACAAAAGAACAATAATCATCGGAGATATTAATCTGAATATTGCTAATGATTACTACTCTAACGATAAAGATAACTATCTAAATATGTTAGCAGAATTAAATTACATTTCATGTATAAATTCATATACCAGAAACATTATTGGACAACGACCATCTTGTATCGATCATGTATTTACAAATACCAAAGATATACAAAATATATCATCTGCTGTAATAAAAACAACTGTAACAGATCACTATGCATGTATATTTAAATACGACTACAAACATCAAAACCTCTCATTACCAACCACAACTCCGGTTAATAATACTGATAAATACAAACATAGTATTAATATAAATTCTCTCACCAAAATATTAAGTAACGAAAAAGAATGGCTAGAAATATACAAATGTAACGATGTAGAAGAATGCTGCAAAATATTTGATAAAAAACTGAGTTTACACATAAACGCTTGTAGGAATAATGCATCTCAAAAACCATCCTCAAAATTTAAGCCAATCAAACCATGGATAACCCAAGGATTAATCATATCAATTAGACACAAAGAAACACTCTATAGACAATATACAAAACAACCGGAAAACATAACATTACAAAAACATTTCAAAGCTTATAAAAAAAAACTCACATATCTTATAAAAAACATAAAGGATGACTACTACAAACAAAAACTTGAATTAGCTGAAAATGACAGTAAAAAGACTTGGTCCATCATAAATGAAATTATAGATAAAAAACAATTCAAAAATAAAACAATCAACACAATAAGACACAATGATTCAAAAATTTGCTGTAAAGATAAACCCTTAGAAGCCGCAAATATTTTCAACAACTTTTTTGCTAATGTAGGAAAAAACCTCGCTAGCAAAATCCAACAAGACCTGACCCCAAATGACCCAAACACTACAGTAAATAATGAGTATACCTTTGAACTATTTCAACCAACAACAAAAGAAGAAATCGAACAAATCATTACAAGTATGAAAGGTGGTTCTTCCCCAGGTTTTGATGGGATCACAATACAAACACTGAAATGTATAAAATCACAAGTATCAAAACCATTAACTCATATAATCAATACAAGTTTTCAAACCGGAATATTTCCGTCCATGTACAAACAATCCGTAATCGTACCAATATTTAAAACCGGCAATCCGGAAGAACCAACCAATTACCGTCCTATTTCATTACTATCAAACATTGCAAAAATATTTGAAAAAATTGCCAAAAAAAGAATAACTCATTTCATTAAGATCAATAACATAATTCACAAAAACCAGTTTGGATTCATGGAAAACAAAAGCACAAAAGACGCCATTGCTAAATTATCTAGTACTATACAAGACGCTTTAGACAAATCATTAAAATGTGTTGGTATTTTTGTAGATCTCCAAAAAGCTTTCGACAGTATATCACATGTCAAATTAATACAAAAATTAAAGGTTGTGGGTTTTAATGACAGAGCACTAAATTGGCTAAAAAGTTATCTTCACAAAAGAACACAAATTGTAAAAATTAATCACACACCAAGTCTACCACTCACAAGTGATTTTGGGATACCGCAAGGTACTGTTTTGGGACCACTACTTTTTATCATGTACGTAAATGATATTTTTAAACAAAACCTCAGTGGAACCGTTATATCTTATGCGGACGACACGATTATTATAATTAAGGGTAGTGACTGGAAAATTGTAAACGAAAATGCAAATAATGACATCCATATCCTAAAAAACTGGTTCGACACAAACCTTCTCACAATCAATGCAAAAAAAACAGTTTATATCCCTTTCTCAATAAATAAATCCAAAACTTATCCCAACATTAATATAATTATACACAACACAAAATGTAACAAAGATGTCTGTAATAATTCATGTACCATATTAAACCATGCAACTGAAATAAAGTACCTGGGTGTAATTGTAGACCAACATATGAAATGGAACAGACACATATGTGAACTTGTTAAACGCATTAGGAAATGTATCTATATATTCATTAGATTAAGAAATATTCTCAAATTAAACAACCTAAAAAAAGTCTATTATGCACTAGTCCAATCACTAATTCAGTATGGAATCATTGGATGGGGAGGTGCATATGAAAAAATTATAAGTCCTGTAAAAGTGGTACAAAAACTAATTATTAAAGTAATTTTAAAAAAACCACCAACATTCCCTTCAGCATCATTGTTCAAAATTTTCGAAGTACCAAAAATTGAAGACCTCTATAAAAAAGATTCAATACTACAAATATTCAAAGAAAATGTAACTAAAAAATTTAAACTCAACTCATCATTAAGGCATAAATTTAACTTCCAAATTCCTCTATTTACAACACAACAAATGCACAACAATTATATTTACAAAGGCATAAAATATTTTAATAGTCTTCCCGAAGAAATTAAAAAAATAAAAGATTTCGTAACATTCAAGAAAAAGGTCAAATTAATCTTTAAAAATAATCAACAACCATAACAACACCAATCAAAATGTTATAACTTCAATCCATAGCATATCAAAAATTAACATCACAACATAGTTTATATTTATTGTATACACTAAGTAAAATGTATGTTATAAAAGTGAAAAATAGTAGTTTATATATTATATTTATATATAGTTTATATTTATTGGAAAATGTAAGTAAATTGTATGTTATAAAAATGAACTAGCTGTAAAATAACTCCTACGCCAAGCTCAAGAGCTAGTACTCTTCATTGGCGTAGAATTTCATAATATTATGTATCTCATTCAATAAAAAAAAAAAAAAAAAAAAAAAAAAAAAAAAAAAAAATATTCCACACTAAAAAGTACATATTTTTGGTGACCAGTAAAAAAACCATGAAAAAATACTATAAATGATCCAAAAAACCATGCTAACATGGTAAACGCCACACTTTTGGCAACACGGGTGCCTACACATTCTAAACACAGGTACTTTGTAGGTAAGTAATGAAATTAAATGGATGTCTAAGAGCCATTTTCATTGAAATGTTTTTTTGAAGGGAAAATATCTTTTTGTTGGTGTTTGTTCAATTAACTTTCTTTGGCAGACGTAAAATGCCTAATTATTGTGATTAATTTTATTTTGTAGAACTTCATTTTATTTCGAACCGACCACCATACACGTGCATGTGCCTAGCATGGTGGTTGAAAAATCCCCAATTTAGGTAATAAAATAATTGAACGAAAAAAAAAATATTTCTTTTATATTTTCAAAATAATATTATTTAATTAAAAAAGAAGTTTATTAATTATTTATAAATAAGCCAAAATGCCTAATTTCATCTACCATTGATTCTTTCGTACACTTTTCGTCTTAGATAAACTGCGTTCTTTAGGAATTTCTGAAAAGTATAATTTCATCACTATAAATTTTCCTGCTTTGGTTTTATAGACTAGGGGTCTGGATTAACATGGCTTTAAATTCTGTTGAGCTTTTAGTGTGATAGTATCCCAACTGTCTAGAGACAGTGGATCTATGGCATTCCTAATTAGGGAAATATTGTGAGATTGATTTAAGTATTGGGAAAGAATATGGGAAAAAGGAATGATCAGAAGTAAAGTTACTTATTAGCATTTCAAAAAAGCTATATCCAATTAAGCGAAATGTTTGGTTTCGAAATGAGAATATGCATAGTTCCTACCGACAGAATGTCAATTATCCAGTCCCTGTCCTGTCCCTAACCATCACCTTGCTGAAAAATAATTTTTAAATTTGGAACAATGGCAAGAAAAATAACAAATTGAAAATAACAAATTGAAAAATTAAAAAAATTTTTGAAAAAGAGAAGAAGAATAGAAACTACCTTGGAAACAAGTTGTTTTTCGTGGACATAATTGTGATGACCGTGGCCGGTTATATACATGACTTCTGGACTCCGTAGTATGATGAATCCAGATTCCTCTGATCTTGATCTCAGTACAGGGGTAGACAATAATAAGTCGTAGGTAGACTTTTGATGTTTATTCCAGATATTGATACAGTAGTGCTTCGTAGGAAGTCTGATGCAAAGAGAACGAATGGACAACTTTCACAACCTTTTATACGTTACTCATGCTGTCTCACTCATACATGCATGTCTCTTTAATACCGTAAGACATACGTTCACCACAAAAACAAGGTATTTAACTAAAAACAAGGTATTTGACCATCTCCGAAGTAAATAATATAGTTTTGCGCTTATTCGTTTTGTTGTTGCGATAATTACCTCGAGGTATTGCTGTGAAACTACGTAGCTGTATTGTGATTGTGTTGTGTGTTCCTTCGCAGAGAAA
Organism: Limnephilus marmoratus; assembly: GCA_917880885.1. NCBI lineage: Eukaryota > Metazoa > Arthropoda > Insecta > Trichoptera > Limnephilidae > Limnephilus > Limnephilus marmoratus. The sequence continues at coordinate 49,288,329 of OU862910.1, read as the reverse complement.
CAGTGGTAAGTGATTGGTTATCCCTTTTCCTTGCATCTTGCATACCTTGTTTTTCCTACAGATATTATCACCCAATTGCAGCAAACACCATTTTGTCGACGTTCGTTCTCTAGTATTTACAGTTCATTTTCAAGGGCATTTTTAGCTATAATTCTTAAGCAGAAGCTGTATTCGTATGCAACACCGAAACCGAACCCAGTACCGAAACCGAATTCGATACTAAAAAGTGATTTCTCGCCATAGAGCTATACCTATATAAAATTGCTGAGTGTATAATATTTAACTTTGGTTTTTAAACAGTTTAAATTTAGGCGGTTCTCGTAGGTGTTACAAGTAAACGCCGGAAAATAAGAAAAAAATGCGAGGCTTTCTTTCGGTTACGACGTCAATATGCGGGATTCCAGACATAGAGTCGCAAATCCCAATAATCCCTGAAGATTTTATCGCCGTCCTTAAAAGGGGTGGTGAAGATCTAAAAAGTCGATGTTCCTACCACCTACCTACCAAGGGATGAAAAGACTTTTCGGGCTCTAATAAAATCGTCCGCTCAAAACCAACATTGGCTCTTATCAAAGAAGTTCGGCATACTTAGTATGCACAAGTTGATGTTGTGGCAACCTTTCTTTAGGGAAAATACACCGACGTTTTTTCGTATCAGGATAAAAATGAAAAGATACCATCCTTACACTGATTGTGTTTTCCGCATAATTTTGGTGCGCAAACGCGACTGGGTGTATTTTCGGCTTATAGGAAAACATGTATTTAAACCATCTTTATTTATCAAAAAATGTATGGAAAAGGGTAAACACTAACGGTACTGTCCGTTTTCAATGCATCGGCGAGAATGATTTTTGGTGAATCTAAGTATTGCCGTATAACCCCGCTTCTAAGGGATCGCCTTCATTGGCTTCAATGCCCTGAAAGAATAGAGTTCACGATCTGCTTAATCGAGCCGTTTACTATGATCGATCTTTTCGAGTAACTGGCCCGCTCATTTGGAACAAACTTCCCTCAGCTCTTACTAATATCCAGAACTTGGCTGAATTCAAGAGCTTTAAAAATAAACTTATTTAAAAAATCATACTTTTCATGAATTTTAACTCGTTTTCAATCTACTATAATAAGCCATGTTCCTCAAGTTTCTGGTAATTGTTTGGTTTCGATTACCTCCTTACTATAGTTATGTGTTATTATTATTTCTAAACGTAAACTGCCTCTTATTCTTTATTATAATTTAGTTATAATGATTCTTTTGTTATAATTATTGTTCTTTATGAATTGCTTTTTATAAACTGTGTATTCTTTGTTTCACACTGTTACTCTGTGCACTCTGTTATTATTATTTCTAAACGTAAACTGCCTCCTATTCTTTATTATAATTTAGTTTTAAGAATTCTTGTTGTTAATATGGTTCTTTAGGAATTGCTTTGTATATACTGTATATTCTTTGTTTCACATTATTTAATCAATTTTGTATGTTGTAAGGACTCGTAAGGAACACTATAGGATTAAATTTAAGTTTATTATAATTAAGCGCACTTGAAGTGAAATATCACAAAACTGCGCTATATAAATACTACGTTATTATTGAATTATCACAAAACTGCGCTATATAAATACTACGTTATTATTATTATTATTACTGTGAGAGTGCGCAACAGAGTAGTAAGCGTTTTTAGGCTTAGCCTATTTCAGCATACCGCTCGCCATACTTTCCAGCAAGCGATATGCTGAAATAGGCGAAGCCATGAAAGTATAGCGCGCGTATAAGGGAACGTACCCATACTACGTGACCAACTTTTTGCAATTTTTAACCCCCCCCGATGACCAAAATCCTAAGCAACCTGCCGCTCATTTGTACGGAGCGTGACATTTTGAAGACCCCCCCCCCCTAAAAGTGTCACGTAGTATGGGTACGTTCCCTAACGTGTTCTGACCTAACGGCATAATGGTTTGTGCATTTGCCGATTTATGTTTTTTTTGTTCAAAATTTGACACTTTTACTGTGATAACTTTTATCATGTCTAACTAGCTAACTAACCATCACGCCGTAGGCAGAGAGGACAGACCGCCAAACATCCCGGTCTTGGCACACATTCCTTGCCTCGTTTACAATTCATACAAAGTCTCGTACATTCTCTTCTATTATTCTGACTCTTGACATGGCCCGACTCAAGTATCTGATTCACTTGGTCGTGCCATGTCTTTCTTGGGCGTCCTCGACTTCTTCTACCATTCACATTTGCGTCATATATTCTCCTTTCACTCCTTTCCCCGTTCATTCGCTCTACATGCCCAAACCATCGGAGCCTTCCTTTCTTGATCTTACTCATTACGCTTACATCAGCCTTGCATTCTTTACGGATTTCCACATCTTATCATGTCGATTAGTGAAATGAGACTTGGTAAGTTTTTCCATTTTAGAATCGCTGAGACTTTATTAGTTTTACGGCCATTGTTTCCAACTTTTCTGTCGATCAAGCTGAGCTTCCGATAGCTATGTATTTGTGCATTTGACGAGGGTTGAGCCAAAATTTCGGCTCTACAGTTGATCGGTAGGTTTGGGAACTGCCGTTAGTGGAATTAGAGTACTTACTTGTGGAACTGCCGTTAGTGGAATTAGAGTACTTACTAGTAAAACGCTTCGTCCAACCGGCAGAACTTTCGTAAAAAATATGCTTGTATTCACTGAATATACGAATCAGCGTTTTCAGGGCCCTTCCTTAAGATGAATATATACGTGAAATCCTAGTTAGATACTATTTTGATTAATCTTTACGACGAATCGGCTTACAGTATGAACATCAAAAAATATGCTACGGATGAATCGAAGCTTTTACTAGCTTTTTTACGTATTAGAATTACAATAAAATTATTATTTACGTAACAAAAAATATAAGCGTAAACCACCAAAAAAAATATTTTTTCATGACTTAACTAAGAAGTAATACAAGAAACAATTTTTAAAAAATACCCCTTTATGGCTGAGACTATTTTTGAGGTTTTATATGTTCTAAATTTTTTTCGTTCTTATAAAATTATGCACGAAATAAATAAAAAACACTTTTTCGCTTACTAGCCTCGTGCAAAAAGACGCTCGATTTTACAATTTTGCAGGCATGAGATTCGAAATATTTCTAGCGTTTATATTCCTCTTAAGAATACGCAAATATCCGATACTGATGTTGCGTATTCACGTCGCAGACAACTTGTCGCACTCAGTTCATACACGTCGCTACTAAAATCCGACGACCGGCTGGTCGTGGGAGACTGTCGTAACTGACGGGTTTCCAAAATGTCTTCAACGTGAGCCTGTATGTAGTACACGCCAAACTTTAATACCGACCTGTCGTTGATACAAAAATGGTCGCAATAGGCTAGTTTAATGTTCGAAAAGTGACACGCCCACGTCTTTCTCTGCACGTATGTTTTTACGCATATTTCTCTTTCGCTTACGGTCATTGTAAAGTCAGTAAAGTGACTGCGCGAGATTGGATCGCATCAAGTTCAGGTCGGCATTTAAGTTTGGCGCATACTGTACGAACTTCCGCGCAAATAGTCGTCAAGATACTTGAATCGTCCAGTATCGGATACTTGCTTATCCCTGTGCAAGAAGGGCCCAAAGAATCCAGTTTAAGCTCTGCTGGATGGTATTCAAGTCCCTCAACGGAATGGCTCCGACTTACTTATCGGAAATGTGCATTCCAGAAAATTCCAACTCTCGACAATCAACTCTCAGGTCAGCAGCAACATCAGCGATCGGAAGGTTGAAGGAACCAAAGCGCACACCAGATACTAAATTCGGTGATCGTGCTTTCGGAGTGTCAGGACCTAAAGCCTGGAATGGACTGCCACACGAGTTAAGAATGATCACAGATTCAGCGGAATTTAGAGCTAAACTCAAAACTCACCATTCAGACAGTCGTATCCATAAGTATAAAAAAAATAAATAAAATAAAACCTTTCACCCTCGCCTTCACGGCTCGCAACATTGTAAATTACCAAGTGTGTAAAAATAAAGCAAATTCTTAAAATTCTCCAGACTTTCAAAATAAACATTAACTCAACTTTGCCATTAATCTTCTTATAAATATAAATGTAGAACCAACAGTGATGAGGGTAGCAAGGGTAAAGTCATGCAATGTCCAGTGTTTTTAATATAATGTCCTCCACGCGCAAATTCGTATCTTCCCCAAGCATAAACTTTTTAATAAAGTGTGTTTTATCGGAAGTGTCCTGCAGGTAAGTATGTTTCTGTATCTGTTTGTAAATAATAAAATTAGATAGAACCTAAGATTAATCCTTCGAATAATAAGAAAATAATTTTCTGTCAACTTTTGCCTGTCAAAGTTTGCGCGCAAAATTTCTAGTTCTTCCCATGCATTTTAAATGTTCCTATTTATTAGCTTTTTTTAACGCTTTTGCAAAAATAAAAATTGTTCTAAAATTTATACAAAATAATCTTTCCGATATGTTTATTAGAAATCAACATTTTGGTTTATAAATATTAAAATTTTAATATTGGAAATGTAAATTGGCTAAAAAATGCATACCTGCGAATATTTGAATTAAAGTAATTAAAATAGAATAAACTTCAAATTTTAAATTCAGATTCCTTTTCAAAACAAAATTTGTAATATAACAGTCACCTCACTTTTTATCACTCTCATACAATTTTATTTTAAAATTAAATGTGGGTTACGTCACAAATAGGCGCAAAATCAAACCGTCACTTTTGATCAGGTTTGTAAAATATCTGAACAACCTAGCTCATATAATTCTAAGACAATGAGAATCATTATTTCTTTCTGTTTCTAATATAAAAGAAATCACAAATATTCGCATTACAGAAAGAGAGATATCTAACTTTTAATAATGCACGGTCGCTCTGGGACAATCTGGGTCTCCTGTTATTATAACGGCATATGATGTTTTGGGACAACTTGGGTCTCCTGTGATTAAACGGGTTAATGATAAATTGTAAAGCGCCCTTGAGGTGATTTTTCACAAAAACGGCGCTCTGTAAATTGTCTAATTATTATTATTATTAACTGTTTGACTCTTGGAAAAACCAAAAAAGTAGGTATTTCAAATGAAGAATACTTTCAAATTCAGAACAGCTTTAAAAATATATAATAAAACAACAGAGTATTTATAAATTCGATTTATTGTTTACAATAAAGTATGTACAAAATTTCATATACTATTTTCGTGAATTCGGTGGTTTTACACCTGACAATAAATATTTGTTCAGCATAACGAAATCTACACAATCACTACATCATATAAAACATTTACAATTTATTATTAACACTAAACTTACATTAAATTATATTAACATCCGTCTCACATTTCCATCAGCGCAATTCCAACTGTAATTTTCAAAGTTTTATTTTAAAAAAATTCTAGCATTTTACTAATTTTACTCCAAATTACAATATTTGAAAATGGTATTTAATTACGTAAAATAATTTATTTATTGTCAAACTAATAAAAAAAGCCAATGAAAGGCACATTAAAAGATCTGTTTTTTTAATAATTTTTAATCTAAATGCTGGTGAAATGTGAAGAATAAATAATATTTACAAAAATTTACATATTTGTGCAAAATGGCGGCTAAAATCATAAAAAAATAAAGGTACATTGAAATAGTCGGCAAAAATATAAATGTTAATTTTATCGAATCTGTGACACTAAAATAGGAACACGACATAAATTTAACATTATTATTTTTTAAGTAAAAAGTTGTGTTAAATTTTAAATTACGTTTTGCAAGTTTATTGTGTACGATAAAGGCTAATTCACGTCAGCGGCAAAGCAGTTTCAAATGCAATAAATTAAATAAACTCGTATCGATACAATTTTTTTTAACGCCTTATTTGTTTATGGTCTATCATTCGTTACACGCACCTGTAAAATTATTTAAAATATCGACATTTTCACATGGTTTACTTTCAAATATCAATAAATTATAGTATATTTTATAATACGATTTGGCACGTTCATTAAACATTAATATTATAGACAATGATATTTGCAGCATTAAATTGTTAAAATAAATAAATAAATTGTTAACAATAATGGTAGTAATAGTAGTACAAAGAATGGTAAATATAATTGATATAATTGTGTGGATTATTTTTGATATGGGAACGGGACTAAAACATTTATTTTATAATAAATACAATAATGAATGTCCCAGAATGATTATTATCTTGTTGATAAATATTATAATTTAGTCTTGACTTAATTCATTTTTTATTCATATTAACGCTACGAAATATACTAATTCATATCAGGCAACTTTCAGTACTAAATGTTTACAAGACACCACTGGAGTTCTCAACCATTGGCAGCAGAACAATGTTTTTTTTTGTAAAATAAATGCAGGTTATATTAATTGAATACGCGTCCTAAATACATACGATATAAATAATGATATCTGGATAATTGTAATTTATTTACTAATATCCGATTAAAAATTTATTCACCTATTCCGTTTGGTGGTTAAAACTTTAGGTTTTATCATCCAACACTGTCTAGTAGTACATTCAACAAATTGTCATTCACATAATTATAAATACTGCATTTTGGTTTCAAAGTTGAATATCTTGTGGCCCAAGACTTTCATACTTCACACAAAGTCTTTCTACAAACAGTCGACAACAAATCTACATTCAATTTGAACTGTCCATCAAAATGAGATAAAATATACAAGAGCGCGGCCATTCTCCGCTAGATATCACAACAGCGAATAACGAACAATTCAACAACTTAGCGTAGGCAAGACAACAAGACAGTCGGAGTTAAACAGTTGTTGAAACTATTCAAACACCGATGCCTTCGAGTAAACGGTTCAAGTAGTTGTTTTGACACATTTCACTTTCGACTGTTTTAGTCTGTCCATTATAAAGTCCAGTCGGTGAAACTGGCATCTAGTTTGTGTCGGGGGACTACACATATCTTGTCAGCTGTGTGTAGAAGTCCTGGAGGAATATCTGCAGCTGCGGCAGAGTTGGTCTCTCGTCGGGAGACATTGCCCAGCAGTAGGCCATGACGGCGAACCTGACAAAAACAAAAATCAATTAGCATTGAGAAATGGCGAGAATATTTTTAGTAAAAGTGAGTGACAAGCAAGAAATAAAGCAGAACTGCCAAATCGAAATACGAAGATCTTAATTAATACCCAATAGAGCAAACATAAAACAAAAGAAGTAGTCAAAAGAGAAGAGAGGAAGTACATAAGAGTTTCCCTCAATTTTCAGAAATACTTTTGGTAGAATAACTAGATGAATTTGCTCAGTATTGTGAGTGTTATGATGATGGTGCTAGTGTTTTCAAAATTCGTGATCTATTATTTGTCACTTTCAATTCTCAGTATTTATTTATTTTATTTTATTTTCTTTATTAGGAACATTTACAGGTTTATAACTTTACATGCATTAAAAAATCACAAATTACAATAATTAGGTTATAAACCCAATAACGAATGTTCACATCATGCACCAATAATAATTAAAAAGTCTATAATTATAAAGTTTTTTTTTTGTTTAGCTTAATAATATATAGTTAGGAACTAGATATGTCTAGGGATAACCTAGCTATACTGCCTAGTATATAAAGATAAAGATACAGACAAGATAAGATAAGATAAAAAACAGAGTAGAAAAATAACTAAATGTATAAACATATATTATAATAATAATGAAAATTGAAAAACACCAGACGTAATGTCGAAAGCGTTATATGTAAATATATATATAAAAATATAAGGAAAAGAAAAATAAAAGGGAAATGAAAGTAAAATATTAAAATAAAGTGTTCCAGTTTTATGTTAGATTGAATAAGTATTTTTAAATAAGATAATTACAAAATAAATTTAAAAAAAAAATTAAAAACACCGGACGTGTTTAAAAGTGTAAGGTGGAAAAGTAATATATAAATGTACACATACATACACATATATACATTCTTTTAAACTTTCAGTATAAAAATACATAAAAAAATTCAATACAAAGAATACATAAGAAATTACGGTATCAATTTCGTTACAATGAATTAAGTTATTTGTTAATTGATGGGTAATTATAAGGCTCCATTAAGTATTTGTCTAAAAGTGCTTAAAGTGCAAGAAAAAATATCGGTATCGATACATTTTTTGTTATAAAGATTGCATGTTCTTAATAGGAAAGAATTTTGCCTGAGACTGGTTGAAGCACTTTCGATATGAAACAATGACTTGTCTCTAGTTTTCTTACTCGGGATTCTAATATTAATTGATGACAAAAGAGCTGGACAGTCAATATGACCACTCAAGACTTTGTATAAGTAAGTCATATCCGCGATGTCTCTCCTACTTCTTAGAGTTTTAAGTCCATAGTGTTTTATAGAGCTGTCTATGTCATAATGACGCACATGTCTCTTAAAGTTCAAGTGATGTACAAATTTTCTTTGTACAGCTTCTATGCGCTTTGTGTGTATATTATACAGCGGATTCCATACAGGAGAAGCATATTCAAGATGACTACGAACGTAGGAGTAATATAATATTTTGAGGGTATGGATATTGGTGAACTCTTTTCCAATACGGAATAAAAATCCTAACATGCTCATGGATTTCTTAACAATAGTATCCACATGTGCCTTAAAAGAAAGTTTATTGTCAATAAGAACACCGAGGTCTCGAATTTGATTGATTTTTTTAAGTGCTTGACTGTTTGTAATATAATAATCATGTTCGATTGTTTTTTGTTTTTTTGTAAAGGTAATAACGTAACATTTGTCGCTATTCAAGTGGAGATAGTTGGCAGTGCAATAAATATTAAGTCTATTAAGATCTTCTTGAAGTTTATAGCAGTCAAAAATAGAGTTGATAGAAATAAATATTTTCATGTCATCAGCAAAGAGCAAAACTTTAGAGTGCTTAAAGCATTTTACAATGTCATTGATAAATATAGTGAAAAGCAATGGTCCCAGATGAGACCCTTGTGGGACACCTGAAGGTACATTGATAATTTCAGAATTAAAACCATTCACTGCTATTATCTGGGAACGTTTGTCAAGATAGGAGACTAGCCATCGGTACAAATCACCATGTATTCCTAAAGCTAATAGTTTTGACAAGAGTAGACTATGGTCGATTCTGTCAAATGCCTTGGAGAAATCTGTATACACTGCGTCAACTTGGATTCGTTTATCCATTGATTTAGAAATAAATTCAGTAAATACAGCAAGATTGGATACAGTTGATCTTTTTTTCATAAAGCCATGTTGATTCTCAGTTATTACAGATTGAACACAGTCATAAAGTTGCTCATGAACAATTTTTTCAAGGATCTTACTAAAAATAGGTAATTTTGAAATTGGACGATAGTTCTTAGCGTCGTTTTTAGACCCACATTTGAATACTGGCGTAATGAGCGCACATTTCCATTGGTCTGGAAAGACGCCTTCTTTCAAAGATAATTGAAAAAGCAGTACTAGAGGCATCGATATTTCTTTGACGCACATTTTTATAAAATGAGATGGTATTTTATCAAAACCTTCGCCCAATGACCAAGAGATGTTATTAATTATTTTTTCTATTTTTTCCTTGGAAACTGAAATAGAACAAATGTTTATACCATTGTTTGCTTGGGGAATATTAGTTGATGTTTTGGGAGTTACATTATAATTATAAGTAGAGGCGAAGTGTTTCGAAAACATGTTACATATATCTAAAGGATTGTTAGCAGTTGTATTCTCTAGTTTCATAGTATTGGGTAACCCTGAACTATTTCTTTTACTTTTAACATAAGACCAGAAATTCTTTGGGTCATGAGATATTTTGAGTTCAGCATTTGTTATAAATTGTCTATGACATTCATTAGACATTTTTTTTTGTCTCGTTCGCAGAACACAGAATTCTTGATAATCCAAAGGATTAGACCATTTTTTCCACTTTTTAAATACCTTGTATTTTTCCTTAGTTAATTTTATTAAAGCCGGGCTATACCAGTAAGGATATGAGTTATTGACCTGAACTTTTTTAGATGGAACGTAAATTTGAATAATTTCATGTAAAATATCATAAAAACGGTTAATAGCTTTATTGGTAGATAAGTTTAAAAATTCTACATCCCAATCGACATTGCTGAGGATATTGTTTATGATTTCGTAATTAGCTTTTTTAAAGAGATTAATGGTTCTAGTGTTATTTACCATGGGTATGTCTAACTCTATATTCATATTAATAGTGATTGAATTGTGATGTTTACATTCAGGCATTAGATGTTGAGAGGTGTGTGCTACGATAACAGGAAAAGAACTAAAAACAAGATCTAAAAATTTGTGCCTGTTGTTCGGAAAAGTACAATATTGTGAAAGATCAGTAAAACACAGAGTGTCAGAGATTTTGGAAATTATTTCTGAGTGGTGACTATTTATTATTTTCATACTATTTTCGTTACTAATAGACCAGTCTATTTGAGGTAGATTAAAATCTCCCGCTATAAGAAAATTATCATCGTGATGAAGAGCCCGAAGATCACAAAGTGTGTGATCACAGTATGACAAGATGCGATTGTACCACCAGTCTCATTACTACCCTGGTGCACCAGTGACACTGTAATGTTAATATAAGCTGCTCTGATGATCCGAAAAAGAAGTTGGATGATAATGATCAGTAATATAAAAACTAGAGCTAAAATACGAATTTAGGACAGACATGGATCAAAGGAACATTGTGGACCAGTGTTAATTAAATAAACTAAATGTCAGTGAACATCATCTTAATTCTGGTCCTCCATCAATAGGATAAGGTGATCCAACAGTCGTTATGACCACATGTCATCAGCGATGTGTGAATGCGGTGCGCAGACATTGCACACAACCGACATATAGTAAACAAATAAACGAACGATGGGGTGGGTCCACAGGGCGACGCCTGATTCCCTAGACTGACTCGCAGATCACCATCATCATATGAACGAATAAGAATAAACTAGATCGATTTGTAAACTTACAGTTCGTCAGGACAGTTGACCGGCTGCGCCAATCTGTAGCCGTCCCTGAGGTAGGCGGCCATCTCGAAGGGGTCGATCTCCAGGTAAGGCTGCTGCGCCAGGGTGGTGAGCTCCCACAGCAGCACCCCGAAGGCCCAGGCGTCCGAGGCCGGCGAGAAACAGCGTCTCTGGAGGGCTTCGCCCGCTAGCCACTTGACGGGGCGGTTCTCATTATCCCCCAGGCAGTGGTAGTCGGCGGGGAAGAGGTCACGGGAGAGAGCATTGTCGGTGATCTGCACTCGCAATTTGTCGTCCACACTGTAATTAAATAGTAACGCTGTAATTTTTTGACGTTATTGAAAAGAAATTCCTCACATCTTAAACATAAATCGTCACAATAAAAAACTCTGGAACTTTGTCAAATCTTTTTAATTGTATCGCAGAAATCGTAAATCGTAAAGTAATCGCAGAAAATCAAAAGAAAATTTCAAGTTGTAGAAATTTCAAGCAATGATAAAACAACTCTGGACCTTTGCAAAGAAAATTACCACGAAAACCGATTGAAGCTAATAATTACGTGCTCCACCGGAGTCAACAGAAATAGGGCTGACGGGGTTAATTAGCCCCAGAGATAATATTGACAGGGTTGAAGGGTCAAACCAGATAATCAACGGAGTTTATAAAGGGCAAAACATCAAACATAAAGTAACAGCTCGATTAAAGCTTGAGATCCAATTTATATAGGTCGAAGTCGTTGATAGTCAAAAGGGAGATATAACCTAAACGAGAATATTTGTACGAAATCGGCATCCTATCTAACAGTAATTTTACGTATTCAACAAGTTATAAGTAAATAAACAAAAAAATGTATATTTTAACGCAGCATCACGTTCATTGGCCAAATGCATTGTACATATAGTTTTGTATTTAATAATATTTTAATATATAAAATAACCTTAAGGGCGTTGTACAAATATTTAATTTTGAATTTTATATATTTCTAACTACTTATCAATCTTTTATAATAACTTATGGAGTTCATCGTTCAATAATACAAAACTATATGTACAATGAATCTGACCATGAAGGTACGTTAAAAATTATATATCTATTAATGTAACGAACCAACAATCACTAAATTTCAATCAAGTTCAGTTTCACGTTCTGTTTAGGTTTTTTTAAGAGTTCTTGTTATATAATTATTTGATTTCCAGATCTTTCACAAAACTCAAATAATAACAGAACTTGAATAGAACATGTACAGAGCTAGAAAATTAACACTGGAAATCGAGGAAATGTTTAAATTATGTGAAACAACCCGTCTTCAATGTGTAATAAAATGTAAATAAAAATAAATTCTCCAATCCCAAAACTAATAAAAATTTCCTCTGCGTGAAAAGAAGTATTTCCTTCAGGCTTAAACTATCGAATAAAAGTGTATTTATGTGAGGTGACCTGCCAGGTAAGTATATTTTCTGTATCTGCTTGTAAATAATTTGACGTAGCCTAGGAATTCACATTCGCACAGAGCCCTTAAGGTTATTTTTCACAAATCTACTAGTCTCTACTGCTGAATAATAACTCAACAAAAAATTTTACTTACACGCAATTTCTTGCCGCAATGTCTCTGTGCACCAGATGTTTCTTGTGAAGATACTGCAGTCCTTGCGAGACCTGCAGCGCCATATCCACCACCTCTTGCGTGGTCAGGGTGTGCGCCACCCCCTCAGCGGACACCTTGCACTTCTGCAGGAACTTCTTCATGTTGGTGTACCCTCCGTGGGGGTAGATCAGGAACGGCGCGGTGTGGTCCTCTATCGACACCCCCAGCACGCTGAGCACGTTGCGGTGTTGCAGTCCGTACATGGCCATCCCCTCCTGGAGGAGTAGCGACACTTGCACTTGGGAAGCGTGCTCGGTGACAGTCTTCACGAGGACTTCTTGCTCTCTCGAGTCTTCGTCCGTGTAGGAGCCGCGGTAGACACGACCGAATGTTCCCTCCAATACGACGCTGCGCAATCTCACTCGGCACCTGAGGACAAACAAATAAATAAAATTAGAAAAAAAACATTATTTTCTGTGTCTTGTTCTGTTGCATGATTGATTTATGTATTACCGATAAAAATTAGTCCAATGAAGTTAAACATTCATTCTATGTAGACTTGAAGAAAGAGTAAAGACAGTGCTCTATAAATTATCCAATAATTATTTTTAATTTAAACTGGTATCCCTTATAAATAAAAATCGGATAGATGTATTCGAGACCCTTGGTTACAAATAAATTCGTGAAGTTTGTAATCATAAGTTTAGGATAATATTGATAATTACAAAATTGAAATATGAGATCCAAAAAAATTACGTTAAAAAATCAGGTGACAATGGTTGACATCCTGCGTCCGTTTCCCAATTACTATTACTACCTTTTTATTTTGTATGTCTTGTTCTTTTTCATGTTTCATTTAGATTTATTAAAATTATCCCCTTCTTCAATGATAAAATATTACATTCATTGATCGGTATAATCTTCAAGAGTTATTCCAATGAATTAAAAATTAGATTGAATTAAGTGACAATGATGAAGAAAAACAAAATATCAAATCAAAGACAACAGTTAGAACAAAATAATGAATGGAGTTAACAAAAATACGTGGACCTTACTAATAAATGTTTTTTAAATTTTGTGTAACTGATCAACAACCATGAATATATGGTAAATGGTTGTTTATCAGTGTGTAAAATTTAAAACACGTTCAGTAGTAAGGAAGTTAATGTATACCGAAGTAACGAAGAGTAAACTACGAACTAGCAAGAGCTTACAGTCCTTACAAGTTGTAAAGCTATGAGAGCGTAAAGGAAAGAAGAAAAAGAAATTTGTCGTGCAGTGTTTCTCTTCTTCTTTTCTCGGGTATGCACGATTTGCACAGTTTTGCGTACTCTGTGAACTGCACACCTCTGCTAATTAGATGTTCCCTTTTTTAGTTGTAAAAAGGGGTGTCAGATTTTTCATGTATACGAAATGTTCATTGATTAGTCGCTGCGTAACATTTCAAAAGTAAGTAAAGAAACTTGCGTAACAACAAAACAAAATTAAAAATACAGGATTTGTCCAACGGCGCTACTATACATTAGCAAAGCAAACAACGAATCTCAGTTGTGAGAGAAAGAATCTGGACTGACTCGCCTTAGTGGGGAACGGTCGCCTCGAGGGGGATGCATAAAAATCTCATCATGAATTATGTAACGAACAACAATGTACAGAAAATTACAAAAAGAAACTGCAAAATAACCACTCACTCCCTTAGGAAAAACATTCAATTTTTGCTTGTTAGGTGCAATACCGACTTTTTGTTTTTCACGGTTGTGGTGACAATTAAGGCGTTTCAGCGGCCGAAAATTCACATTTTGTCAAAAGTTGTTCTTACGATCGTGCAGGGCGGTTACAATGAGAAAGATTAATTATTCTCCATACCAGCTTTTTAAAATTATAACTCAATATCGATTTTATTTCATTGCAAATTTGCTTTAATTTATACCCACATCCAAAAATGCTGAAAGGCGTGATGATAAAACTATTAAAATAATGTACTTTTTGTAATTATTTTTTGATTATAAGTATTTATCATTTTTCAATAATGTCTAAGTTAAATAAGAATGTTAAAAAAATCAGAAATATATTAGTTTATAAGTGCGCAAATAAATACACTAACCGACCAATTTTCGTCAAGAATCACATGCACGTATATATTTTTTAATGATTTTATTTAAACTAAAATTAAAATTCTAAAACATGCGATACCCAGATAATGTATTGATTTATTTTACTGCATGATTATACGATTTGAAATGGGTGTGGTATAATACAAAATCTTTTTTGAAAATTTAACAAATCTGTCAACGACCTATGGTATAAAATTATTATACTAAAAATAAACATTTTTTTCTCAAAATTTAAAACGTGCGAATGCTAGATAAAAGGACAATCTTTCGAAATCCATTTATAATTTTTTGTAGAAAAGACAAAATATGTCTAAAATCTGATTTAAAAATGACATATTTCTGGTTTTCTCTGGTAATAAATAGCCTCTTAAACTTAATAATTTAGGTTGTCGGAGCACGGGTGCGTGATTTAAAATGACATTCATATCATATCAAATAAGTGATAAAGTACCTAGGTATCAAAATTACTTTATAATGAAAAATTATTTACGTTTTTGAAATGTGTATTTCTTTTGTTTAAATGTTTGTCAGATGCTTTAGTGAATTAATAGAGTGGATATACGATACTGAGGTTTCACTAAACTAGGTTCAGTGAACATAATTTAGCGGGCCGTTTATCTAGCTATTTCTGTTTTGTTGTCACTGACAACCCTGACAAAACCGTACATATTTATTTTTAAATGCAAATATGTACGTATTTAAGTTGTACATGTAAGTCACTAGTTTTAAGTCAGCAGAAGTCTTGGTCGTAAGTCACTAGTAAGTCTTAGATGTAAGTAACTAGTTATAATAATAATAATTGGATAATTTTTAGAGCGCCGTTTTTCTGAATAATCGCCCCATGGGCGATCACCTAATTGTAAATCTCAGTTGTAAGCCTATCATATTAATGTTATATTATGGTATATTTATATGTACAGCGCTCCTGAGGTGATTTTTCACGAAAATATCGCCTTATAAATCAGCCAAATATTATTATTATTTATTTCATTCGTAGGTACAAAGTTATTCTTTGAATGGCTATCCTCTTCGTAAGTGCTATATTTTTTGTTCGATTAGTATGAATGTAACGGCATTGGATAGACGACGTAACTTCATTACGCACGCTTGACTTGGGGAGTAAGCTAGTGAATGCGTGACGAGAGCGTTACGAAAAGTGTGATCGGGCGAGGCGAACGGAAGTTGAGAGGGAGATATAAGTTAGTGAAGTTTTACTTCAGTCGTATGGTCTAAGTCTAAAGCATACCTACTCGTTTTCAAATTTATAAACATTCGAAAGGTATTTTTTTTCTTTTTAAATGGCTAAAGTCACTAGTGAATATAGCCATTGATGAGTGAATTTTTTGTTATTTTTATAAATATTTTCAGATTAGTTTTGATTTATTTATTTAATTATCTATATGAAAATTGATTGCTTTTTCGATGCCTATCTCACTAGGATATAACTTTGTCGAGACAGACGTAGAGGTACATGAATAAAATATCCCTTGACTTTCTGCTGGTCCGTGCCAGTATTCTAATATTTTATATTCCTGATTCGGGGTTATAAACCAGAGGGCACCTCCCACAATGTCAACGCGATACTTTAATCAGATTAATTAAAAGTGTCCGATGCCCCCTTTTGATAAAGCCCAGTACCTACTGCCTAACGTAATTCAGTTTGATTTATAATGCCTAAGCCGAAATGAACAATTTAATTGACATTAAAATATTGTGTAATAAAAGCTATGCCCGCGACATATGCTTCGTGTCGAGCCGGAGACTTCAAACTGTGGATAGTAAACAAGCCAATTTAAGAATTTTTGATCCAGAGTTAGCCAAAACCTTTCAAACTTTCAAAGAAAGAAAACATCTCAAATGAAACTCCAATGAGGCCCGCCAAGCGTTCAAAAAAAGCAGAAGATGGTTTGAAAGGGAGACATGTAAATACGAATGTTAGAGGGAGCGCGCTAATATAAAAAAACGATTATAATTAAGCGAAAATTGTGAAACTATTTAATAATACACGGCTCGTTTAAAATAAATCAAAAATCTCTCGACAAATATCTAACACTGTGATTTTTTTCAAACCTTTAAGAGCGTTTAACCAGCCAGCGGACGAAAATCCACATTTCGTCGAAAGTTGTTCTTACGATCATGCAGGGCGGTTACAATGAGAAAGATTAATTATTCTCCGTACCAGCTTTTTAAAATTATAACTCAATATCGAATTTATTTCAATCCCAATTAGCTTTAATTTATACCTTCATCCAAAAATGCTGAAAGGCGTGATGATAAAACTATTAAAATAATGTACTTTTTGTAATTATTTTTTGATTGTAAGTATTTATCATTTTCAATAATGTCAAAATTTAATAAGAATGTAAAAAAAATCTGAAATATATTAGTTTGTAAGTGCGCAAATAAATACACAAATGGACCAATTTTCGTCAAGAAACACATGTATGTACATATTTTTTAATGATTTTATTGAAACTAAAATTAAAATTCTAAAACATGCGTTTGCTAGATAATGTATTGATTTATTTTACTGCATGATTATATTATTTGAAATGGGTGTGGTACAATACAAAATCTTTTTTGAAAATTTAACAAATCTGCCAACGACCTATGGAATAACCTTATAACAAATTTTCTCAAAATTTATTACATGCGAATGCTGGATAAAAGAACAATCTTTCGAAATCCATTTATAATTTTTTGTGGAAAAGATTCAATACGTCTAAAATCTGATTTGAAAATGACATATTTCTGGTTTTCTCTGGTAATGCCCTCTTAACATGTTAAATAACACAAAAATATGCTTCTATTCAGGAGTAAAAACGTTTTCTATCTGAAATTACATTCAGCTCATAAAGTAATTTCCGCCATGTTCCATAGTGTCGATGTAAACGTTTTAAAATCATCTTGGATATATTTTTCATGAACTTCTTGGAAAATATAAGAAATGAATAAAATGAAAGTAATCTAAACAAAAATTCAAGTTACGAGCGAAGTTGGTTAGAAACAACTTGTAGTAATGAATAAATTATAATGATCAACCACAATTTATTACAGATCAGAGAGTCGATAAAGAGGCATTGCAACTGAAATACCTTCAATTTATCCAGGATTCATTGAGCTTTTTAAATACTGATGGAGCGAGCATTAGAATGTTGGGAGCCATCTTTGGATGCCCCACGGACGAATTCCAACGGGTATATTAATTGGGCGTTGATTAAGTGCGCGGACATACCAGGCATTGGAGCAATGTTTGCTGTCATTCTTCATGTGTGTCACCTTACATGTGCTGGTCGATTGTACAATGTAGTCAACGCACAATACAAAGCAAGGCTGATGCAGTTGGTGACCCAGAAAAAACTTTTCCAAAAAATGTGGATTTACAGAAGAAAATGTAATTTTTAAATAAGGTGTGATGGAAACAGATGATACTTTGTCAAAACGAATGTGAGTTTTTAAAAAGCGACAAAAAAATACAACAGATTTCCTCTGAAACGATGTTTAAAATCCCATCCCAGAACGTCCACTTCCATTAGGTTGAGAATTTATAGAAACACCAACAATAACACTTTGAATTTATCTTCGGTAGAAACATAACTTTGATCCACGCTCGTGATAATAGTCCCCGCATCCAATGATGCGCCTGTGTTTACAAATTGAACCTGAAATGTGATTCGCCTCCCTACAATAATAGTAAAGTTAAAAACTGCCTGAGGGCACATTTAAAAAACTAAAGTATCTCTCCAACTCGATGCTCCGACCTTTGTTTGTATCCATTTTTGTGGCGGTTTTGAAGCCGAGCTACGAACGGAGAAAAATTATGTATTTCGGGCATGACACGAACAAGAAGGGAGACTTAACGATGTGATTCATTCCAACTCCTACGTGTGTTGTGAAGTGCCAGCGTTTAAATGTCACATGCATTAATTTGACCATGGGCCTGTTACCAAACAGAATGGCCGAGAGACGGAAATCTCTGACACGAGTTTACCACTTTACTGGAAATTTTTGAGAAAGAGATTAGGCAGTTTGGTGACCAATTTGTTTTAAATAAACAAAATAAATCAAGAAGATTTGTGATCTCAATAAAACAAAGGATTAAAGTTGACCATGATCGATCTACTAGCTGAACACGACACGGTATTCTCATCCATAAAGGTACACGTTGGTTCCAGAATATAAAATTATAAGTTAACATATTGCGACAGCCGCAGTCTCAATCGATTAAGCGCCTCGTTAACTTGTTCCGGGGCGACAATATTTCCAAACGATGTCTCCTATTTTATTCTACCGCGTTAATGAACGCCGTGTTCCTCGTTAACGATATGGCTTACAAACCACACACGGCCGCAATGAATACCGTCTAGAATTACCCTCCAGAAAGTTTCTCAAAATGTTGCCGATACACCTCCCACGAAATTAAGAAAATGGTTCTATCGGGAGGAAAACATGTGTGGAGTATTTGTATTGAGTCATTCGGACTGAAATTGATCGCGCACCTTTCATACCCAATTTGGCGAGAGAAATTGAGCGAGTCGGTTTGGCCCGGCGAGCGAGCGGCTTCAGAGGTTCCCGAGGCGGTGCTGAATAAATCATCGCCCGCAACGAGGAGAGCTAATTGATCGGCCGATCAGCGACCAATCCCCCGCCCGCTAGCTGCTGCCTGCTGCTGGCCGTCTCGTGAGCGATGATTAACGCCGTGTCTGCACTTGCCACTACGCGGCACATATCCCAAAGCACCATCAAGGTTGAATGCGATGGGACGACCGAGGTTTGGATGTAGGTCCGACTCGAAGTCGCCTCAGAACCGAGGAATGTTTAAAGTAAGACGAAGCGACAGCGCGGAGTAAGAGAAGTATTTGTTGCGAATCATTACACGCTTGGGAGCATGTGTCGAGAGTGATAAATGTTATTTATTTTGTAACCTCACGACACACGTACGGCCTCACGCTGAGTCTCGTAATTGCATCAGCATAAAATATGCAAAATTATAAAACGAGCGTCAAATTTATGACTTGGTGAGAAATAATGATTTACATACCTCTGTATCGTTAATTCTGCTATCCTCTCGTGCAGATCTTTTGACCTCTCGTCGACAACAGAGCTGGGCATTCTCCTAAAGCTGGCGTAGCTCCCACCAGACTTGCACGAGGAGCCGCTGGTGCCGGTGAAAGCCGTGTGAGGTATCGCTGTGTCCACTGATAGGAACGTGGTGTGCGCCTGGGCGCTAGATCTAGACCTGGAGTCCTGCAACATCTCCCCCTGTCGTCTGGCTTTATTGTTTCTCACGTAGCACGTGGCCACGAGGAGCGTCACCATGGCTATCATGGCTAGTGCGCAACCGACTGCTATGTAGAAGATATTAGCTGACGTTGTTTCAGTGGGAGCAGAATCAACAGAAACATGCGTGCTTTGGGTTCTTCTGTTTAGGTCTTCTTTGAGGCAGATCTTTTTCCGTCGGAAGGTGAGGCGGGTGACATTGTTGGCAGCCTTATTGAGGGTGATGTTGATGGTTATGGACACGTCCACCTCTGCGGCCAGGTGTCCGGAGCAGGGGAGGGCTACGCGGAAGGTCTGGGGAGCCGTTGGGATGCCCCCGGACCTGCTGACGTTGAGGGGGGCGGCCGATATGGCCGCCGGGTTCGACACCTCCACATTGATTGAGTACGGGAGCTGTTAACAAACAAACAAAAAAAAAAAAATTAATTAACGATAGAAAGTGTATTAAAAAAAACAATGGAAGCGAATGTACTGCTAATAAAGTAGAGCTACACAGATTATTGAAGATACTACCTACAGGCAAAGACGTTATATACTTCTTACAGGACATTTTTTTAATCATGGAATGTTATAAATGTGTCGTTGATTGAGAGTAGCGAAGTCCTGTCTTCACTCAACCGTTTTGCATTTCGTCCGTCTGAATTTACTGGCATGTTCCGTGAAATCTGGATGTTCTCATTCGCATTTTTTTTTTCAATATTATGATACATACATACATAACTACCTGAAGATGACACGGATAGTGAGGTTTTTTTGGATAAATTGCAAGTGTAATTTCTTATTTGAAATTTTTTTAAGTTTCAAATGAATATGGTTTATAATTAAGTAGGTAGGTATTTTAAGTACCTACTTACAAATTTTGGTTTTGACACGAGATCTAGTAATCACAGAACAACTAGTATGCTTACACACCAGTTTTCTATGCCATATAAACGTAAACATGTGGCATTCATCACTCTTTTAACAAGTCATTAAAAGTGAACCTAGGTAAAATAGATTAAGGTTAGGTTAGATTGTGGGCTATTTTTTTTCATCACTTTTAATGACTTTTCAAAGGGGTATTGAAATGCCACTTTGTTGAGTTGTCATGGAACCCTATGTTATACTTTTTTTAAATTCTGATAACTAGCGTAAGTATGGTCTGGGACTGATTAAATAAAGTAAAGAGGAAATGTAGGTATGTAATATAGATAGCTAGTTTGCCAACAGACGATGTGTAAACTCGACCGTAGACCATAATCACGACCGCAGATGTGAGTCGAAGGAAAGAAGATTATTGCTTTCCGTAAGAATAATCCAATTTGAGCGAGCAGCGTACATCTCGGAAGTCGGAGTGGATTCTCGGACATAATCATTTCAATCAGATGCTAAATTGTACGAGGCTGCTCGTTCGGATGGCTGGATCGCCGGCAACAGTCATTAGTCATTACCCGCCGCAATCAGGACTCTCTCGTAGGACTATAGGACTATAAGACCATAGGAGCAATCCAATCTGTAGCAAAGGCAAGGCAGTATCCAGTTAGCGGCTTAGAATAACATAATACAGCAATGGTTAGCTGGTGTAATCTCATGATGTGCGTGATTGCTGCCCGTAATCCAGCGAGATTCGCGGAGGAATCAAACGAATGGGCGTTTGGCACGATGCTTTTATTCGTTAAGTTTAGGGAAACTGAGATCGTCTTTTAGTATGGATTCGGATATCAAAAGAAGGAAGCGTTCTATTTTGGTACAGTTTATGATGGCGGACTGTCTTCTGTCATTGTGTCACATATTGTGCAGAAATGTTACACTTTTATTTAGTTTTGTGTTTAAGGGCCTTTAACTAGCCAGCGGCCAAGAATTCAAATTTCGTCGAAAGATGTTCTTACGATCGTAAAGTGCGGTTCCAATGACAATGATTATAAATAAATAGACAAACTGAAGTACTTTCGTCATAAAACATGTGCGCGGATCTTTTTTTAATGATTTTATTTAAACTAAAATTTAATTTCTGAAACATAGCTTTCCCAGATAATTTACTGATTTATGTGATTTGAAATGTGTGTTGTATAATACAAAATTTCGTTTGAAAATTTAATAAATCTGCCAACGACCTACGGTGTAAACTTACTATGCTACAAATTAACACATTTTCTCCTTATTTAAAACATAACTTTACCAGATAAAAGAACAATCTTTCGAAATCAATTTATTATACTTTTTTGTAGAAAAGAGACAATACGGCTAAAATTTTTATTTAAAAATGACGTATTATTTCCGGTTTGGTCTGGTTATTCCTTCTTAAAAGATTAATTATAATATGCACTCATTGCGAACGTGTAGGTAGATATTACTGATTGGCATTGTGAATATTGTGTGTATTTTTGATGATTTGTTGACAGCAACGATACAGAAAAGAAAAAATAAAAGATGCTTTCAGTCTACGGTTACGTTAAAAGTGTGTTTTTATTTCGTACTGTCCCAAATATTTTTTATTCTCGTTTAAATCGTTAAGTGTGGAAATAGTGATCGCGTAAAAGAATGTAAAGCAAAGCTTTTTCGTATGGGTCCCGATGTAGTTTCTATAATAATGAAAAACGTTTCGTGTAAAACGTCCGTAAGATTACCGCACAAACCGCACAACGGAGGCGTCTACTAATATCTACAGGAATTCCAAAAACTGAAAAAATCGAACTAATATCTATGGGATCCAAAGTGTTGACGAATATCTACAGCTCAAACTGTTGACTAATATCTATAAGAACCAAAGTGTTGACGAATATCTACAGCACTGGCAGAGGTTGGATTTGCAATTATGTATAGCATATTGGAATAACGTAATATTGCGAATGCAGTTTAAAAAACTTAATTTATGTAAGTATGTATGTAAAAATCCCTAATATCGGACTATTGGACACATTTAGCTGATTAGTCCAACCTACGCTCTGTAGATATTAGTTCAACCTACGCTCTGTAGATATTAGTCAACACTCTGAAGTTCGTAGATATTAGTTCAACATAGGAGCTGTAGATATTCGTCCGACATACAGGCTGTAGATATTAGTATTTGGAGTCGTCCCAACTGCTGCCGATCGTCTGGAGACTGGAGATTGGATCGTCCCCAATTGGAGTATGTTGTAAGGATAAAGGTTAATGTAGAGAGGGAAAGCAGATGGGGTACACAAAGGCGGGGGAATACCTAGCTATTCAGATCTAGTCACCAAACGCGACTAAAGTCATTCAATTCTGAATAGAGGTGTTTCGCCATTTCGATGCTGATGGTATCTTCCACGCTGGAACGTGCGCAAATATCATTTTTAAATGAATTAATAATTGTGAAATAAAACACATCAATTAAATAAAAAATAACTTGTGCAAGCCTGGGTTTGAACGCGCGAATTCCGAATTGGTATTCGAAAGCCTTACCCTTCGACCAAAGAGGGCATCGAATATGACAAAGTATAACTATTCACAGTGAAAATCTTACATTACAATAGTTAGTGTAAAATTTTACCTCGGATAAGCCGAAATATATCAGGGATTTGGGTGCAAACTTTGACAGAAAGTCCGCAAATTTAACCGAAGGCAATTTTCCGCAAGACAAATATTTGTATTCGACGGACGTCGACATTTTGACTTTCTGGGAATATCCACTCGCCGCTGCCCGGAAAATTAATCAAAAAGGTCTGTCGCGGCGGTATTTCTTTTTTGGGTTTGGCGACTTAGCGCAAATGTGAAAAATAGCAGCAATTTATATTCAATTTATATTCCGTGGACACGAAAGAAATAACTTAGCCGGAATGGCGTCCCTCTGAAACTTGACGAAGTGCTTTAATTATAATTCGACACGTGTATTCAATTACTTTAACTGCTTGACCCGCGTTTAAATAGTTTATTATTCATACGTCGCGTGTGAACAATTCGTCTTGTGAAACAATGACGTCTTTTTAACTTACAAATTTAAACGGTAAAACAAACACTGCGGGGCTGAGAGCCGAGAGTCAGTTAGGATAATGGCGGGAAAGGCGAAGTTCTTTGTTTAAATAATAACAAAAAATAATATCGATCGGCAAATAGCCAAGACTCGAAACAATACCTCTGATAGTTACCCGAGAAAACACAACCTGTAATTTGAAACGAAAACAAGTCCAAAATAAGTGCGGACACCGTGTGGTTAAAAATGAACAACCATTTATTAGCTTTTTTACGGTATATCTTACGAAGGCAGTGAGTGGTGAATGGATATTTTCGCTTTGATCTATGTGTTTTCTACTTTAACAAATTAATACCGATGTTTTGAATGAAGGAATATTAATAATTCACTTCACAGCAAAATATTTTCATTATTTTAACAATTGTCAATTAAAATATTATACTGAAAGTTACTGCCCGGCTTTGCCCGAGTTTCAACAATTATTTTTCGAAAACATTTTTCCCACTACAAATTTTTTTACCTTTGCCAGTTGTTTCACAGTATTTGAACAAATCTCGAATTTGAAAGTTAATTTTCAAGTTCTATTCAAGTTCTGTTGTTATTTAAGTTAAGAAATCCAACTTGCCAATAACAGAACATAAATAGAACCGTTAAAGAACTTGAAAACTAACTTCGAAATTTGATGAATTGTTCAAATTCTGTGAAACTACTGGCCCTTAGTTAAATGAATATTTCAAGATGTCATAGCTGATGATGGAAAATACGTCGTTAGCTGAAATTGGTTACATTGATATATACATTCTGGAAGAACGAGCAGTACAAAGTGATGACGCCAGAGCTCACCATTTCAGATTTTTTTTCTCGGAGAAAACTAACAAATTTTGTCCTGTTTAGCTAAAATTGAATTTTTTTTGTGCGTGCATTAAAACCGTAATAAAAGAAGTAGGTAATAAAAATATTTAACCATTTTACAGTTTAAAAACTTCTTCGATGACCCAGTGAAAGAAACCGCACTCTTTTGAACACCTTGTAAAAGTTGTGGTGAACGTTTATGAACAGGTGTTAAAAACTTTGCTGAAACAATAATGCATAATTTGCGTTTTGTGTTGGCAATAATTACAACCAGGTGAGTGTTTCGGCCCGACCAAACACAATGTCAATACATACTCCATACGAACAAACAATATTATTTTTAAAAGCTTTTGACACAAGATCTACAATGCCGGAAAATAAAGAAAAAAACACAAAAACAGCAACTTCTATTCATCTAATTTTGTACTCCAAATTCAATTAGAGTAGTAGATGACATTTCAGTCACATTGATATTTAAATTTAGTAAAATAAACTTACATCAAAGATATGTCGCATTAATACCTACAATATTCATTTTGTTCGAATCGGGGGTGGGAAGCGCGTATGGATCGCCACATAACTTTTCCTAAACTATTATACCTACACACATCTAATCTAAAGCCATAGGGTTAGTTCTTGAAACCACAAGATTACTAAGGGTTGATGTGATCCGACTAATACAGCCATTTCTTTTTTATAATAGCTTCACATAGGAAGTCCGCAGAAAATAATTTCCCTCGGGTTTAAGTCATCTTTAGGGGTCAAGTCAATTTAGTCAATTTGGGAGACGGAAATGGGTACCGCCGCCCCGAGAACCTTTGTTGGATAACAAACACCTCGACGCCCGAAGAAGACATGGCACGACCAAGTGAATCAGATACTTCAGTCGGGCCATGTGAAGAGTCGGAATGATAGAACTGCATGTATGAGACGATGGATGAATGTGAACGAGGTAAGGAGGGTGTGCCAAGATCGTGTTGTTTGGCGGTCCGTCTTCTCTGCCTACCCCTGCGGGGAAACGGCGTGATGGTTAGTTAGTTAGTTATTTAACACCTCTGCCATAGGTCACCCCAAGTGGTTCGCTACGTTTGGTGATTTAGCAGGGGTGCCCGGGTTCATCGGGTGAGGTTTGTCTAGGTCTTGGAGGCGGATGACCAGGACACACTGAACCCCAGATTCCTACCCACCCCTTAAACCCTTTTCCTTGCCAGAACTCTCCACTCTTTCTTTTCCTTAAAAAACCCTCCACACAGCATCCCCAAGGATGACATAGGCCCTGAGGGAAGTTGTTTTCCTCAGAGCCTCATGTGTGGAGCTCATGTAAAAAAACATCTTTAGGGTTCGTGTGTGGAGGGCTTTTTTAGGGAAAGGAAGGAGAAGAAGTTCTGTGAAGGAAAAAAGGTGTGAGAGGTGAGTAGTGTAGTAATCTGGGGGTCAATGTGCTGTGCGCAGTCTCCCAGTGCGGTGCAAGGCGCTGGTTGGGGAGAGTCCGGCAGGACAGGTCAAAAGGTCTGCCTCAACCAGCCTCTACCGATCCGGTATGCCACGCAGTATGTGGCAACGCATCTGCCGCCAAGACCTAGACAAACCTCACCCCGAGAACCCACGCACCCTTGCTAAGTAACCAAACGCAGCGGATCACTTGGGCTTGGTGTTACGTAATAACGGGCTCGAACCGCCTGATTACGAACTTGTAGACAAATTAATAATAAATAACAACACAATGATCAGGAGACAACAACAACAATTGTTCAATTTAAATTCTTACCAATACTGAATTATAACGCAAACCTCCGGCCAGCTAATAGTGTTCTCAGTTCGTTCACCTATAGCAGAGGTGTTGGTTTTCGAATAAATTTTCAATTTGGGAGGCGGGAATGGGTACCGCCGCCCCGGGAACCTTTATTGGATAACCAACACCTCTGCCATAGGTTACCCCAAGTGGTTCGCTACGTTTGGTGATTTAGCAGGGGTGCCCGGGTTCATGGGGTGAGGTTTGTCTAGGTCTTCGAGGCGGATGAACAGGACACACTGAACCCCAGATTCCTACCCACCCCTTAAAACCTCTACCTTCCCAGAACTCTCCCCCTCTTATTTTACTTTAAAAAAACCCTCCACCCAGCATCCCCAAAGTTGACATAGGCCCTGAGGAAAATTATGTTCCTCAGGGCCTCCTGTACGGGGCTCATGTAAAAAAAATGGTACCCATACCCGCCTCCCAACTTGTAAAGAGATACACCTACCCACAGATACAGTCCAAAGTGTTTTTTAGTGAGATTTCATGGCTTTTTATATTTTTTAAAGAAAAAGCTCTGATATGTACACTTCCTCGTTAGTAAAATATTCTATAAGGTCATAAAATGATAAGTATAAAGTCCGCTGTAAAACGTTCAAGACGCGTAGGTACCTACCAGCATTCCAATCACGCCGAGGTAGTTATGGAAAAAGCAATTTTACGAACGGCCACAAAAACCCCGCGGCCTTTTCAACTTCTATTTGAACAAACGAAAATGTATCGATTTAAATATTAAACTCTGTGTGGCCAATCCCCGGGGTATGGGAGATGTAGTTAGTCGTTACCGAGGGACCAAGTGACACGGGGGAACGTGCAGGGAAGACACCCGAATTCTTTTTTCATCCACAGATCTTGGTATTGAACGGATGTTGGTAAAGTCACGATGTGGAGACTATAATGATGTTTTTATTGATTACCTGATAATTGTGGAGACCCAACGAAAACAGTAATCATTGGGTACGTACAATAATTATGTACCCATAATAATGACGGCCGTAATGATCCTCAAGGGAATTTAAAACATTAATGTAAAATAGTAAAAAATCGTAATTATGCATTGGGATCATAACTAACAAATTAACTAACCAACCATCAAGCCGTTTCCCCATAGGACTAGGGAGAGAAGACGGACCGCTAAACAACTCCATCTTGAGACACACTCTTTGCCTCATTCACATTAATACTTCGTCTCATACACACTCTTCTATTATCTGACACTTGACATGGCTAAGATTCACTTGATCGTGCTATTCACTTCATCGTGACCTTCCTCGGGCGTACCCAACTTCTATCATTCACATTGGCGTCATATATTATTCTTACATTGCTTTCTTCGTTCATTCGCCCTACATGTACAAACCATCCGAGGGTTCCTTTTTTATTAATCTTACTTTATTTCTTAATCTTACTCATTACGCTTACATCCGCCTTGCATCCTTTGCGAATCTTCACCCATTTCACCTTCTTCACCCATCGTACATAGCTTTACCACACATACGCCTCAGGGATCTCATTTTAACAGCATTCAGTCTACTTTCATTCTTCCTCGACCAGTTCCATGCCTCACTGCCATACACCAGGATAGGTACCAGCACTCCATTGTGGACTGCTGGATTCGCTTCTTTTAACAGTTTTTGTTATTAGCGCTAACGAATCATTATTAATTTATTGGAATCAATGGAAACATTATTGGAAACATTATTAATTTAAAATGTAATATTGTCTTGGCATCATGAAACGTTCAATGAATTTTCTACGCCAAAGCATCTCTTTAGCTCACAACGTCACTTCTATCACGAGGTGCGGAGCTTTCAATCAACCATTTTAAATAAATGAAACAATTTAACTTTGTTTGAACCAGTTATATGTTTGAGTAAAGTCGACCGGTTTCGGAACGACCGTTCCTTCTTCAAAATTAATGTTTGTGAAGGTCATTTCATGAACATTCTCCAGCCCTAAAGATTCCGAAATTCTCCAGTATTTTAAAATAAATATCAACTATACTTTTGCCACTAATCTCCAATAGTCCTAAATTCTCCAGTATTTTAAAATAAATACCAACTCTACTTTTGTCCCATCTTTTTTCTTGGTGCCACCATGCTTTCCTGTGATTTCTTCTGGTTCAGGACCCTCGTGTCTCTACGTTCAGTACTTCTTACGATTCAAATGAGGTGCAGATTCTCAGCGCCATCACTCACCCGGGCTGACAGATGACGCTAGTATTTTTTCCCTTTCTCCCTGTCTTCCCTTACTAACTGCCGAGTATTAGCCTATCGTGCTGCGAACAATCCCCCTTTTTGCATTTTATTTCTTCAAAGTCTTTTCCATAGGTTTTTGAACCGGGAAGAATAATATACTCTTTATTCTCTTTCTCCTTCAGAGCAGTGGCCTGCATTGCCCTTTGACTAAAGGTAGGTTGTTTGTCGTTTTTCAAGTTCGAGAATGAATAAATTATGCAATCGATTTACTTCTTCAATTTGTGATCTTGTTCATCAAAGATTAATATTAAATCTTTTCAATATTTTATTGTTTATTATCAACAAACAAAAAATATTGTCTTATATCCCAATCATGAACATGTTCCCCTACCCACCCACTCTTCATTAATACCTAGCAACGGCTCCACCCCTACAATAATAATACATTGTTCCCATCCACTATTTTGTAACTGTCAAATCAGTAAACGTTTGCCCTGAAGAATTAAATAATAATAATAATTGGATAATTTATAAAGCGCCGTTTTTGTGAAAAATCACCTGAAGGGCGCTATATTGTCTGAATTCTCGACATATCATTTCGTATTTTGAAAATAACACAATTTGAATAATTTTGTTAAAACATTATACATATTAACCTGAAGGGCGCTATATTGTCTGAATTCTCGACATATCATTTCGTATTTTGAAAATAACACAATTTGAATAATTTTGTTAAAACATTATACATATTAGGTAATACATAGGTAAACTTTGTATGTATATATTGTTATGATGGACCCTAACATGTCCCAGGCCAGCTCACAGCAGAGACAAAAGTACCCTCTATTCCAGGGGCAGGTCGCACGAATGCTTCGGAACTCTCTCTCTCCCCCACGGTCGTCCGGGAAATACACTCTAGGAAATGCTCCTGCCGAGGCAGATTAACAACAGGATTGAGTTAAATAGATTCATGTATTGCAAATTCAAAACACAGTACATAGGTTATTACAGTACAATTCAATACAAGAAATGCATATTACACAAACCTAGCTATCGTGTTTATACCTCGTGATCTCTGAAACGAAACTCTCTGAGTGATGGCTTTTCGCGAGGGTTTACAGTCTATCGTTATAGGACACAAACAGGAGAGGGAATAATTGTACAGCTTACATGATGTTCGGGGATCTACGCCTTCCGGGTTCAGCAGGGGCACTTCCCGAGTCTAGGACAGGACCCGAAGTTCACACAGGCATGGCAGAATACCAGCGCTAAAACCCGTATGTACTTCAATTAACATCGCAGATGTAATTGCGTTCAAATTGATCGACAGAAATTAGCCGCGAACTCGGTGTTCGATCCGAGGAGCGTA
The DNA here is from genome assembly GCA_917880885.1 of Limnephilus marmoratus. NCBI lineage: Eukaryota > Metazoa > Arthropoda > Insecta > Trichoptera > Limnephilidae > Limnephilus > Limnephilus marmoratus. Next base: position 49,258,223 of record OU862910.1, on the reverse strand, counting down.
ACGTGTTCCCGAAGCGGCTTGCAATTCTCGACTGCCGGGGCGCGTTGGTGCGCGTGGGAGTGCAGAGGGGAGAGGAGGTAGGAAGCAGGAAACAGGGGGGAGCGGGGTGTTGCTGTCTGCGGCGGTGTTCTTATGGACTCGAATTCTGTCGTTTAGGGCGTACCATAACAATATTTATAGTCTTTATGAGATGTGTGGTATTGTACTAACCTCCCCATATTCAGTAATAAAGATCATAATAATAATTATTTCAAAATTCAAAGTATGAAAGGGGATGAGGTTTATAAATATTTAGGATACCCGCAATCGAATAGATTAGATCACACTAGTATTAAAAATGATATTAGGATTAAATTTCAAACTAGGATCAGAAAAATTTTAAAATGCAATCTATCTGCTAAAAATTTAGTAAAAGCAATAAATACTTGGGCAATACCTCTACTAACGTACTCATTTGGCATAATTAAATGGTCCAATACAGATTTAGATAGTTTAGAACGATTAATTAGAACTACGTTAACAAAATTTAATTGCCATCATCCAAATTCAGCTATAGAACGAATTAATTTACCTAGAAATTTAGGAGGTAGAGGTGTAGTCAAAATAACATCTTTGAAACACAATCAGGTAGAAATGCTTAGAAATTTTTTCCATAGGAAAGCTAATAGCTCAGAAATGCACAAAATAATTTGCAAGGCAGATAGAAATATTACACCTTTAAATTTATATGACGAGAATGCCAACATTCTTACAAATACTAACCAGGAATTATTAGATTCCTGGTCAAATAAAATTATTCACGCAAAACACTTCAATTATCTCAACCAAACGTATGTTGAGAAACTTTCGTCAAACAAATGGTTGAGTATTGGAGAGTTGAGCGCAGAAATAGAAGGATTTATGCTTGCAATTCAAGATAGAGTCATTAATACTAAAAATTATAGAAAGCATATAATCAAAGATAAAAATCAAACTGATGATTTATGTAGAAAATGTTTGGCTTTTCCCGAAACTATAGAACATATTATATCGGGATGTTCTATATTAGCGCCTTCCGAGTATACATTTAGGCACAATCAGGTTTTAAAAATAATTCACCAAAGTTTGGTAATTAAACATAACTTGATTGATTGCCGTAATGTAGTACCTTATTATGAATATGAACCAAATTCATTTATAGAAAATGAATTTTATAAAATATATTATGATAAAACTATACTAACAGACAGAACAATTAGTCATAATAGACCTGATATAGTTTTACATGACAAAATTAAAAAAATAACTTATATCATTGATGTAGCTATTCCAAATTCCTGTAATATTCAAAAAACTGTTTCTGAAAAAATTAGAAAATACACAGATTTAGGAAATGAGATTAAAAGAATTTGGCATTCTCGGACTATAAAAATATTACCATTTGTTATTTCGGCCACTGGCATAATACCTAGGAATCTGATTCAAAATTTAAGCATATTAGATTTGTCAAAGAATTTGTATATAAAAATGCAAAAAGCAGTAATTTTAAATACATGTAGGATTACAAAAGATTTTTTAAATATTTATATTGAGGGATCAGTAGGATTTATAGGTTCAATTAGAAATGCCACAGAGCCGAACCCTCTGATATGAAAATATCTGGAGTCGGTGAATTATATTCCCATTTGGTCTCTAGTAGGTTGACATGTTGTTCTTGTATTGTTTTGTATTTATAATACTTATATAGTGCAATTGCATAACGTGGATTCACTAGATGATCATTTGGGGAAGTGTATGAAAGGGTTTAGTTTTTCCTTCTTTTTTTTTTTTTTTTTTTGGGGGAAAATTTAACCCGGACATTTAAATCTGGTGCGTATTAAAAAGTAGATACTTAGGTATCGCTTACTTATCTGAATTCTCCACGCAATCATTTCCAATTTTGAAAATGAAGCTTAAATTTAAAGCAAATTTGAGTTCAACGAATCAAATTTAACGCAGGACTAACGCACAGCACATATATCAGAAATTGGAAACAGGATGAATAATTATGTTCCAAAAAATACCTGCAACGGAAGTTTTTTCCTATTGCAATACCATTAAAAGAAATTACGCATTGCGATCACAATAAAATTATACTCTGAAATACATCGCAGGGTTTAAAAAATACTTACAGGTCTTCCAGCAAGACTCTGCCATGTGAAATGAAGTTCACCGATGGAAGCCGGAACTGGCACCACGAAGTTCAAAGCATATTCGTTGATCTGGCCATCGCGGACGTAGTACAACTCTGCTGTTAGACCTGAAAAAATAAGAAACAAATATTAAATAATGAAATTAAAAATAGAAAATTAGGCAAATAACCATAACTTTGATGAACGACTTTACAAAATCGGCATTCTTTTCAGAAATGTATCTAATAAGCATTGACTTCGTGAATCTACTGTTTTGTTGATACATAAAATTTCCGTTGGGTGATTTTGTTTCTTCAAGCGTTCACATGACGTTGATAAATCGAACTAACAGAAAGAAAAATGCAATGCAATTTAGTATTAATATAATTTAATAAGAACATAAATCATCGACGAACTTGAAAATCTTGTTTGATCCTATTCATAACATGTGTTCTCTCTCTGGATGCAGAAAACAAGTTGACAAACGTACATCATCAGAAAAAAAGTTGCGATAACGTGGACACTACGTGACTTGAGGCGGCTGAGGAACTCATGTCAGAAACCAGGAACAAGGAATCAGATATATTTTTTAGGACAAATACGCTATACAGGTATGATAAGCAGAATTTACCCAAGAAGGATATCAAGATGGAGATTATAGCAAGAGTGGTATATTTTTAATAATAATATTTGAATGATTTGTGTAGCGCAGGTTCGTGAAAAATCACGTCAAATGCGCTGTACTAATTTATGGTACATTTCTACAATGCTATGTATTATTACATTTCGAACTACAAACGAGACAATTATTATAAAAACTTACGACTTATGACTAATATATTGCGTCCACCGTTTAGTCGATTACTAATACAAAACTATTGACCAATGAACGTGAAGCTGCGTTTAAATGTACATATTATTTGTTTATATTTTGTACAGGCAGATAATATACAGAGCTATACTTAAGAGCGTTTAACCAGCCAGCGGCCGAAAATCCACATTTCGTCGAAAGTTGTTCTTACGATCGTGCAGGGCGGTTACAATGAGAAAGATTAATTATTCTCCATACCAGCTTTTTAAAATTATAACTCAATGTCGATTTTATTTCACTCCAAATTTGCTTTAATTTATACTACATAAAACTATTAAAATAATGTACTTTTTGAAATTATTTTTTTATTATAAGTATTTATCATTTTTCAATAATGTCTAAGTTAAATAAGAACGTTAAAAAAATCTGAAATATATCAGTATGTAAGTGCGCAAATAAATACACAAACGGACCAATTTTCGTCAAGAAACACATGTAGGTACGTATATATATATTTATGATTTTATTTAAACTAAAATTCTAAAACATGCGATACCGAGACAATGTATTGATTTATTTTACTGCATAATTACATGATTTGAAATGGTTGTAGTATAATACAAAATCTTCTTTGAAAATTTAACAAATCTGCCAACGACCTATGGTGTAACCTTTTTATACTAAAAAAACCTTTTTTTTTTCAAAATTTAAAACATGCGAATGCTAGATAAAAGAACAATCTTTCGAAATCCATTTATAATTTTTTGTGGAAAAGAGTCAATACGTCTAAAATCTGATATAAAAATGACATTTTTATATTTTTCTCTGGTAATATCCTCTTAACTGGGAGGTCAGAATGAGATTAACAATGGTTATTAAATCAATTTAGATACAGTTCGCACGCAGAGCACATGATTGGGAACACAACATGTACCTACTTGGAAATGTTATTATTTAATTCTAGAAAATATTTAAAAAAATAAACATAAATGTTTTTAGGAAAGCAAAAGCAAAATTTTGTGATGGGTGGTATTTGTCTTCCTAAATGTAATAAATAAATAAATCGAAGTGAAAGGCTTGGAATAATGTTAATCCAATAAAAATTTTACACCGATCTTATCACTCACTTAGCAGACCTAAACCAAAATTGCAACCTAGAAAAGGGTATACATACGCTTTCATTTCTTCGTCACGATTGGTCGTGTACTGCATTAGATTTAGAAAAAGATCTCCCGATAATGCGCCGCGGTAACTGTTGCGAAACGGGTATCGGTAGGAGAAATCCGACAAAGTTCTGTAACAAGCCACGGCTCAGAGCATTGAGAACTGTGGGTAACATTATAAACTAGAGCGGACGTACTGTGCAAAGGGTGTAATTTTCTCTCGATAACTGCACGAATTAAAACTGTGCATTCTGATTTATTCGTCTCACGCGCTGGGGGAATTGGAAGATAAAACAACTTACAACTATCAAAAAATGATTGCATCAACAAACCTGATATTCTATAAACCCTTGCAAGAGGCCTTTTTGAACTGTACGTAAACACAACCAATCAAACTATCAAATTATTATCAATCAATCACAAACAAGGCGAAGACAGCCGTGACGAACCTATACTTCGCTGCCCTACCTAACATAACCTGTTGATAGTTGATATGCCCTACAGCCCCAGGTATATGTGGATTGGCAAGGAAAAAAATGTTAAGGGATGCCTTTTGGGGTCTGTATTAAATTCAATTTCAGGGGTTGGAAAGGGCCGACCCTAGCGGCTACCGGAGGATTAAGATTGCACAATTACTTCCATACAAATTATATCTATTCATTGATTTCGTGGTCCATTGTGGCTCTGCGAAACGCCGCTCGGTAAATAAAAGAATCCGTGTGAGTGAATTAATACTTATTGGCCATATTGTATTTTACATTGCAATTTACGCTGTACTTTGGTTCGCTACCCAAATTCGGATTATTTGGACGTCATATGATATTATGTTCGGTTCTTTCATGCGTTTAATATAATAATAAAGCCAAATGAAAAGGTTTTACGGGTATTGAAGGAAGACAGTGGGAATTAATGCCCGCTGCATGGTATTAAAATTTCGCCGTGACACGTTTAGTGATCCGAAATGAGGTAAATAAAAAGCTGAATTTAATATTATTGAAGCGATCATTAAATACACACAAAGTAAGGAAAAACTATTATTTGAATCGGCGTTTTTATTATTTTTTTTTTTTTTTTTTTTACAGTGAATACCGCACAAGAATCTCAACTGCTCCCGTCTGGAGCCAGTGAGACTATGGCATCCCCAATTGGGATGTTGTGAGGCTGAAGGTAGTGGGGAGGGGAAGGAGGTGGGGAAGAGGAAGGTTGGGAAGTACCTGGCTATTCAGATCTGGTCACTAAACACGGCTAAAGCCATTTTCAAGCAACGTTTCAATTCTGAATGGTGGTCTTACACCAGGGCGATACTAATAGTATCTTCCACTCTGGAACATGCCGCAAATATACTATATATTATTTTAAATGAATTAATTGTGAAATAACACAAATTAATCAAATAAAATTTATTTGCGCATGCCGGGTTCGAACCCGCGACCTCCGGAATGTGAGTCAAGAGTCTTAGCCACTGGACTACGGAGGTCGTCAAAGTATGTAGCCTTTTATTTGTTTTTGTTGTTATTAAATCAAACTGTGATGATTGAACCAAAACGACTTCCTCCATAATGTCAAAATAACTTTATGATACCATTTTAAAATATTTGATATAATATTCTGAAGGCGAAATAACTGAAAAGCGTAGAAAACAAAATTCAAAATATAAGTAGAGAACCTTAAAAAATCATATTCATAAAATACTGAAAGGTGACCTAATGATTGATATAGACTAGATGATTAGAACTCAATCACTTATTCGGATGGATAATATGTTTTACATAATTTGAACAATTCATCAAATTCTAAAGTTAATTTTCAAAAAGGTTTGGTAAAGGTTCTAATCTAACAGACAGTTATTTCACACAACTGAAATGATCACAGAACTTGAATAGAACTTTCACAGAACTTGAAATTTACATTCAAATGTGATGAATTGTTTAAATTCTGTGAAATAACTGGTCCAATAGTTTTTTGAAGTAAAACTTCTCCAGCCTCGTTGTGATTTTAAATTCGGATGAAACGGAAGTGCGTCACTAAAATTTATTATTTGATGGGTCCTGGGTTCTAATATAATGCGGTAAATTCATGTCTCCGCGCGAGTCTCCGATAGCGTAGCGGTGTAAAGGCCCTGAAAAATCTCAGCGACCACAGAGACATCCAGCGAACGCAGGTTCGAATCCTACCAAATCCAAAAAAAAAATTTTTTTTTTGTTAAATCAATAACCAATCTTCAAACCATTTTAAAATAAACAGGCAAAAGAAAAGAAAACGACATCCAGCGACTTGTTAGTTCTACTCTGTTTTTTTTTTGTATTAGAATACTGATGAAACGGATTTGTTGCTTGCGTGCCCCAAACCATAATTCAGCAATTTAATAATCATTACAAGCCCCATTGTGCGATGTGAAATGAGCACTTGAAAATAATGCTCCTAAAATAAAACATCTTCCTCTCAGAGCGTCTCTGCGCATTATACGGCTGATTGAGCATACGTTATATTTAACGATTCACATAAATCAATATACATATTGGAATTTATGGAGGAAAGAATACTAGAATGCCACTCAATCAGTTTTATATATAGTAAAATACAACAATCTATAGGTACCATACATCATTGTTCGGGGCAAACAGCGTAATTGGCCTGTTAGTATTTATACGAGAGATTATTAAATAAACAATAGGACTAAGATAAGACTTGGTAAAGTTTGCTTTTTTAATCTCAGGTTATGCCCACGCGAACTCCGTTTCGAGAACAATAATGCATGCAGAGTGGGAGCGGTAGGAGAAACGAGATCTCATGGGAAGAACAAACCTCATAATGGTCAGCGACACGATAGATGTGTTTTGTTGATATTTTACATTTTAAACCGATAGAATTAAAATATGTTTTTGTTGTACAGGTAATAATAATTGTAAAATATATGATGGATGTTGACAGACTTTGTTGAAGTGGGTGAACGGACAACTCAAAATGAAATCAACTTAAAATCCTTTGAAGAGTCATCAAAACTAATGAAAAAAAATGGTTAAATGGGTTACGTTAGGTTAGGTTGTTATGGGTTATTAAAAAAAAGTATATACATATATAGTATCTTTCAAATATCAGACATTGTCTCCCGCGCCAACAAAATGCTCGGATTTGTTCTTTGTAATACGAGATCATTTACTAATGGAATTGCAATACGAAGAACATATGAAGCACTTGTCCGCAGCATCCTGGAATACAGCTCCATTATTTGGGCACCCTCTGAACAAAACCATATCCTAGAAATAGAAAAAGTACAAAAAAGGTTTATGCGTTACCTGTATATGAGGGAATATACATACTACCCATTCCTGCATCCATCATCGTTCTTAACAGGAATGCTCGATCTTAATTCCTTAAAAGCCCGCCGAAAAATATTTTTGGGGAAACATTTTTTTAAGCTGATTTTCGGTACTGTACTGATACCACCTATGTTGAAGGAGATTAACCTATATGTCCCTAACGCGTATACTCGTGGGAGATCCCACACACTTTTTTATGCTCCGAAAGCGAGAACTTCTCCCTTTCAAAATGCACCATTAAATAGAGCAATTCAACTGCTTAACGATTCTGCATTGAGCATTGACATCTTCAATGTTACCTATAGAGAGTTCAGTAACTATCTTTTGACATATGTCTCAACATAGTGAAACTGCCCCCTTGGCCTTTTTTCTCTCTTATATTTTGTAATCTTCTCCGTAATAATTTGGTGTATAACTGTTTTATGGAGAACCTGAAAAAATAAATAAATACATAAATAATAAATAAATAGTTTTTAATGACTTTTCGAAAAGATGTTGCGTTGACTTGATTCTGAGTTGGCATGGGACCGTTGAAGTGATGCCGCATTACAACACATTTATGTGGAGTACTGTCCAAAGTGAAGCCAGCAGTCCACAATGAATTGCTGGTATCTACCCTGATGTATGGCAGTGAGGCGTGGAACTGGCAGAGGAAGGATGAAAGTGGACTGCATGCCGTAGAAAAGAGATTCCTGAGAAGTATTTGCAGTAAAACCATGTATGATCGTGATAGAAATATGTAGCACTACAAAGAATGCAAGGCTGATGTAATGAGTAAGATTAAGAAAGGGACCCTTAGATGGTTTGGGCATGTAGAGCGAATGAACGAAGAATGGAGTGTAAGGTTTTAAGTTTTTTTTTTTATGAATACCTCACAAGAGACTCAGCTGCTCCCGTTTGGAGCCAGTGGGACTATGGCATCCCCGATTAGGGTATGTTGTGAGGCTGAAGGTAGCGGATAGGGGAAGGAGATGAGGAAGAGGAAGGTGGGGAAGTACCTGGCTATTCAGATCTGGTCACCAAAAACGGCTAAAGCCATTTCAAGCAACGTTTCAATTCTGAATGGTGGTCTTACACCAGGACGATAATGAGAGTATCTTCCACTATGGAACGTGCCGCAAATACACTATAAATTATTTTTAATTAATTAATTACGAAATAACCCAAATTAATCAAATAAAATTTATTTGCACACGTCGGGATTCGATCCCGCGAAATTCGGATTGCGAGTCAAGAGTCTTACCCCTCGACCACGTCGGTCGGTCGGCCATATCAAGAGTCAGAATAATAAAAGAATACGAGACGATATACGGATGTAAACGAGGCAAAGAGTGTGTGCCAAGACCGAGTCGTTCTCTCTGTCTACCCCTGCAGAGAAACGGCGTGATGGTTGATTAGTTAGTTACGTAGTAGGGAAATGAATAATACATGCGCTTGTAATCTGTAAGGAGGGAGAGATAAATATTTGAGTGCCATGACTTGTAAAATTGTCCCGGTTATAGTCAATTTCATAGGACATTATGGAACGCACAGTTCAAATTTATTATGCGGAACCGATGACCTGAAATAATGAATTATGAATTATTAGGGAAAATCTTGAAAACGATTCGACGCATAACTAACGCAGCCATTATGAATCTGTCGAGCCGATCAAAATAAACAGCAAAACACATCAGACGGGCCAAAGTAAATCATTTTCTTTCGCATTGTGTGACGGATGTCTCCTTCCTCCGTGTTCGCAGTGACAAAGGCATCTTTGTGCGGGAATTGCTATGAATCGAGTATATTCAATGGCGCTGTAGGTGCATGCAAGAAGTAAACAGATTACCGCGAAGAAAGGACACTGACAAAAGAAGGCCCCACGAAGGGTAAGGATAATGGAAGGCTCCGCGACACCTCGGCTCTTTCACGCTAACCCGGTCTTTGTACGCGCGTCACTTGCAATTTAGCCGGGGGCGAACCCGCTACACAACCCCAGCTCACAGCCCCCGGCACAGTCAACAACAAACCAACCTGCAGCTGGAGATACACGGGGTGGAAAGTAATATACTCTAGCTGCTCTGAGCTCCTTCACAATCTCTCTTTCTGTTACAGGCATCGTTTATGAGACAGAGGGAGAGTTAACAACAGACCTATCAGTAGTAGATTTACATACAAATCTTCGCCTGTTTTTGGCGGCATCTAGAAGGGAATTTTACGAAGAAACACGTGGCCCCACTCCAACAGTCCCAAAACTCAAGTGGCAGTACACAATTTGAAGAAATTAGTTCGTTCCAACACGAGATTAACATCACCAAGGGTCTTGTGGATTAGTTTTAGTTAGAACGCTGGTTCGTTCATGGGAAAATCTGTGAACCATAAAATCGTATGAGTAATTTCAGTTTTGTTATTCAGTAACGATGTCATAAATTTGAACGAACAAACATCGGTGCGAAAAAAGCACATAAAACGTTTAGTGTGATTTCGAGATCATAAAAGCGTGTGAGGATTGGTAGTTAAATTAATTATTATTTCCGAGTGTTTATGCCGGGTGTTAGAGCCAGGTCGACCATACCCACTAGGTCGGCCCAATGTTACAGTTTTTTTTTTTTTATTATTTCAAAATCATTACTGGGCTTTCAACTGCATCAATGCTTTACATAACGCAAGTCAGAAGCGTTCTTGAATATAATTCCTACGTGTGGTCACCTTTATACAAAACTAGATTACATTCACATAAAATTGAAAAAAAAAAACAAAACAAACAATTACGCACATATTTATTCCAATTAATTATTGACAAATCTAAATTATAACGATTTAATGCGATCACACCGTAGAAAAGTTTGCGAAATTTTATTATTATTTAAATTTTAAAATCATTAACGGACATTCAGTTGACAATCACCTGGTTAGGTGAGTATGATTAATCATCACATTCCCAATTAACGCAAGAGTAGCTTTCGTGCTTCATTTGATGTCGATGCTTCTCGCACTAATTTTATGCACAATTTCGACCACCACAACACGGGCATGTGCCTAGCATGGTGGTCGAAAAATCCCCAACTTTTGTAAAAAAAAAAAAAAAATTTTCAATGAGTAAAGAAACTTAAAAAAAAAAATCATGTTTGTATCGTGTGGGGAACGAAACTTGTCAATGTATTTAATTTTAAGAACATTGTTATTTTTTAAACGAATAATCCTCAACTGTAACAGTTCGATTCTATTATTTTAATTAGATATTATTAAAATAATATTACTGTGTATATTTTTTGTCTATGTGTTTAAAAGCCCAATACGCAAAATAAATGAAAACTATTGATACAAAACAATTTTATCGAAACATGGCAAATCCGAATGGCAAATTTTAGCAATATCCATCCGGCCTGACGCATAACGTACCTATTGCAAAGGATTGGCAATCGTGTTTTACAAGGAACTTCCTTTGGCAACTTGAGATCTGAATGATCTCATATCGCAGAGGAGATCTCACGCTTGTTCGTGGAGTTATTCGCAGTGAGGTTTTTGTGTTAACAGGAAACGGGAGTCCAATAATAATATGACGTGTGAAAGGCAGAGGGTGTCGCTGCCCTTTGGTCCAAAGTAAACCTGCAAACTGCAGACTCCCCCGAGATTGGCGCAGGAATGTGTCGTGCTTAGCACTCTGCCTCAATGCAGCTGGGTCGTTAGTCCCCCGTACCTCGGTGTTAAGAAATATGGCGTTATTGATTCATAATGTTGATAAAGAATCCGTGTTGGGCGACGGCAAATGTTGAATGATGAGGCGTGAGCCACGATTGTCAAACCAGTACACAGTAAAAGATGTAATATCACTTATATTACTTACAATACATTCGAACCTGGTTATACAGAAATTTATAATACAATTGAATTTATGGTGAATAATAATAATAATAATTGGATCATTTGTAGAGCGCCGTTTTCGTGAGGAAAATCACTTCAAACACTGGACATTGCATGATTTTACATTTGCTATCCCTATCACTACTGATATTACATTTATGAGAAGATTAGTGCTACCTGTATTGTATTCATTCATTTTTAGGCAGCACCGCGGTCATTGGTCTAAACATTGTACATATATTTTCGTATCGGTGATCAATCAACCGGTGGATGCAATTTTTAGCCATAAGTTGTTTTTAATTTTTTGTCTAGCTTGTAGTTTCTAGATCGTAGAAATATATTATAAGTTTGTACAGCGCCCTTGAGGTGATTTTTCACAAAAACGGCGCTTTATAAATCATCAAAGTATTATTATTATTAAAAACCCTGGGTTACTTTGGAAATATTTTACAGCACAATATTCGGTATCTAGTTCTAGTGTAATACAGCAAACATTCTTAATAATATGATCACCGACTCAACAGAATTTAGAGCTAAATTTAAAACTCATCTTTTCAGGCAATCAAGTAAGCCAGAAATCTTTCACCTTCACAAAATATTAGTACAAATTTTAAATTCTCCAATCCGAAAGTTGAACAATATAAATATTAATATTTAAAGTAAATATCAACACAAATTTTTCCACCATTCTTCTAATAAATAATATAATTCAATAATAACGGTGACTTAAATAGCAAGTGTAAAACATGGAACGTCCAGAGTTTTTAATCGTCTGCGTTCAAAATCGTAACTTAAATTATCTAATAAACTCCAAGCTTAAATTGTCTATTAAATGTTTGTTTCTCTGAAGTGACAAGTCGAGTAAGTATTTTTTCCTGTATATTGTTTGTAAATAATTAAATACAGCCTAGGAAGTCATATTTGAAAGCGCTTAGGTGATTTTTCCCAAAAACGGTGGTGTACAAATTATCCCATTATTATTGCTAAGATTGTTCGCAATTATTGATTTAATAGAGAGACAGATGGAAAGTATAAGCTACGTGGGCAAGGAAACGTGAAACTTTATTAATACAACAAGAGGGCATGAATGCCCGCGCTGAACTTTGGAAAACTGCACACAGCGACAAAAATAAAAGTTCAGCCACATCGTGATTTACCACCTATGGCTTGGGGTCCGCAAGAGTCCCACCTTGGAGCAAATAAACACAGGATCCGATGTCTCGTGGAGATACGGCCCCCATTGGATGCGTGCTTTATGTTAGGCTGTTAATGTCACAACGCTAACATCCCACGACGACAGATTCATTTCCAAGGGCAGACAAAAATTTAAGTTCAGGCATCTTCCACACATTAACTTTGCCAACAGTTCACCAATAAAAACGATAATTAAACAATAGGTGTGAAGAAAGTAATACCAAATGGTTAGGCATCATAACATGTTTTGTTTTATTTTTATTTTAATCGCGATCATAAATTAAAAATATTTATATCACAAAGTGGTTGCTTGGCGGTCTCTATGTGCTTTCAGGGATACTAAAATGTATTGTGCCCATTTGAACTACGAATAGACCACCGCTGACCACAGATGTCGTTGAAGTGTCCCTTTTATTTCGAATGTGAATTATTTTAACGTTATTGTGGCATGAAAAAACGCAACTGCCAAATGATTGTAATTTTGAATCATTGTGGATTTTACTCTCTCCGGTCAACCTGATAACCTAATCGTCGTCTAACACAAAATATTATTAAATTGTACGCATGATTCTCACTTGGACTGGAAAAATGGGCCGCGTATGCAGTAGCCGTCACTCTATAAAGTTGGTGTCTTTGATGTGCATTTAGATCGGCTGATTGCCAAGTTGTCGATATATGTATTTTGTATCCGTGTAAAGTAAATTCATCGGTCAATTTTTAGGGTATTATTTACAGCAAGTTTGGGATAATTTACACACCCAGGCTCACATATTACGATTCAAATACTGACTAGAGAGAGTCTCCACGAGAAGGCAAACACTTCCGATAACAATAACAATAATATGGTGTTAATACAAAATTGTATAATAAATGACTGCCGGTAAAATTTGAAATAGATAATCATTCTGAATGAGTAACAAATAGCTGCGTTGAAAGCCTAAACTATTTCCATGCCATGTCTACAATCATCCAAGATATATTTAGGTTAATCGGGTTTGTTTTGGGTGAGCATCCTTATTGAACAGGAGGGTAATTAATTTCGTCTCAGCATGAAAAGTGGGTCGATAATTAGGTGCGAGAAACCGCCCGAGGTAAACACTTTACGATTGTTGAAGATGGACGAGAAACAAATGGAAATTCAGAAACTAACTAAACCACGACCATACTGAACAAAACAAGACTCTGAACTGCTTTGCAACATTCTTCCTAATAGGGTTATCTATAAAATGATAAAAAGGCTATCGGAACATTATTTCGACAAATGAATTTACAAGATGTAGTTCATAAAAGCTGGGAGTACATTATGTTACAAAAGTTATCATTTATCATAAATGGTCGCCTAAGAAATTTCAAATTGAAAATAATTTATGTAGCAACAGGGTTTATCACACCAAAAAGTCCAAAGTTAAAGTTTTTAACATTGAGTCGTAAATTTTACGGGTCGTAAAGATGAAAAAGGATAAAAAGTTAAAAGGCCAAATGACAAATCATCTCGAATCAAGTGGTTCTGCGTGTAATTTATGTGGAGCACTCTCGAAGCCGGGTTCGTCTCGAGCGAGAAAACATACGATCACGATGACAAACCGAATTATCACGCTTACCTGCGGAGCCAAAGAGGTTTATACGCTGCTTAAGGCAATTTAAATAACGGATGACGAAAAAACATCTTTGTGGTGGGCGTTTATAAACAAGAGACGTGACTACGGACATTTTCCTTACCCTTTCATTGCTGAAACAGGTGAACCAGGAATGTAATAATAATCATTAGAAATAGGAAATGACAGCGTGGTAATTTTTGTTTGACTATAATCAGAATTACACAGGATAAAACATTATATAATAATAATTGTGCCAGACAGTGAATATCTTGAACTAATCAAACCAAAAACCTACTTTTTTGTGTTCTGTTATATCCTTAAATTAAATCTATCTGAGATTATCATTCCTGTATTGACTAAAATTGACTTAATCGCACTTTTTATTGGATTAACATTATTCGAAGCCTTAGATACACATTACACTGTCTCTTACCGAGGGACGAATCGAATTTAGGAAGATATTAAGTCTAATCAAATACTTGTATCATCGTACTGCCCATAATAAAATTTTGCCTTTGCTTTCCCAAACATGTTATTAAAGAACATATTATATACGTATTGAACAAATTAATAATAATAATACTTGGATGATTTATATAGCGCCGTTTTTGTGAAAAATCACCTCAAGGGCGCGGTACAAACTTATAATACATTTCTAAAATCTAAAAAAACTATAAGCTAGACAAACAATTAAAAACAACTTATGGCTAAAAATTGCATACACCGGTTCATTGATCACCGATACGAAAATATATGTACAATATTTTGACCAATGAACGCGATGCTGCCTAAAATTTAATGAAAACAGGACCATACTTGCCTGGGAGGTCACTTGAAATTAACACTGTACGATTATATTTTCCATTTAAAGAAATTTAGATAGAGTTCGCACGCAGAGGACATAATTGTGAACACATGTTATTTAATCCTGAAAAATATATTAATATTAATATGTAATGTATTCTTATATTATTTTGTATCAGTGATCGAAGAACCGATGGATGCAATATTTAAGCCATAAGTTGTTATATTGGTTTATCTAGTCAATGAGGCAGTTAAGTGATGTACAATACCGTATAATTTTTACTATTCATGTAAAAGCCCAAGGGCGTTAATAAATAAATAAATATAGATAGAAAACAACTGTTATATCTCACAACATATTTGGTTCTCGTTATCGAATCGCAAATAAACGACTGAATCAATATTGTTGAAAAGTTTTGAAAGTATTGGAGAGGAGGGGGAGTGGGGCGGACATCATTCAATAGTCAAAACGAAAAGATAAAACGCCTTCAAGTAATGTGTAAGCATGTAAGAAAATGTGTGCTTATCCAAGACGTGCTCGCTGCACAAATTCTGAGAAGCTCTCCAGAAGTTGATGAGTCATAAATGTTAATGTGAACAAGGAGTAACCTTTGCTTGGACTATGTAATGTTGTTTTTTTAATCATCGACTAGGGTACAGGTTAATTTTTAATCATCCAAAAAGAACACAGACATCGTCGGTAAGATTAGGTTCTCACTCTCAGAACAGAGAAATATTTTTAGTTCACGAAATTATTGACGTTGTTAGATTCGCTTTTGAAATGTGTGGATTTCAGACTAAAATTTGGATATTCTGCGTCTTTTTAATGTATTCTGTAAGTTCAACATTAAAAAATGGCCCTGAACATCAACCGATAGTCTGAAACTCTAGCAATTCTTCAAAGATGATTTATCTGTAAATTCAACACGAGTAGCAAGGAAAATGAATCGAAGTTTTACCTAAAATTGCAGGACATTTTTCATATTATAAAACTTGAAAATGTATAATCTAAGAACTTTCTTCATTGGAAATCTTAGGGGAGACCCAGGCAAAGCGAATGGACCAGGCATAGCGGATGACTTGAATATTTCCGAAAATTACCACTAGAATGCGCTAATAGTCTCACAATCGGTGTACCGCAGCGCTACCGACGCCATGACAGTGAATATTTGTCGTTTGGCAGGAACGCACGCTTTTTTTGATAAAAAAACGATTTTTTTGAATTTTCTTACGATCAACGAAGGTAAGGTATTTGTGATTATTATTATTTGGTTATATTTCATGTGAAGATTAGTTTATATCATCCAATTTTTATTTGTTTCCTATTTAAAAAACTAAGTTTAGTTATGAAATACAGCACCCACATAGTATTTTTTAACAAAATGTTATTTGATACTGCCTTGGGCAAAGCGAATAGGGCAAAGCGGATGGACCATTCTTACTTCTTCTCCCATAAAAAACATACAAAAAGAGAAAAATGAAGCCAACATCAAAAAAAAAAAAAAATTATAAAGAAAAAAAAACTTGGCCCATCTACCAGCGGACTAAAAGTCAAAGCAAAAACAAATGAAAATAAAAATTTTAAATGCCTTATTTGTGACGAAAATTATGTTGAACCATTAACAGAGGATTGGATTCAATGCAGCCAGTGTAAAAGTTGGGTTCACGAATCATGCACGTCATATAGTGGATATGGTTCTTACTTCTGCTACGATTGTGATTCCTAATTCTCTTTGCCCGGAGTCCAAATTCGCTTTGCCCGGGTACCCGGGCAAAGTGAACAAGACGAAGACTTTTTTTAAATTTGCATTATTTTTATAATTATAATTAATTTTACCTTTTCATTTATTTTACGTCTGAAGACAGATATTTTCTTAACATTACTGTTTATAAAGTTTTTATGTTATGCAAACATTGTGTGTTTTATTTAATATCTCCCTTAACACATCCGCTTTGCCTGGGTCTCCCCTATACATTTTTTAGATAATCCATGAGGCATAATTCCTTGCGTTAGCAGATTATAAGGTGTGTATTTATGAACCAAGTCCAAGTCTTATGAAAGCTCGAGTCTCTTAGGACTTTGGTTTAGCGATATGATCTCGGGTAAGCACTGTTGGTAATGTTCCCTGCAATCTGCAGTAAGGAGTCGAGGCATTCAGGGCCCTGCACGAAGCTGGGAGCGTAGGAGGGCGGATTGCACAATAAACCAGTCGTCAGGTGTTCTGCTGTAGCACTCAGCTCGGCAAGGGGGCAAATGGCCCACGAAAGATTTACAATAAGCGCTGCGAACTGCGAGCTGCCAGCTTGGTATTATTGAAAAACTTCAAACCCCACACATGCAAGAAACTGATATTAAAGTGAGCAGAAACCGACATAAATTATTAAACGAACACAGTACGGTTTATCTCTTGTAATTACAAATTATACATTTACAAGCTTTGAATTTGAATAGGTAGGTACGTGCCATGTGCAACGTTATGTGACGAAAATTCAACGAAGCCAATTAAATATCTATTACAATACTAACGTGTATTTGACTGTCCAAAAAATACAGCAATAAATTAACGTTTTATCTATTTTTCCACGATGGGACAGCTGATACGGTGTGTGGGAAAGGGCAAATAGAATCGACACCATCTGTTTCACGCGGTGAAATACCCTCAGTGGCACTTGTCACACAAATAATACGATTTCGATTACCGGAGCGTAGTAATTTGTTGTGCGAATACAAAGCGAGAGGGCCGACACGCCCCAGTGGACACCGCCGCGGATTACACGGGGGTGTGCAGTGTTCAGTCGATCAGTGTATGGACTGGGTAGCACTGGGCTGTGCAGGGAAGGAGGGAAAGAACAAAAAGGGTTGACTGCTAAGCCGCCCGTCCGGCGGTCAAAGCGCCGAGCAAACAAAATAAAAACGTAGTTCAGTAAAAGCTCTCTCGCAACAAATAAACGGAAGGAGCTGCGGAGAAACTCGAGCAGCGAACATGAGCAAACGAAATTAAAACCAATAAAAAAGAATGCCCGAACAGTGAACAGTTGCTCTAGGGACTTATTAACCCGGTTTCCCGTGGGCGGAGTGTATGGAGCCTGACGAGAGGTGGATGAGCCACACATACTTCATTGAACAAATACGACCACTTTCCAAAGAAGTATTGTTTCAAAGTTACGTAGGTACTTGTTTATTTATATTATTTAACGCATAAAATGTTTAATAATAATAATAATAATAATTGGATAATTTGTATAGCGCCGTTTTTGTGAAAAATCACCTCAAGGGCGCTTAATATAAATAATAGTGTACTCAACATGGATACAAAAACAGATTTTTTAAAAATTAACTCTACAGGAGGCCTTAAGAAAAATAATTCCCCTCAGCGCCTATGTTATCTTTGGGGATACTGTGAGAAGGGAAGTTTTAGGAGAGGAAGGAAAAATGTATGAGGGGTTCGCAGGAATCTAGGGGTCAGTGTGTCCAGGAGTGACGGGCGTACGAATCTATCCCCTCCACTGCGGTGCAAGACGAAGATATGAAAGGGTCCTGCTGGAGAGGTTAAAAGGTATTCCTCAACCAGTCTCTCCCGATCCGATTTGCCAAGCACTTGGTAGGCAGACGCATCCATCGCCAAGATCCGGACAAACCTCAACCCTTGAACCCGGGCACCCTTACTAAGTCACCAAACGTAGTGGTGACCTATGGCAGAGGTATTGGTTATCTAATAAAAGGTAACCGGGGCGGCGGCACCCATACCCGCCTCTCAAATTGCATTTACTTGTAAATAGCGAAAGTTTTTCTCATTATTAATATGTAGACAAAATTATAGCAACACTTCTAACTGCTCTCAATATTATTAAAATAGATGGAAGAACGGGCGAAGATAAAATTGGAGATACAAGTTAAACTGCAGGAGAGCGAGAAACAGGCAAGGAGTACGTGCTTCCCTACACATGTGTAATTTTATTAACCATATCACACATAAAACGCAAATTTAATATCTCTATAGGGGTCCAGACCACAAGAAAATAATATTTTTTCAATAAAATGATCGTAAAATAGAAGTACCTACCGACCCTAACAACGATTCACTCGAGAGCTTAATAAATAATACCCGTTTTGAAGATGTCAGAAGGCAAAACTTTGATCCTTCTCACTCCGCCGAGTGAAGTGGAGAATGAAAGAAACGGAAAGAGAATATTTATATTTATTTAACGTCGATTTTTTTAGTGATGCTTTTTTACGCTTGTAAGGTACCCTTGTCAAAATAACTCCCACGTCACGGCGTACGAGGGTACCTACTTTATGACATTTTGTAAGTGAAGCTATAATAAAATCGGTGAGTTTCGTAGGTACCAAACCCAACAGAGTTTAGGCCCAAACTAAAAACCTTCCTTTTTGGGCTCTTATACCCTTAATTTAAATATACCTAATCACACTTTTCTTATTAAATTAAAATTACTCGATTCCTTACACATCAATCTGTCTCTTGACGAATCACACTTAGGAAGATCAAATTTTTGCAGGTACCTACTAATCTACCGCCCACCATAAAATGTTGCTTTTGCTTTCCACAATACACTCATTAAAGAATATATTATACTTCTTCAAACTTCGTATTAAAATACATTTCGGGATCAAATTTCCCAATTACCTACGTCCTCTGCGTGCGAACTGTACCTAAATTTCTCTAAATAAACAAAGACAGTGTTAATCTCTAGCGACCTCCAAGTTAAGTATGGTCCTGTGTATATTTTCTGCCTGTACAGTGGGCCTAGTCACTAATTTTTGTAAACCTCCGTTTCATGAAGTTACGGGTTTAGCTACGTCACATACCCGTTGTTGTTGTTATTTAAGTTGGCGAATCTGTCAAAATACGGGTATGTGACGTAGCTAAACCCGTAACTTCATGAAACGGAGGTTTACAAAAATTAGTGACTAGGCCCCCTGTACATTTTTACAGCAGCATCGCGTTCATTGGTCAAATCATTGTACACATAGTTTCGTATCGGTGATCCATGAACCGGTGGATGCAATTTTTAGTCCTAAGTTTTCATAGTGGTTTGTCTAGTTAGAAGTAAGATTGTCGAAATGTATTATAAGTTTGTATAGCGCCCTTGAGGTGATTTTTCACAAAAACGGCGCTATACAAGTCGTCCAAATATTATTATTAATATTATCATGTGTTCACAATTAATTATGTCCTCTGCGTGTGAACTCTATCCAATTTTTTAAATAGACAATAAACTGTGTTAATCTCAAGCGACCTCCCAGGTGAGTATGGTCCTGCGTACATTTTAGGCAGCATCGCGTTCATTGGTCAAAACATTGTACATATATTTTCATATCAGTGATCAATGGACCGGGCAATGCAATATTTAGCCATAAGTTGTATTTAATTGTTTGTTGTTTTTCTATTATTAGTTTGTACAGTGCCCTTTAGGTGATTTTTCACAAAAACGGCGCTGTATAAATCATCCATTCGGTGTGGCAGGCCGGGTATCCTGTTACAGGAGTACAGGAGAACAGGAGATGCAGAGGGTGTCCCGGGAAGGTTAGGTCCTGCAAGGCGCATGGCTTATGGTTGTTTGGCTGGGGCCGGAGCGCCTTATCTTGTATCGGCTGTTGTCGTGCAGTCGTGACCGGAATTCTGCCTAGTTTGAAAACTTTTTCAGCAAAACTTCTATGAAAACTCGGAAAAGCAAAGTTTATTGCGAAAGTTATGACGGGAATATATTTTTTTTATTTAACGAAATAAATAAATTTATGTGTTTCGTAAAAAACTTACTATTTTCTCCCTGCAGTTCGCATTATAGATCTAAAAACGTATGACTCAGAAAGTAGTTTAAAATGTTCCAAGCCAACTCAAAATCAAGTCAACTAAACACCTCTTTGAAAAGTCATTAAAAGTGACCTGCCAGGTAAGTATGTTTCTGTATCTATTTGTAAATAATAAAATTAAATAGAGCTTAAGAATTCATAATAAATTGTAAAGCGCCCTTGCGGTGATAAAAATTATCCAATTATTATTATTATTATGAAAAAAATCAGAGTGTGTAATTCACACGCGGTAGAAGTGAAACTAGAAAGTCGCTAGATGTCGCTTTCTTTTGCCTGTTTATTTTAAAGTGGTTTGAAGACTGGATATAGATTTCACAAAAATATTTATATATTTTTTTTGGATTCCGTAGGTTCGTACGTTCGCTTGAAGTCTGTCTCTCTTGCCGTTGAGACTTGAGACTAGTCGAACGACTTGCCCACTGCACTATCGAAAGCACGTGCCAAAGCGCGAATTTACCGCCTTACTCGGTTCTAATATTATTACATAAGTTTTTGCTGTATAGAAACCTACATTATACATTTATCAAAAACCATACATAAAATTGTGAGAAACAATTTACAAAAAATTCTGCCTCAATACAGGTTCACCTAGTGAGGCAGGCTATGCACAACTAAAAATATTGTATAATTATGCTACTTCTGGGTAACCGATCTTACATTACTTTCTACTTGTTAATTTTTTTGTACTGATATAATCTACATTGAACATGTACTTTTTTAGTTGTAATGTTTCCAATTTCATTGAATAAAGATATATTATTATTATTAGAACCGAGTATTTGTGTAGAACTGAGTTGTTTCCTCCGAATTTCAAATCACTAACGGCGCTAAAGAAGTTTCACTACAGAAAATAATTTTAAAATAGCCCGTAGCCCATAACCCTAACCTAACATAACCTACCAATTTTTTATATATTTTTTTCATCACTTTTAATGACGTTTCAAAAGAGGTTCTGGGTTGATTTCATTCCGAGTTGTCCGATCATCGTTTAAAAAATGAGATTTCCGAGAAAATCTCGATGAAATAAACACCAGTAAGTAGAAACATAATTATTATAATGTAAAATATTGTCTGAAGGAACGTCATGGAAGTAATAAAACTGTGGTGCACTTTATTGACAATTTCATAATCTTGTGCAGACCCATAAAAGTACATAAAGAAAATTATTGCATTCGCAGAGAGACAAGCTATTCTGGTGATGTGCAATTAATGACACGGATTAGGCTCCATGCAACCGCGATAAGAATAATGCTAGCCGTTATCTTTATGAAACAGTTTCCGGGTGATAAGCAGGATTTGCAACTACCAACTACCTTGTAAATTAGATTGCATTTGTCTGGTCCAATTAAACTGGAATTCTGTTAGCATTGTATACCAGTTGATTGTGTGGTCCGCCCGCTGATTTTGGACACACCCATCCATCATATCGTTAGGGCTTAAGGTATAGTTAAACCACGTGTGTAACAATGCGGCAGTTTATATGGCAGGTAATCTGATTGAGGAGTTTCACGAATAAGACGGCAAGTAGTTACCCGGCGCTATCAGTGCATCTTGTTTGCATTGTGTATTAGCCATATTATAACGTAGTATGTGGTGGAGAGATACAGGCGATACACCGGTAGGCCACGAACAATGGGTCATTACGTCCTCAAACCGTATAATTTATAAAATTTTAAGGGGCTGGTTTGGGCAAGGTCCCCTGGCGGGGGTGGAGGCTTGACGGGTCGGGGGCCCCCTCCCGGCGACACGAGGAGCACCACTGAGCACGCCTTTTGTTTGTTCAAGCCGGATTTATTAAAGCATATCATTATTTTTTTTTCAGCGGTTGTATTTTTTTTACGTTTTCAACAGCGCTCAACGAGATCTTAATGCAAATTGAATTTCACGATGCTGGGTTCGGTGTGGGGGTTAAGTGATAAGGTCAAAACAGAATAAACATAGCCACCAACCATAATCAAAAATTAAAAATACACAAAAAATATCAATATTTTTTTTTATACGCAAAAGACACAAAAAATTAGTGTCCGACCGAAACCAGACTTTCTACCAAAACCGAATCGTCGTTATTTGTCTCAGTTTCGGCCGGAACCGAAACCGAAAATTTTTTAGACATGTTAAAAATCTATTGTTTACTGAAATTTGGTTAATTTTTTACACTTATGCAGACAGTTAATACGTATTAAATGAAATAAAAAAACAATAATTTTAGTAAGTGAAAAAATTATTTTTTTTAATTACTGCTATAAAACAAATAAAAATTATAAAAAAAAAAAAAAACATATCAACTACTTTTTGTCAATAATCAACACTGGCGTTATAAAGGAAGGACCTCATTAATTGAGAATTTTAATTTTAATTTCGTTTACAATCGTAACATTCTTTGAGATCTTTTATTAACACTTATTGAGATCTTTTGCACAGTTTCGGTGCGGCCGAAGGTTCGGCAGATTTTCTGCCGAAACCGAATCTGATCCCGAAACTTGTCGAAACCGAAACCGAACCTTCGGTCGGTCGCTACAGAAAATATCAATAATTATTTATTTTATACGCAAGAGTCCCAACTGCTCCCAACCGTCTGGAGCCAGTGAGACTATGGCATCCCCAAATGGAGTATGTTGTAATGCTGAAGGAAAGTGGGAAAGGAAAGGAGATGGGGAAGACGAAGGAGGGGAAGTACCTGACTATTCAAATCTAGTTACCAATCAAGACTAAAGCCGTTTCAAGCGACGTTTCAATTTTGAATGGTGATCTTACACCAGGGCGATACTGAGAGTATCTTCCACTCTGGATAATGCCGCAAATATATCTTATATTATTTTAATTTGTGAAAACACAAATAGATCAAACAAAATTTACTTGCGTACGTCGGGATATGAACTCGCGACCTCCGGATCGCTTGTCGAGAGCCTTGCCCCTTGACCACGGAGGTATTCAAAGATTTACACGGCATTTAAAAATAAAACATATTATTATTGTGAAAAAGAGAAGTCTACATAAGAGACACTCGAAATGCATGGCTCATAGTTAGGTGTCAGTAAATAAATAAATAAAAAAGTATACCTATATGAAGAGATTGTTGGTTACATGGCTACCATGCAGGTACTAATTGAAATTATCATTTGAGTAAGCACGGACAAAAAAACAGGAGACAAGCATCAAACCAGTACGCAAACAGACCGTTTGTTGGTAGAGACAACATGTCAACTTATTGACAGACGAACGCCTCTGTTGAGAGCGCTTCTCAAATATTATAGGAGACAGTTATACAGCCATACAGGTAGATAAAAAAACATTTTATTTTTTAAATACTACTATTCAACTTTATACAAAGAAGATTTTCAGACAGCGCTGTTTTTTTACTACTTGAACTAAAATTATCAGAAATAATATTTTGACACTCCAAAATTATTTAGGTGTGTTTTAAACATCGAATTTGTCACGTTAAAAACGTCGATATCATTTGTATTTACGCTTTTTCGAATGCGAAACTGTGTAGGTTAAGTATTGGCGAATAGTGAAATAAATCTTAGAGACAAATATATCACTAGGATTGTTTATAATCATAATACAGATCCATTCTGCATTAAATAATAATACAAAAATGCATATTAACTAACAATCATATTACCAGGATTTGCAATGCAGTTTCTGTCATTGTTTGTCCTAATAAAAACTTAAAACTGAAGGCTGGCGTCATGAAATCGCACAGGATCGCATGAAATCGCGTCATGAAATCACATCGTCTGAAATCGTCAGGCCAATAAAACTAATTTTAGCAAGCAACGACTTTTCAATCATGAGTTAGGAAGCTTTGAAAGATCTATTAAATTGTCAAATGATAAAACAAGCTATATTAAGATTTGATCAATATTCCTTGAGTTCATTAAAGAAAAGTAGTAACTACCTATTAGTGAAGGATAACAATATAGGACTATGGGTGATCTTTCGTAGTTTTAGAGTTTTAAAAAGACCAGGAACTAAAATACACTTACATATAAGTAAATTTAAAATGAGGTAAAAATAATGAATTATAAACTCCTTCCGAATTCAATAAATTGCGACCTGCCTCAGTCAACCTGTATAATGTACAAATTTAACCATAACCATATATTATCTCACGGGAAATATTATTATAATATTTATGGAAAGAAACGACATCACCATCACACTTATAAGGCGGGCATCGCTCGATAGCCTGTCGCCCCCAAGTCAACTAGTCAACAGTCAACAAGTCGCGCCATTCCCCGTACTGTAAACACTGACGATTCAGGTACACAGAAAAGATGTTATTATAATATTATATTATCACGGACTTTATTGTAAAAAAAAGTGGATGAGCCTGCAAGATTTAAAGTTCAAGAGGACACTTACTTGTCTGAAGAAGGATGCTGTCTAAAGACTCTAAAGCACGAACAAATATTGGTAAAGAAATGTGGCGGATATATTATACCTTGAAAGTATGGGTACATAACCTACCTGAACATTTATTTGTAATATGCAAGCAGATGCCGGTGAGAAAAATGTCAGAAATTCAGAAAAGAACACTTAAAAGCAGTCTAGCAACTATAAAATAAGTTTAAAGAAAAGAGAAGTCATAATAATAATAATACTTGGATAGTGCCCTTTTTATGAAAAATTATCTCAAACGTATAATACATTTCTACAATTGTACTTCTAACTACAGACAAGACAAACCATTATTAAATAATGGCTAAAAATTGCATCCACTGGTTCATCGATCACTGATACAAATGTACAATGAATTTTACAAATGAACGCGATGCTGCGTAAAAATGTACACATATTGTTTCGATTTTTTTTACACGCTTTACAAATACAAGACAAAAAAGTCCCGATAAACTACTTTTTAGCAGTTTGGCTTCCGGGTTCTTTACATTAAAGATCTTATTATAGTGAGTTAATAGTTACATTTTTACAATTACTTATATAAAATTAAATTTTTTACAGAAATATAGAGAGAAAAAAATTATGAAAATATAAATAACAATTTTAAAATCTTTAGAATAATATGTCATTGTAAGCCAATACAGATTAATTCTTTCAGTAAGCCAAGTCTTCAGTAAATTCACCAATTTTTTTTTGTTTTGGGCACAGTTTTAAATTTCAGCAGGTAACATATTTAAACTTAACTGGGAATAAACTTAAGCAGGTAACATATTTAAATTTAACTGGGAATCATGTAATCTAACGTTCTTTGTCCATATTTATTTGTATGCTTAGGTACAATTAGTCCTTCATTAAAGTTAAAACGAGTAATATGGTTGTGCTCTGTTTATATATAAAGGGTTATTTATGTGTTGAAATATAATTTTGTACCACAGAATTGCTCTCACTGAAAGAATTCAAAATAATAATAATAATAACATAGTATTTATATAGCGCAGTTTTGTGATATTTCACTTCAAGTGCGCTTAATTATAATAAGCCTAAAAATTAACCTACAGTGTTCCTTACGAGTCCTTAAAAAAATAATTAAATAATGTGAAATAACGAATATACAAAAATATACAAAGCAATTCCTAAAGAACAATATTAACAACAATAGTGAGTGCTGTTTTGGCACAGGACAATATATAATGATAAACCATCACGGTGCCATTCAACAAGAATCATTTAAACTTAATTATATAGAACAGGAGGCAGTTAACATTAAGAAATAATACAAATTCAGAGTGCACATAAAACTATAGCAAGGAGGTAATCGAAACCAAACAATTACCAGAAACTTGAGGAACATGGCTTATTATATATATTGAAAAGGAGTTAAAATTCATAAAAGGTATGATTTTTTAAATAAGTTTGTTTTTAAAGCTCTTTTGAATTCTGCCAAGTTCTGGATATTAGTAAGAGCTGAGGGAAGTTTGTTCCAAATGAGCGGGCCAGTTACACGAAAAGATCGATCATAGTAAACGGCTCGATTTGACCTAGAAAGTTCGATTAAACGATTAGTAACATCTCGATCTGCTGACCTTAGAGTAAGCTGCCTATCGCTTAAGTTTTGTCGGACACATAGTTCCGATATATAGGCTGGCGCCATTCCTTGCAATGCTTTGAAGGTCATTAAGCAGATCTTGAACTCTATTCTTTCAGGGCATCGAAGCCAATGAAGATCCCTTAGAAGCGGGGTTATACGGCAATACTTAGATTCACCAAAAATCATTCTCGCCGCAGCATTAAAAACGGACTGGATTCTATTGAATTGTTTTTTAGGCAAGCCAGCATACGCACTATTACAATAGTCCATACGTGAGACAACGAACGAATTTATGAGTGACTTTGCTCCATCAGAGGGAAGGCAACGCCTGATTGATTTTATCTGCCTTAGATGGAAAAAGCCTGAACTTACAGATTTTGAAATTTGTGATTCAAGAGAAAGACTATTGTCTATAGTGAAACCTAGAAACTTTATTTCTGTAGAAGGGATTATATCTGTGCCCTGAATATGGATTGGATTAGAGTCGATGAGGGCTTGCCTTCCAGGAGAAGCTATCCAAATAAATTCCGTCTTGGTCGGATTAAGTTTGAGTTTATTGACAGACATCCAACTTGAGACTGTGTTAATGAAACTAACCACCTCGTTTTTAAGGACGTCTTTTTCATCCGGGGAACAAAACTTGAAAATGAAACGATCGTCTGCATAGCCTTGTGATTCAAAGCCAGCTGATTGAATGAGTTTCTCGAGGCGATTCGTAGTAAAAGTATGGAATATTATGCCTTTCTTTGTATAATTTTTTTCAGCTAATTATTTATACTCCGAGTCATACTTACCTAGGAGGTCACTTGAGATTAACAAATGTGGCGGATATATTATTAAATTTGGAAATGTGGTAACCTACGTGTATATTTTTTTTATAAAATACAAGCAGATTCCGGTGAGAAAAAGTCAAAAGGATTCCGAAAAGAACACTTAGAAGCAGTCTAGCTTCCTTTGAAGGAAGTTTTTAAGAAACGAGAAGTTACCTATGTGAAAACGAGTTTGTAGTTTCTGAACTAAAAGTCACACACATGAGTTCACAAGTGACTAGACAAAATCGTAATAAATTTTATAAAAACATGACGCAGAAAATGTCAAAAGAGTAGCTAGAAGATAAAATTTGGAATTAAAACCTTTGCCGTAAAGCAAATTTTTATGGAACTTTCGAAATAGCACCCAACAAAATCGTATTTTGCAATGAGCGATTTCACCTATAACCCTTCAGAATATAAATTGAATTAATATGCATAGCTTATTTTCATGACCTTACGGTTATGACTGGGGACTGAAAGCTGTCATCGCTTGGACGTGATGATCTGCATATTATAAAAAGAAACGACTGTAATAATGCCGCAATAGGGTGGCTTAGTAAAACAAAATGGGCAATCATTTTGGATTACGTTGGTTTATGGAAAATAATAATACCAGCTGAGCGCAATAACCATTCTGTAATAATGAAGAATTATTAGGTGCTAAGCTATATTGCTAGTAGTTCTGTGAAATCAAAAATAAACATTTCTCTAATATCATAAGATTTAAAGTAAGTAGGTATCTATTTATATCTACCTACTATTATAAACCATACTAATATATTTTGCGTAATTCAATAAGGAATTATACAATTTCTCCAAATAAATGTCACTATTTCAATGACAATTTGACGGTCTCCGTGGTCTAGGAGTGAGGATCTCGATCCGGAGGTCGCGGGTTGTGCAAACCCCGGTGCAGCATGGGAAAATTAATTTTATTTGATTAATTTGTGTTGTATCACAATCTATCCATTTAAAAAATTTTGTAGTATATTTGCGGCACATTCCAGAGTGGAAGACGACCACCATTCAGAATTGAAACGTTGGTTGAAATGGCTTTAGCGGTGTTTGGTGACCGTGACAGTTATGAATAGCCAGGAACTCCCCCACCTTACTCTTCCCCATCTCCTTTCTCTCCCCGCTCCTTCAGTCCCACAACATATCCCAATTGGAGATGCCATATACTAACTGGCTCCAGACGATTGGGAGCAGTTGGGACTCTTGAGCGATATCTTATTAATATTTTTTAAAATTATCTTTAGGTCGGTAGGACCATAATATGTAAGATTGCGATTCTGACAGCTATGATCCATGCTCATGCAAACTCTGGCGGTACAAAAATGTAGTATCTTAAAATGGCCACCATCTTGAAACGGAACGGATTGTATCAAACAAATTTGCAGACAGATTAAATGTCAAACGGTCGATTTAACTTGACCATTACTACCCAGCAACCCAAAGCCGAAGAATTCTCAAAAGGGCAGGTAAAGTAAATATTTATTTTCGAAATTATAAATCAACAAGGATAATAACAATAACTGAAGGTGGAGAAATGAATAATAACTAGTGGTTAGCGAGAAGACACGCTTGTATTGTGTTTATCTTATTAGGTGCGGATGCTCTCGGAATACAGATGAGCCACAAATCCCTGACAAATTTATTACATCACGGACAGGTGTGTTGTGATAACGCGTCTGTCAGTTGAGCAGGATTAAAAATAACAGTCATCGCGGTCATCCCGCTGCTCCCAGTCCTGGAGTACTGGCCTCGGCGCTGGGGGAAAGGGTTAGAGCTTTTTAGTTTTGTTAGTTGTTTTCTTTCAATGAATTTAAAACGTTCTTTACGAAAGCCCCAGGGACTAGGCCCAGGTATTGAAGTAGTTAGTATAGTGTACTTTGTAACTCACAACATGCGGTCGCTTTTAAACTTTCAACTGAAAAAACATTAAACGTATTTTCAAAATCATAAAACTTTGATATGCGACCCACTAAATAATAACGACGTTTTATTTATATCTGTGCTGTAAATTTATATTCAGAAACGAAGCTAGCTGACTCGTTTACGATACTTCAAATTTAAATAACCGTCGGTCTTCTGCGGTAGATATTTGGGTTTTATCAAGCTGAATAGAAAAAAAGCTTGTTACCGCAAACAAAAAGGCTGCCGTAGAAACTAATTCGATAAAAAAACTGCGTGGTACGAAAGGCAGGTGGATTTACAAAGACCGCTTAGACTACATAAAAAGTTAACGTGAAACTACCTACTTTGATTACTTGGCTGCGAAAACCTTTTTAACTTGCCGAAAAACATACATTTACAGGGCCCTTTCATGTTTACCACCCTCTCTTTGAGGTCCCCGAATTTATGTTTGATGTGTCCTTAAAAAGTTTTATCAAATTGTTTGAACGGCGGCTTTCGCTACTACACGAATCAGCTACCGGCTTTTACCTTTGAGGTAGGTACTTATGTCACACCAAAAAATCCGCGCCAACGCTGATAAGTGTGCTTTAAAGGCCAAGGTCTGGATAAGGCGGGGTTATTTGGAATCAGCTTTAAAAAGATAAATACGTAAAGAATGCTGTGTACTTTTTAGTGCGGTTTCTTCAACTACTTGGCTGCGTTTGAATGTTCCGGTAGAGATCCGACAAAAACGCTTATCAAGATATTTCCCGTACGAGCTTATCGGAGCGGGAGCGTGCCTCTTCAGGAACAAAGATGACTCGGCAATCCAACCTACTTCCTATGATCTTAGTGTCTACTCCGCTGTCTGCCCCTGGGGCAGGGGTCACCACAATCTACAATCCACAGGAGGAATAGTTATATTTATCCTCGGTATAATGAACTTCGTAAGCAACATTTTATAAAACAAATGCTGCTTGTCGCTGCAAAAATTAGTGGAAAAAACATTTGGGTAAACTAGATTATGACTGCCCGCAACTAGTGACAGCCCACTCTCACTTTGATTGTTCTTTTCTCGTGTAATGTAAATATTACACCGAAATCATAACAGATATCTCTATTAGTTCAACGTGAATCGATAAACTGCCATACCTTCAAAATTAATTGTTAATTTAATTTTTATTAATTTAAGTCAATTGCCGAAAACCCAGGATTTTATTGAACAAAACATGATTTTCTCGCTAGACGATGTCTGAAAGAGTGTTCTGAAAGAAAAAATCAGATTTTGTGAAGCGCATCGAAGTTTTTGGAATGTTGAAGGTATCTTAATGGATTACATATCTATCTATCTTCTATCTATCTATCTATCTATATAAATAAAAATGAATCGCCGAAATGTATGTACGCGCATAACTTCTGAACGACTGCACCAAATCGGATAATTCTTTTTTTTGTGTGTTCGTTATTGTCAGGACAAGGTTTGTATAAAACTACTGGTGAGCTCTGGCATTATGAAATTTGTATAAAAAATTACAATAGGTGGCACGCGAGCTGTTTGAAAAATGAATGTACCGGGACTGAATGTATGGAATGCGGGGGGTGGAGGGGGATTCGCAGGACGGGGGAAGGGGGAGAGTGGAGTGGGGAGAGGAAAGGTGGAGGAAACGGAGTGTGTGCGCAAGAGGGGAAGGGGACGCGGGAGAGGAAGGGGGGGAGGAAGAGGAACGGGAACGGGACGAATGGGAAAGGACACGCAAGGAACCAGCTATTTATATATATTAAATAAAGCAGTGTGTACCCTCTTCATTCCGTTTAATTAACGATTTTTATCGAATCACTAAAGTGGACAATGACTGTCATTTTTGTGGGAATCACTATGAACTAGCATTCATACACTTGTTTATATTTTTATTCTTTAAAATTTTTTATCAAGCTTATAGTGTAATATAATCAATGGAAGGATTTGATATGAAATTAATATGGTGGATAGGACTAAGCCTAAACCCACTCAAAGTCAAAATTTCCTTGCGGGCAAACATTACATATTTTACCCCTCTACTACTTCATGCTACTATGAACAATTTTAACAAAATGAAACGATCGAAATCAAACCATGACTTTGAGTTGGTTGCGAGTAATTCAGAATAAAATCTGAGAATGTAATTTGGTTTGTAATTGGAATGTGATTTTCCGCAAAGGTTTAATTAAAACTTTGGTATGGCAACCTCCCGAGCACATTGGAAGCATTCCTCAACAACCACACGTGAACTTTCGCGTCGTGCCTTAACCCCTAAAGTATTACCTTTGAAGATCGTGGAGTGAGATGACGTGAGGTCTGATAGAGGAGGGAGAGACTCATAACAATGTTTGAAGAGAGAAAAATACTAAGGAACCGCCCGCGCTCTTTTGATTCTAACTACACACCGCCGTTTATTGCGTTTTTTATAAGGAAACCACCTTTGATGTGGACCGACACAGGGCTCGGTAAATATTTGTTCAATTCCGGTGGCTAATCGCGTCACCAAACTTTGATAACAATCGGATATCACGACAGATCGAAAGGTGAATACCTACAATCCGATACAAATATTTACATTTTTTTTTAATGGTTGGTGCACAAATACCAGAATGAGGTCGTATCCAATTTTTCTGTTACATTAATGAAAATCATTACATTTAAAGAGTTATTTTTATTAGCGATAGTTAAAATAAGTTTTTCGATAGAGGCACTGCTGAGAACCAGCTGCTGTATTTCGGGAGAAATCCTGAATGAGCTGAGAGCAGTGAACTTTTTGTCAAAAGAATCAATGATAAATGATAACCAAGCAAAACGCATATAATTGTAAAAATCTATCGACAAATATATGTGTTTATTTCATTATTATTATCTCCAACATTGAAAAAATTATGAGCTTTCAAAGTGAGCATTGGCAGAATGTATGCAATAGTGACCCCGACCCGTGACGTCATACGCTTTTTGGCAGGTCTCAAATTCGACATTTAACAAACCAACTAACCATCACGCCGTTTCCCCGCAGGGATAGGCAGAGAGGACGGACCGCCAAACAACTCGGTCTTGGCACGCAACTCTTTGCCTCATTCACATTCATACATCGTCTCATACTTACTCTTCTATTGTTCTGACTTTTGACATGGCCAGAAACAAGTATCTGATTCGCTTGACCGGCCCATGTCTTCCTCGGGCGTCCCCGACTTTTTCTACCATTAACATTTGTGTAATATATTCTTCGTTCATTCGCTATACATGCCCAAATCATCTGAGGGTCCCTTTCTTGATCTTACTCATTATGCTTACATCAGCCTTGCATTATTTGCGGATCTCCACATTTCTCACACGATCGTACATGGTTTTACCACATATACGCTTCAGGGATCTCAGAGATTAACACTTCAACATTTTGACCACTTATATCTTCGGTATTTAAAAAAAAACTCAATAAGTTCTGTCCTCAGCATGCTGTAATTAATAAGCTACATTTGTAAAAAAAACATTAAATTTCGTCGTAGGAGATGATCTCATTATAAAAACATTGATAATAACACTAATTCAATAATCAATCCTTTCAGATTTCAGAAAGGTGGAGATCTTTTTACGTTCATAGATTCGTGGAAGGTATCTACTGAAAAAAAACAAAGCCTTTATTTCTGTGCAGCATTTAAAGATAGAAATCTTCACACAGTGAAATATGGCAACTGTCATATATGTCCCTTTATGCCAAAGATTCAAATCGCTTTTGAAATATTTCTAAGAAGAAAAGAGTTGGCAGATCGATCCTTCAAAATAAACAGAAGATTTTTGATAAGCATATTTTGTTCGGGTCTTTTTGGCCTTTTCAGTTGAGATTCTTCCTAGGCAGAGGATTGTTCACGAACTCGGTGAAATTCCCCGGAGTCCATATTAAATAAGGAGAGCCCTTTAGAGATGAATGAAGGTAGATAGTCCGTGCAGATGGTGGTGCGCAGTGGACCACGAATGCGGTAACAATTACCGTACCGGGTAATCTCCGGCTTGTTTGATAAACAGCCAGAAACAACGGCGGCTTTCGGCGCACCTCAGACCTCAGATCCTCGGTAAATCTGAACCAACATACTTCACGAGGTATTTAGGTACAAGTAGTACCAAGTGCCAGTGTAGTTAGCGCGGGGGATGCCGCTTCTAGATGTTAGAAGATGTTCATACTCAACCATTTTGTCGGAATGAATAATATTATTATTAGACGCGTCTCACACAATGATAAGACGCGGCTACACAATAAAGTATGGGCTTTACGACTGTATACACAAAAGTCGTAAAATATTTCATACTTATTCAAATACATAATTAATTGAACAAAGGGAGATGAGGACCGAATGAGGATGGAGGAAGCGGTTGGCGCTAACAAAAAACTGTCCAAATAAGCAAAGCTAACAGTCCACAAAGGAGTTCTGGTACTTGATGTATAGTAGTGAATATTAGGATGATCAGATGGTTTGGTAATTAATGTAGAGCGAAGCGAATGGAGAGAGAGAACTAACTAACTAACCATCACGCCGTTTCCCCGCAGGGGTAGGCAGAGAGGACGGACCGCCAAACAACTCGGTCTTGGCACTCACTCTTTGCCTCACTCACATTCATACATCGTCTCATACATACTCTTCTATTATTCTGACTTTTGACATGGCCCGACACAAGTATCTGATTCACTTGATCGTGCCATGTCTTCCTCGGGCGTCCCCAACTTCTTCTACCATTCACATTTGTATCACATATTCTTTTTACACTACTTTCTTCGCTCATTCGCTCTACGTGCCCAAACCATCTGAGGGTCCCTTTCTTAATTTTGCTCATTATACTTACATCAGCCTTACATTCTTTGCGGATATCCACATTTCTAACACGATCAT
This sequence comes from Limnephilus marmoratus, assembly GCA_917880885.1. Classification (NCBI taxonomy): domain Eukaryota; kingdom Metazoa; phylum Arthropoda; class Insecta; order Trichoptera; family Limnephilidae; genus Limnephilus; species Limnephilus marmoratus. The sequence goes on along the minus strand of OU862910.1, from coordinate 49,223,899 downwards.
ACATGGTTTTACCCAGACCATAATCTCAAATGGGCACATCATATCACCAATAAACTCCTCAAAACAATACATCTTTTCCTAAACATAAGAAACATATACAAACTAAAACAAATGAAAACAGTATATTTTGCACTCTGCCAATCTATAATAGAATATGGAATCATTGTTTGGGGAGGAGCAACAAACTCAGCTATTGTTCATTTGGAAACCACACAGAGAACCATCTTAAAGGTTATACTAAAAAAACACAGAATGACTGACACAGACCAAATATTCAACATGTTCGACGGACTTGATATACGACAATTATACATAAAAACACTTCTTAACTATATCTTTGACCAAAAACACAAACTCCAACAAACACAAACCATTAATAGACCAGTTAGACAAGCATACATACAAAACTTTAAAACACCGACGATAAACACAAGCTTTGGACCAAGACATCACAAATACCAGGCAATAAAAGCATTCAACCATCTTTCACTCGATTTAAAAAAAGAAGAAAACAAAAAACTTTTTACACTCAAAATTAAAAGATGGATTAAAGAACAAAAAAGGCAACTTTACAAAAAAATCACAACATAAAAAAAAAAAAAAAAAAAAAAAAAAAAAAAAAAAAAAAAAAAAACACAGACATAAACACCATTGCAATACTCACTAATATGTATCTATCCTATTTATATAGTTTTATTTTATTGTTTTATTTTAGTGTTATTTTACTCTATTTTATTTTGCTCTATCTTACTTTCTTTTAATTCTTATATGTTACTAGCTGGGTTACCCGGCTTCGCTCAGGAAAACATTCGAGAGTGTTCTGGAATGTTTCGCATTGATGTTTCCCGATTCCCTATTCTTGAACAATCCACAATTTTCCAGATGGTTCCGGGATGTTCTGGAACGTTGTGGAATGCTCTCAAATACTCTGACTGGGGTGTCCGACATCGCTCATGGAGTTGATGTGAGATTGAATTGACGTTCAAATCCACGACGGATCTTGCTTTATATACCCAATATGGGTAGCCCCATACAAAAAAAAAACTTCAAATGTTCCAGATCATTCCACAACATTCAGGAGTGTTCTGGAATGTTCGACTATGATTTGGGCTGTTTCGGTATGTTCCTGAACATCTATCCTATTCCCGAACATTCCAGAATGTTCCGAGATATTCTGGTATGTGGTGGAATGCTCAAGAATACTCTGAAATTTTTTGAACTGTTCTAGAAATTTCAACGGGGCGAAACTTCCAGCCCTTATATTTTTAAAAGCACGCCCTTCAGGTAAGAACGGGAACTTTATTCATGGATGGAGGATAGAGGGCTACCACACAATATAACTCCCGTTATCGTACCGGAACTCGTCTTTGAGTTTTAGCGGCATGCAAATTGTTTTTTTAATAATATAATTATCCAAACTTCTAGAACTCTCCGGAACCTTCTAGACTCACTGACACTCTCCGCCACTCATTTCTGAAAGCTTCTTGAACTTTCTCCTTCCATAACATCCTAGAGCATTAGGGAACCTTCCAGAACTATCTAGAATCTTCTAGACTCACCAAAATACTCCATAGCTCCTTCCAAAACTTTCTAGAGCTTTGTCGAACCTTCTAGAACTTTTCGGAACCTTCTAGATTCACCGACGTACTCCGCCACTCCTTCCAGAACTTTCTACAGCTTTATCGAACCATCTAGAACTCAGGAACTTTGTAGACTCACTGACGTACTCCGCCACTCCTTCCCGAACTTTTTAGACTTTATCGAAATTTCTAGAACTTTCCGGAACCTTCAAAACTCACCGATTGACTCCGCCACTCCTTCCAGATCTTTCTACAGCTTTATTGAACCTTCTAAACTCAGAGAAATACTCCACCACTCCTTCCAGAACTTTCTACAGCCTTATGGAACCTTCTAAAACTTTCTACAGCTTTATCAAACCTTCTAGAACTTTTCGGAAATCTTCTAGACACACCGACAAACTCATCCGCTCATATCAGAACTATCTACAGCTTTACGGAACCTTCTAGAACTTTCCACAGTTTTATTGAACCTTGTAGAACGTCTAAATCCACCGACATATTCCACCATTCCTTTCAGAACTTTGTACAACTTTATCAAACCTTCTAGAACTTTCCAGAACCTTCTAGACTCACCGACTTTCTCCGCCACTCCTTCCAGAACTTTGTACAGCTTTATCGATCCTTCTAGAACTTCCTACAGCTTTGTGGAATTTTCAAGAATTTTTCGGAACCTTCTACACACACCAACAGACTTCTCTACTCTTAGAACTTTCTACAGCTTTATCAAACCTTCTAGAACTTTCCGAAACCTTCTAGCCTTATCGACATACTCCGCCACACCTTCTAAAACTTTATACAGCTTTATCGAACCTTCTAGACTCACCGACGTACTACGCCACTCCTTCCAGAACTTTGTACAGCCCTATTAAACCTTCTAAAACTTCCTACAGCTTTATGGAACCTGCTAGAATTTTCCGGGACCTTCTAGACACATCGACACACTCCTCCACTCCTTTCAGAACTTTCTACAGCCTTATGGAACCTTCTAGAATTTTCTACAGCTTTATCGAACCTTCTAGAACTTTCCGGAACCTTCTAGACCCACTGACAAATTCCGCCACACCTTCCAGAACTTTGTACAGCCACAGAATCTTCTAGACTCACCGCCTATTATTTCTGAAAGCATCTAGAACTTTCTCCTTCCACAATTTTCGTAAGCATTCGTGAACCATCAGAACCTTCTAGACTCACCGACATACTCCGCCACTCCTACCAGAACTTTCTACAGCTTTATCGAACCTTCTAGAACTTTCAGGAACCATCTAGACTTACCGACATACTCCGCCACTCCTTCCAGAACTTTGTACAGCCCTATCGAACCTTCTAGGACTTCTTACAGTTTTATGGAACCTTTTAGAATTTTCCAAAACTTTCTAGATACACTGACATACTCCTCCACTCCTTTCAGAACTTTCTACAGCTTTATCGAACCTTCTTGAACTTTCCGGAACCTTCTAGACTCGCTAACATACTCCTCAATTTCTTCCAGAACATTCCAGAGTTTTATCGAATTTTCTAGAAGTTTCCGGAATCTTCCAGACTCTTCTTGAAATTTCTAGAGTCTTCTTAGAAATTCCAGCCCTTATATCTTCAAAAGCAAGCCCTTTAGGTAAAAACTAATACCCTTATTCCCTATGGGGGATAGAGATCTACCATACCATATAACTCTCTTGATCATACCTGCAGTCGTTTCTGAGTTTTTGCGTTCCGCACGTTTTTTTGGACTTTCTTTTATAATATATATTGATTATTGAGTTTCTTTTTTCTTTAGTCTTTATTTTATATGTATCTCAAATTAAAAAAATATAAATCATATCAAACTGTAAAATGAGGTCCTCAGCACGGGTAAAGCACCCAGTGAGGCCCACATTAGTCAAAAAATTTAACAAACATGTATAAATCAGGTGAATCAAATCAAATACACGTCTCAGGGATCTCATTTCAACAGCATTCAGTTTACTTTCATCCTTCCTCTGCCAGTTCCATGCCTCACTGCCATACATCAGGGTAGGTACCAGGACTCCATTGTGGACTGCTAGCTTCGCTTTTTTTGACAGTTTTTTATTTGCGCGAACGGCATTCAGTCCTCCATTAATGGAGTTACCGGCATTTACCCTTCTTTCACTACCTCTATCAGCCTTCCCATTTCTCGTAAACATACTACCCAGATAAACAAACAAATCCACCTGCTCCAAGTAAATAAAAGTAAATGTGAATGGTAGAAGAAGTCGGGGACGCCCGAGGAAAATATGGCACAATAGTGAATCAGAAACTCGAGTTGGGTCATGTCAAGAGTCAGAATAATAGAAGAGTATGTATGAATTAGAATGGAGTAAGAAGTTAGTGCCAAGACCGAGTTGTTTGGCGGTTCGTCCTATCTGTCTACCCTGTCTATCTGTGATAGTTAGAGATGAAATAGCTATTCCCGATTCAAAACTCTTATTACTATTAGATTACTTGTACAAAATACACAGTCACTGATTTTTATCTACTTAACAATGAAAATCGTATAATAATCACATAGAACCTACCGTTAAGTTGACATCTTTTGTTATACAAATTATGTTTAGAAAAAACTCACTACATTAATTCAGTAAAATGATTTGACATAATTTGAACATTAAAAAGCTGGCCCCTCCCGTGTGTTTATAATACGCAACAAAACAGTCCTTTATAAATAATATCATTCATGACTGTGTGCTTTTAATTCCAATTGTAAGGCCGTCGCGGACCCTCTATTTCATTACAGTTCCACTTATTCAAGCATCCCGTTTCCATATAATGTAAAGAATACCTACGTGACATTTGCATTGTGCGACGGGCACAACACCGCCGGGATCTGAATGGACCCTGCGATTGAAAAGTGTGTTTCAAAACGCACAGAAAACATTAACATTTGGAGCGAAGACAAAGACAGACGAAACTGCGTTTCCCATAAAGAGAGGCCCGTATGAAATAAATGTAACCTTTCAAACGTTATGGCATATGCCGTGTAACTTGTTACTTGTCTGGATTGTGACTTGTGACGGGGGAAGCAGCGGGAGTCGAGGGGTATGAAAAAAAGGTTCCGGAATCAAAGCCAGGTAAAGCATTGCTTTGAAATTCGAAACCCCCTGTTCCTTTTCTATGCGAGCTCGACCTGCAGAGGGATGAAAAACTTTATAAAGTCCCTTTTCAGAAATGATTTCGCTTTGTAGCGATACTCGGTAACCCTGGGGGACCGCAGGGATGTTGTTTAACTTAATTTATTTATCATAAGATAATAGTCAACAGAATCTCGGCGAAATTGCTCGAATGTTGGGGGTCGAATCCTTAGTGACAATGAAAATACTTTAGACCACATAGTTGGCAAACAATTTACCTCACACAGTCAAGAGTCGTCTGAAAGGAAAACGTCAATGTTTATTTAACACGTGGCAATTCGATGACAATAAATTACCGACAGATAATAAAATTGAAGCTCAACAAAATAAAGATGTCAAAGAAATTTTTTATTTCTCAGAGTTCTGAGAATAATGGAGTAGGTAACGTAATGACGGTAGGTACCAATAAAAAAATATTTAATGTATGTTTTTACAGAGCACTCGAAAGGAGCTGGGAGCTTTTGGGCAAAAGGCCCGCTCTGTGTGGTCTACAATGATAATTGCGGAAATTACACGTTTAAGTGTAGTTGCCTTCTCCAATTACGTGGGTAGTAATGATCACTCTGTTTATCATCTCATAAATTATTTATGTAACTATGCACAGTGTACTTATCTTTAAGATGCAAGTAAATAACATAGTCCATCAAACAGGAATTATTTCGTGAAAATCTATACAGTAGGTATCTATTTAATGATACATCTACAGTTTCATCGATTTGCTTTCGGTTGGGGGGATTTAATATTAGGCGTTAATGTTTTCCGCAACGGATACAAGGTAATTTTAGGAATAATTCGTAATATTTAAGCCAAAGCCTATGGCGCAAGTGACGGTCGTGAGACAAGAACAATATGGTTTCTGTTGAGACAGGAAACGTCTGTCAGGAAAAGCCAATAATCTCTGGTTTACCCGGCGAGGGCGAGAGGGGAGAACGATAACCGGCGGATCGATTTATTTGTATAAGGGAGACTATCTTCTGCCTAGAATTCCTGAAATAACAAATATCCACGTTTATTTGTTTTACATTCTAGACCCAGATCGGGGAGATAAGCCAATTTTAAACTGGGGATGTCTACCATTAGCGCCACCATATTTATTCCAACTAAGTCAACAGTCAGCCCAACAAACTGTATTTCAATACGTTGGATGCACAAATACATTCTGACAAGCAGAATAATTTTATCATGCTTACTGCCATCGTCGGGCAATAAATCGGTTGGCATTAGTACAATAATTCATTTAGAATGGTAGTGGTAGGTGTGCGGATATAAATGACGCCCACATTCATTTCTCGCCTAAAGGCTAATTGTATGCAACCATGTGCATATCACTTTTTTTCTAGCAGACGATCACAAATGAAACTAAGAAGGGACAATATACAATCCAAAAGAAGCGGTTCGTTGCGGCAAGTGACTGGGGTATTTGTAAGGTGCATAAACAAATCAGAGTTGAAAATTTTCTGGTTACTAGCCGCCACTGTTTAAAAGCCAGCGTTTTGTAGAAATGTCTAATATCAATCTCCCTGTTGGTAATCGGTGAAAGGACAATGTACTGTCAATCATTTACGAATTCCAATCTCTTCTGAATCTTTACACAAAACGAAACAAAAAATACATATCGTGAGAAGTAAGTGCAAGAATTTAATTTAATCGCTACAATGTAAATTACGTCAGACCAACATGACAGAAAGGAGATTAACAGAAATTTCTGTTCATGCAAAGTGGTACTAACGGAAGATCATGCCTTCCTTGCGTGAGAGGTAACTGCGATCGATTTACGGATGTACTTAGTCGGGGTATCCTGTAAAAATGCAGGTCAAAACGATTCAGAATTCCAAGTGAAACATTACGTTGGCCTATGGGAATAGCTTTGCCTTATTCTTTATTCACGAGCAGCGTTCACGGAAGTAAGTGGGCTGGAATGGAATATTATTTTCTTGAATAAGCGAGCGTTTCGCCATGTTTAGCGCCACCGTAAATCACAATGGGCCGTAAGGATATCCGAGGATAATTATTTTTATTCCGTTTTTATTCAGAATTATGGAAATTCTACGTGAAAGTTTGCATAATACACACAGTCTGAAAATAAAACAAATCTTCGTAGGTTAACTATTTAGTGTATCGAACCATTATAGATCTCTAAGTTTGGAGATCGTGCTTTCGGAGTATCTGGGCCAAAAGCTTAAAATAGACTGCCTCCAGTATTATTTGCATAACAAGCCCAAGAGAGTTTAGGTCCAAACTTAAAACCTACCTTTTTGGGCTCTTATACCCTTAATTTAAATATACCTATCTGAGAGTATCATACTTATATTTCCTATAATATGTCTTAATCACACTTTTCTAACTGAATTAAAATTACTCGAGTCCTTACACATCAATCTGTCTCTTAACGAATCACAGATCAAATCCTTATAGGTATTACTGCACCACCCACCACCAAATGTTGCTTTTACTTTGCAAAATACACTCATAAAAGAATATATATTATATATTAACATTAAAATATTTTTCAGGATTAAGAAACATGTATTCACAATTATGTCCTCTGCGTGCGAACTCTTTCTAAATTTCTTTAAATAGACAATATACAGTGTTAATTTCAAGCGACCTCCCAGGTAAGTATGGTCCTTTTTTCTTTCATTTTAGGCAGCATCGCGTTAATTGGTCAAAATATTGTATATATTTTTTCGAATCGGTGATCAATGAACCGGTGTATGCAAATTTTAGCTGTAAGTTGTTTTTAATCGTTTGTCTAGCTTGTAGGTTTTTTTTAGATTTTAGAAATGTATTATAAGTTTGTACAGCACCCTTGAGGTGATTTTTCACAAAAAACGGCGCTATATAAATCATCCAAGTATTATTATTATTATTATCTCACCCACAAGCTACCGCGATACCATATATCCTAATGACATTCATATTTCAGTAGTTTGGTGTGCACCTAGTCCCCTGTGGCAGCCCGAAGTCTTGCTGATGGACTGTCTCGGCACTCGGCACTACCAGCTAGTGTATCAGTTATCAGTATAAGCCGTGGCCGATTGTGATTCAGGACGAGGATTCTCGCAATTAATCAGCCGCGGGCTGACGGGAATGATTATTTTCCTTCCCAGAGTCAGCCAGTCACTCAATCGCGTCAGCTCGGACGGATATGCAAACAATCCTTTACGTGGGATAATAACCGAGTGATACTCGAACAGATAATTCGTGGCCCGAGACAATGTCTTGGAAGCGAACAGTCGAGCAGTCGAGTAGTCGTGGCCTTCGGTCATGTTCCGCAACAGTTCGAGAGAAATGGGTTTGTTCAACCAGAGCAAATTATCAAGCCTTCACTGAAATCATGCTGCATGTAAAGTAGCTTCCAAGGATCAATAAATTACTTCATCGTTCATCATTTATCAATTCGTGCAATAATGAAAACCGAGTGCAAAAAAGGTAACTGAAATCACTGCTATAAATTGAGAGATTTTTTAATAACTCCTCAGAAAGTGCTTTCAAACCTATTTAGCTTGCAAACATTGATCCACACAATAAGGCCATAAAAATGGCGTGCATCTCCATTTCAATCATTGTGATGCGGATGCAAGTTGTTGGTACTCGCTATATGCATGTGCCTGGCATTAGTAATTACTCTGCGAACGCAAAAAAACTGAACATTTTGAAGCTGAGCACATAATAGGTACAGATGAAAAAAAGAACTGCATCTATTATTGTGTGCGCATGACGAAAATATGACTGCCATAAATCACGGAGAAAACGCTAACAATTTGCATTGTTGTGTGTGCCACGATTACAAAGATTTATGTTATGGCATTATGTCCAAACATTTTGGTGTCTACTGCCCAAACGTATTGTGATGTGGTATTTTAAGAAGAAAAAAATAGTTACGCTAATCTCAATATTTAAGGACTCGGGGACAGGTTTTGAGAAAATATCTTTTGGAAGAAGATATGAATATTTTTACAGAATATCGATTTGTCATTTTTGAGTTAAAATTGTACAATATTCAGCTTAACCCCTGAGGCTAATTTGTACAAATGTACAAATTATTGTACAAATGATTGTACATTTGGGGACAAATCATACAGGTCTCATAGAATCGTTGTCTCACTATTCAGTAAGAAGTGTGATATATACGGCGTTAGAAAGAGAAAACACCACACTCTATATTTAAATTTAAAAGTTAACCACAAAAGAAGTAAAATGTACACCTGTATAAATCCAAAGTTTCGGATCGCAATTTGAAAAAAAAAAAAATCTTTGAGAATTTTTTTATTGACGTTTATAATACAATTGTCTAAAAAAATCCAGTAGTTTTAGTTAGAAAAAACGTAAGGTGAGTCATTTTTAAAACTTTTTTATTTTTGCATGAAAAATTTTTAATTTAAAAAAAAAAAAAATTATAAAATTTGTGTTTGGTTCTGAAACAATTTTTAAAACTAAATCCATCTTCTCAAGTCCTTCATTGTTCATTTATTCCTTTGTCCTCCTCCTTTCCTTAAAGTCTCTAGAAAAGGAAAAGAAGAAGATGTTTTCATACCTACGTGGAACCCATCTACAATATTGCCACCAAAGTTTTAAATTACCTACTTGGGCAGATGAAAAATCTAATTGACATCGGTTACAGCTCGCAATCGAAATGTCGCAATTAATCGCATAAATTCCTAATTCATGAACTCAAAAGTGTCGGTGACTGTTACATATAGTTGTGCCGTTATTGTGGGAAGCTGCCAGTACCAGGATCGATCCTGAAACAGTGGATGAAGTCATCAAAGGTAGGGACTTATTCCTTCCATCGCCAAATTCCTGTCATTTAGTTTCAAAACGCAGCCTGCTAGTTGTACTAGCAAAAGTCAGATTTACAGTTCACACCTTTCTTGTGTCGCGGCATCGGTCGTGACAATTTGAAAGCGTATTTTATCACCTTTCTTTGGATTTTATTGCAAAGCGTAAATATTTCGACCCTCTGACAAAATATTTTCAAGGGCTGAGGGGTTAAACCTTCGTGAAGGTGACAGATAGAAAGCGGGGTCAGTTTGTAGATATACATTATTTAGAATCTAAAACATATTGAGATTTTTGGAATGCGGAATTGCTTTTCGTGTTTGTTGGGACTTTCCTTTTTATTACCTTCCAGGCCGGATTTACATAGATACAGATACGGTTCACGGATTACCGGTGTCTGCATTTCAAATGCGGGTTCACGATCTGATCCCGGTGTACCTACTCCGTAAGGCCGGGGCTGACACCAAACTGAATAAAGGGGAACACAAGAAAGGATGGATATTACATTGTCTACCGCTAAGCTTGAACTTTAATATTGCAAGGGTGGAAAACTGGCCGGAAGGGGTAATATTGCAAGCATAATCACAAGAAACTGTATATTGTCTTGTTTCCCATGTTTTCTTTTCAATTGTAGTCTGAAACTCAAAATTTATCCCTTCAGAATGTCATATTCATAAATGGATAATATATGTACTTAGTTAGAAAACCTTACTTTCATAGCTAGGGAACGTACCCATACTACGTGACCAACTTTTTGCAATTTTTAACCCCCCCCCCCCCCTCCCGGTGACCAAAAACCTATAGCCGCCGCCGCTCATTTGTACCAAGCGTGACATTTTGAAGACCCCCCCCCCCGAACAGGACACGTAGTATGGGTACGTTCCCCTAGCTCGTATTACATAAATAAATAAAAATATGTACATACATATATATTTTTGCCCATCATTAATAAAAATAATAATTTCGGTTGTGTGTCTAACTCCTGTTCAATGAACCCTAGAACTCGGATTTGTTTTCGATTTAAATGTCATTTTCAAAATTTTAACTGTTTGCTTGAACAAATTTAAGCAAGCGATAAAGTACCTACCTACCGATGGCGGTCCGTGAGTTTTCAACGAACTAAGAGTGATAAGATTGAAAAATACGACGTTATAGATGTTGGTGTAGCTGAAAATGATTTTTTTTTTCAAAATGTCAATATTTTGTATAAAGACTTTTAGGATTCTTTCAGTTTATGGATGCGCCGAATCCACAAGCTGAAAGATCTTCATACAAAAAGTTGTAATTTTGAAAAAAAAAAAAAAACATTTTTAGCTACAACAAAATGAACCGCGTCGTATTTTTCACTGTAAAATCACGGACCGCCACTGCTACCTGCTTGTATATTTTTAACAAAAATATTTTTTTCAAAATTAGAGGCTGTATAATATTTCATAATTTTTCACGGTTTTCTTTCTAATGTTGTATCAGTCCGAACCTATGTTTGGCCCATAAAGACATAATAAATTTAAGCAAAATCGTCAAGCACCAACTTTGAAGGTAAATTTAAATAAAAAACCAAAGACATCAATATACTGAAACTTAAACTGAAGCTACACTTCATCAGCAATAATTAACTAAATAATTACCTGTTTTTCTCTTTCTTTCTAATCTCTATTTTATTTAGATTTTTAGAATTTCTCCTTAGTGCACAATATTTTAATAATAATAATAATTGGATAATTTATAAAGCGCCGTTATTGTGAAAAATCACCTTAAGGGCGCTGTACAATTTATTAGGAATGCTTAGGTTCTAACTGATTTTACTATTTACAAATGGATACAGAAACATACTTACCTGGCAGGTCACTTCCGATAAACACACTTTAATTATAAGTTTATGCTTGGAGAAGATACGGCTTTGCACGCGGAGGACATTACAGTTAACACACTGGACATTGCGTGATTTTACATTATTTGCTACCCTCATCGCTGTTAGTACCTATTACATTTGTGAATAGATTAGTGGCAAAAGTAGAGGTATTTAAACTATATCTTTCTCTTTTCCTCTCAAATATTTGTTATTATTTCTAAATTTCTTAGTATTCTTAAGTATGTAATCATTTTAAATTTTTATATTTCTTATTAATTGTATGAATATTTTTTATGTTTCTCAACTTTTTTCATTTTCTTTTTCTTTCATTCTATTTATCTTTTCATATGTAAAATTAAAAATTTTATCTTATTCTTTTCTTACAAGATTAAGTAATCAAAAATTTGACTAAATTCCTGCCACCTCGGAACAGACTCAGCCTAGTGAGGTGGTGTTTACCAAAACCAAAAAATATGTATAGAGAATTTAGGACTATTGGAGATTAGTGGCAAAAGTATAGTTGATATTTATTTTAAAATACTGGAGAATTATATATCTATATATTAAATAAAAAAAAACTTAAATGTTTTACAGATATTTGTACAAAAGCGTAATAATTTGAGAGTTATTTTGAACGGTGTGTACCCAATTTGCATAGATCCGTAGCACCCCATCGTGAGCCTTCAGGTGTAAAATGTCACATGGGAGATAAAAAACTCTAAGCAGGGGGAGAATTCAATATGTTAAAGTAAATGCATCTGAAAGGAATCAATGGAAACTCCTTCCAAGGAAATGTCGCAAGTCGTAACATCCCGCATCGTATTAAATTATGCAAATACCTCCGGGGAAACGGTACAAATTCAAATTTAAGCTTGAACAGTTTAAACACCCTCGCGCTTAAGGATATTTTGCATTTAGGGATTTCGGCACGTTGAAGCGAGAATTGAGAATTAATCGTGAACTCTGCCGTGTCAGAATTAGTAGTAGAATAGGACCACCCAGCGTCACAGCAGATTCAGTAGCCTTTGCTCCCAGAATCTAAATAAAGCAGTCACATCTTGTCCGAGGCGCAATGCAGAGCTGATTTGCAATTCGTGGGACGCGATGTACGGTTAACGATGTCAGTACAGAGCAATGCCAGGACCGAAATGTCTGTGGGTGTTCAGAGTGCAAAGATAACACCTTCACTAGAAACTCATGATGTCAAAATGACGGTAAGAATTTATTGTATGGAGTTTTGATGTCGTATAATCATTAATCAAGACATTATTGATAGTTGCTTAAATTACTGTAACAAATTCTTTCAAAATATACAAGAAAAGTTTTATAAAAAATTTCTGAATAGCGTGATTTACTTGATTGTATGAATGTAAACGAGGCAAAGAGTGTGTGCCAAGACCGAGTTGTTTGGCGGTCCGTCCTCTCTGCCTACCCCTGCGGAAAACGGCGCGATGGTTAGTTAGTTATTTAGTGATTTAGAGATTCCACATTTTATAACATTAAGACGAAACCGGGCGGCGTTTTGTCCGTACAAACGTATTCCCCAATTTGCTCTCTGGATTATGACACTAGTGCAAATAAGTTTTAATACAATACGCGTACGCGTATCGATACGTTTTGTTTTTTTTTTTGTTAGGTACTCCTTGTAGAAGTTAGGACCCTCCAAAAATTGTTAAAATTGCCTAGTTTGAACGCCATCAACAGAAATTCCGATTCACAAACTAGACAATGTATTTAAAAAAAAAAAATTAAAAAACGTACAGACTTGGAATATCTACTACAGTTGGTAATACAGTTGGTTAAAAAAAATCTTAAAAATCGATCGAATTTTGGAAGAAAAAATGAGGAATACAAGACCTCGATTTTTATTATACCTACTAATCAGGCTGAGGTGAATTTGTTTCCTTCGTTCATTATTTGGGAGGGGGGGGGGGGGGTAAGAGTGACAGCAACAGTTTGGTAAAATACCTTTTATACAAATTTTTCGGCGACCGTGTTTCCTCTTAAAATGAAGGTTATTCGTATAAGAGTCTAGATTCGTGACTCATATTCGTCAAAGAGGAAATACGAGTCCGTAGGTATTTCTTAAAGTTTTACAGGTGTCGCAGTTTGCGAAAAGATTCAGATTTTTAATAAGAATAAGGTAACTTTTAAAATAAAGCGTGGATTGAAACTATTAAAAAAAAGCTAACGAGAAATGAACCGAACATTACAAACTGGCATTTTATGGAAAATAGTAACGGTGCTCGCTAGATTTACCTCCTTAAAATATTCCGAGCACTGGTCGCTTAATCTACGTCCAGCCCGAGATATGCTTCACTCGTGATCCGATTTCCTGCCGAGATCATAATACACAGCAAACAAAACATCGTTTGCATATTATCACCAGTGGTTTACCATAACTCTTGGCCAACTACGGCATCAGATGCAAATTCAGAGTCAACGACTTTCCTCCGAGACGGTGGAGACTGATGCAGTCATGCGGAGACACCGGACAGGACTATTACTGGAATATCGCCTGATGGATTACATCGCCGTACTGGTTAGTGGTTACTGGTTGATTTAAAGTAAACCAGTGTTCTTGCCTTTCAGTGCATATTAAACAATGGAAACTCTTCTAGCTGCTGAATATCAATCGACTTTGCTATTGTTAAAGTAAACGTGAACGCAAATTTATTAGAAGACAGTGGAGAATGAGATTGGTGCGAGTATTACTGCTTTTAGTATGAAACTTTGAAAAAAAATCTAAGTATACAATTCACATGCGGTACAAGTAAAACTTTTAGAAAACTAGAGTAGACAAGAGTGGGGAGACTACGAAGCATTTTTTTACCAACGTGAAGGATGAGTTTTTCCATATTTTTGTCGTCGAATTCCAGAGCACCTTTTCCTATATATTTGGTTTTCTTATTTGGTCATCGTATTTGTGTTTTGTTCATCGGAGTCGATAGATGTCGCTTTCTTTTGTGCTTTCTTTGTTTGTTTGCCTGTTCAGTTTGGAGTGGTTTGAAGATTGGAACCTTGATCAGCTGAATGTCTGGAAACTAAGGTTCGTCAGGTACTTTATACCACTAGTGGAGACTTATGTGAGACCGTGGATTTCTCGTATAAATAAATATTTTATTTCTATCTCATTCTCTAGCAGGTTAATTCCATATGTGTTTGTCTCTTTTTAGTGTCGCTCACTTCTGTTTCATCGAGTTTCAAATCGCAACGGTGCTAAAGAAGTTTTCACCTCAAAATATATTACCTACGTCAGTGGAAGACTATCTGGATAGAAGAGATTAAATAGATGGACCTTAATCAAGCTAACACGAAAATACCGTAACATTTCTGGAACCTATTGTCAAAAGACTTTAAAATTGCAACTACCAAGCAATTTATTACAAAAATACATTATAGATTATATATGTATTTATTTTCCTTCTTATAGTTCGTAAGGCTTCTAGAATATGTAGATACATAAAACGATTAAATAACATTAAAAAGAGAATCTAAAAAAAAGGAATAATATTTTGATATGTAAACATTGATCAGGTATGGCATCGAATTCGAAGTTAAAAATGTCAATATCACCTGAGTATTACGCAGGCAAGGAGTTGGCAAGTATGCTTCATAATTTGTTTGTTAGTGTATCGAGTTGCTACTCGTATATTGACTAGACTCGGGAGTTCGCAACAGTGCGCGCAATGTTTAATGGGTGATTAAAATTATTCATTATATCATTCTACCGATTCATTTAGAATAAAAAAGCTGAAATAAACAGACCTGCAAGTCTGAAGGTTTTATATATGTTCTCAGTGCTGAACCTAAGGATAGAGGATACTCCGCCGTGGATTTAGTTTTAATTTAATCTGTCGGAGCTGATAATCCAGGAGAAGGCGCTGCATCCCTAATGACGTGGAGGGGAAGAAGAGGTAGAAGGGGAAGGATCATTTCCGTCACTCGCGAATAATACATTCTGTTCTACCAGTCACCCACCGGTGCCGAAACGAAAGCTCCTGTAATCCCGACTACGTGACGGGCTCCGGCCTAACGATGCAAAATGTGACAAATCCATCAGACCTCCGATTGAATAATGGGGTGTCCGCCGCATGCGAGACTTCATAATATTATGGCCCTACCGCTGAAATTTCCATGTAAATTGTAACCTCTCTTTCTGTTAAACGTCTCCTTCATGAGAAAAAGGGAGAGGTCACAATGGATCTATCAGCGGCTAGCCAGTTTCTGCCACTGAGAGACTCGTTGTAACAACTCTTTCTGGTAAATACCTCCGTCATGGGAAAGAGGGAGAGGTCTGCCTTTAAAAGCGGGAAATGAAAAAGTCGTTCCTAGCGAGGTTCACGTGTGAATATAAACTGCCGCTCACACCTCAGACGTGATGCATGTGGCATTTTATATTGGCTATTAAAAGGTACAAAGATATGGTACATTGTCGATATTACAAATAAATTATAATATTTAGGTAGGTACCGCTTATTAGTACGGAATTAATAAATATATTACGTCAGATAAAAACCTTGTGATCACTTTGAATTTTAAGCACCTTGGTATGTTCAAGGGGCGCCCTACAAATTTAGAATATATTTCTACAATTTCCAACTACAGACCAGACAAAACATTTTACCAGCGTATGCCTAAAAAAATTGCACCCACCAATTCGTTGATCACTGGAATAAAACTATACGTATAATGCATTTGACCAATGACTCGATGCTGAGTAAAAATGTAGACATAATTTTATTTATACTCGGTACAGGTAGAAAAAATTCAGGACCATACTTATCTGGGAGATCACTTGAGATTAACACTCTTTATTGTTTATTTAGAAAATTTTAAATTCAGTTTGCACGCAGAGGACTTAATTGGGCACACATTATATTGGAAAAGCCATTATTTAATCCTGAGATATATTTTAATAATAATATATATTATATTCTTTAAGGCGGTACACAAAACCTAATAAAACTTTTGCTCAAAACTCACATTTTAATTATTTCCGGCGAATTCGAAAATAAAATAACTGTTTTATTCCAACAGAACACCGGGGATGTAAGTTCTTTGTATTGATTAATAAAAACAATACCTTACCATTAATATGTTTTACGTACAACGATTTTTAAACTTTATAATCCGTTTTTCAACTGTAAAGTTAGCGGTAAGCACCAGATTTTATTTTTCTAGACGATGAATTAATAACTTCGGGAGTGAGGCATGGAGAAACATTTTAAATATTTGTAACACGTTCTTCAGAAATAATTAAAATGAGCGCGGCGGAAAGGTCGAATCTCCAGGCCTGCTAAGGTGAATTCGACCGTCCAATACGCCGTGCCGCGTGCGTAAATTTGTTTACACGCTTTCTTCAATTACATCGTTAAGATTCCGCATTATTTGTCTTCTTCTTCTTTACTTTGATAGGGCAAGTAAAAGTAAAATTTTATGATGGAAGGTACAATAGTACAAGGACGATTTTAATATGTACATAATGTGTTAAAACGTGCCGTATTTAAAATGATTTGCTCGCACCTAACTAATGACTCTTTTTACAGCTTTATTATTCTAAATTACCTGCTAGGTTGTTAGCATGTAGATTGTAGATAATCTAACTGTGCATATACCATGAATAATGTAATAATGTTTCATATTGTATTCTGCATACAATATCGCACTCATTAATCAACCGTTTTGCATAAATAATTGCCTATCATTGATCGATGAGTTGATAGATGGAAACTAGAAAAAGATTACCTGTTATCAATATGTATGATTAGGTGGGGTAAGGTTTCCACTCCATTCTATTCATTGCGAAGTGCCCTTTTTGATGATTTTCCCCAAAAACAGAACTATAGAACAAACCTACTAATAGAACAAACCTAACATGCCGTTTCTTCGCTTGGGATACGCAGAGGATGGACCGCTAAAAACGGGGTCTTGGCACACACTTCTTGCTCCTTTCACATATCCTTCAGTTTTTCTGACTCTTAACATGGCCCGACTCAAGTAGATGATTCCCATGATCGTGTCATGTCTTCCTCGGGCTTCCCCGGCTTCTTCTACCATTCTGCTATATAATTTGATACTAACTAACTAACTAACTAACCATCACGCCGTTTCCCCGCAGGGGTAGGCAGAGAGGACGGACCGCCAAACATCCCGGTCTTGGCTCACATTCCTTGCCTCGTTTACATTCATAATAATAATAATAATAATAATAATAATAATAATTGGATAATTTATAAAGCGCCGTTTTTGTGAAAAATCACCTCAAGGGCGCTGTACAATTTATCATACAACGTCTCATACATTCTCTTCTATTATTCTGACTCTTGACATGGCCCGACTCAAGTATCTGATTCACTTGGTCGTGCCATGTCTTTCTTGGGCGTCCTCGACTTCTTCTACCATTCACATTTGCGTCATATATTCTCCTTACACTCCTTTCTTCGTTCATTCGCTCTACATGCCCAAACCATCGGAGCGTTCCTTTCTTGATCTTACTCATAACGCTTACATCAGCCTTGCATTCTTTGCGGATTTCCACATTTCTCACACGATCATACATGGTTTTACCACACATGCGCCTCAGGGATCTCATTTCTACAGCGTTCAGTCTACTTTCATCCTTCCTCTGCCAGTTCCATGCCTCACTGCCATACATCAGGGTAGGTACCAGTACTCCATTATGGACGGCTAGTTTTGCGTCTTTGGACAGTTTTTTGTTGCTGCCAACGGCGTTCAGTCCTCCATTAATAGTTACCTGCATTCACCCTTCTTATTTGATACAATTATATAAAATAAATATGTACAGATTGGAATGAACTCCCACATCTGGCTTTGTTTTTTAAACAAATCTACAGTTTTATTCGGAGATAAAATTTAGCACACTTGACTTTAAAACCAAGAGGAAGGATATTGTCTACCTGAAATTTCGAAAAACCACTCCCATATCCTTTTCCCACTCCCTAACAGAATGTTTGTAACTTCTTGACGAAAGCAAGGCTTGGAATAGACTTCCTCCGGAATTAAGATGCGTAACAAACCCAACAGAATTTAGGTCCAAACTAAAAACCATCGTTTTGGGCTCTCATACCCTTAATTCAAATATATCTATCAGAGATTATCATACTTGTATTGCCTATGATATGTCTTAATCACACTTTTCTTACTGAAATAAAATTACTCGAATCTTTACAAATCAATCCGTCTCTTGACGAATCACATTTAGGAAGACCAAATCCTTGTACTACTCTACCGCCCACCATTAAATGTTGCTTTTACTTTCCAAAATACACTCATTAAAGAATATATTATACTCGTATATTAATATTAAAATACTTTCCAGGATTAAACAACATGTGTTCAAAATTATGTACCCAGCGTGCGAACTCTATATAAATTTCTTTAAATAGACAATAAAGAGTGTTAATCTCAAGCGACCTCCCAGGTAAGTATGGTCCTGTATTCGTTCATTTTTAGGCAGCATCGAGTTCATTGGTCAAAATTGTACATATATTTTCATATTGGTGATCAATAAACCGGTGTTGCTTTTAATTGTTTGTCTAGCTTTTAGTTTTTCTAGATTTTAGAAATGTAATATAAGTTTGTACAGCGCCCTTGAGGTGATTTTTTACAAAAACGGCGCTATATACATCATCCAAATATTTTTAGGTATTATTAAAGTTTGCACACTTGACGTTCAAAATAAAAGGAAAATTACTGTGTAGGTACATATATTTTATGTCAAAATTTTAATTTCTCTTCGATTATATCATTAATAAATACTTTTAAGTTCTCTCTTAAAGTTAGTGAACCCTCGCTAAGGCCGCGGAGTGTTCATGTTTCTAATTACTTGTGGAAAGGGTTCGGAGTGGTCCCACGCGTAAAATGAGCCGGATTTATTGTTATCGTTTGACAAACAGGCGTTAAATTGCCCCCGGCTTCTGTTGGCCGCTGGTTCGAAGTGAACCAGATACGGAGTGGCATTGTTTTGGTCCGGGTCAGAGTCAGTGTGTACGCTCTCGACACCGGTCAGCCATCCTCACGACCGCCCGACTACTCAACTCCCGAACTCCCGGATCCAAGAGTGACGGTAAATCATAACATATTATAATGAAAAGGGTTTCCGATATCCGAACGTGAACAGTAAATTAAAGTTTTTAGACCTATTTACTATCGTCACGAGAGTGATAGAGTTGTGTGTTCTTCACGGTTGAAAAAGGTGTTTCACTTGTCAATTCAATGGTGAATAATCAAACATATTATGTTCCAATTTCGGTTGTGGGTCTTGTCTGTGAGTGATTGCAACTATGGTTCAATAAACTCAGCTTTGTTTTGAATTCAAGTTTCATTTTCAGTATTGGAACTGATAGTGTCAAAAATTCTAACAAGCGATAAAGTAGGTACCTACCTTCCTACAATAATATTTTTTACCAGAACATTATTTTAATTCCATGTTTGAAATGTGTATTTCCTTTGTTTAAATTTCGTATGGTAAATCGTAATTCGCACGAGACTTTAAAAAACGCCGCGTTAAAACTCGGCGTTGGCGCTTTTATAACGTTCTCGATATGATTGTTCATACGAACGCTTAAAAATCACTTTTGTTTCGTTTCTCGCTTCAGTAAGACGTGAAAATGGTTTCTGTAAAATTAATAGCAATAGCGATTAGTGTTGCTAGAAGACGAAAAAGAAAACAAAAGGCATTCTGGTTCATCCTCTGAATGAACTGAGATACTCAAAAGGGCAGTTTGTGACATTGTACGAAGAATTGAGGCAATACCCCGATAATTTTTTTAGTTATTTTCGAATGTCTATTACAACATTTGACGAAAGTGGGGCCTCGATAACACTTCAAGATACCAACATGCGTTTGGCGATACCACCTGTACAACGACTAGCTGTTACACTGAGTTAAATAAAACAATAATTACAAAATTACAAAACAATTTAAATTTATTAAAAACTTATGTAGTAAATTTAACAATCATCTGGAGATAAGTAAAATTCTTCTGGTGAACTTATATTGGTCAAATGGGCTCTGAACAGTTATTGGTCAGTGTTGGATGGATATTGAAAAATATTTGGGTTGAAAGTGGTAAAAAAAAGCTTTGTGCGGAGTGTGGCCTAGAACTTGGTGCAGTTGAATTGGCGATATCGACAATTATCTAGAATCCTAATTACTTTAGATGGATGTACAGGATTAATGAATGAAGACAGACGCACCGGCGCTGTTTTACCGCTCGTGTGAATAATAATACGAAGTTTCATATGATCTATTCCCTTTAACGCCCAACGCCCAGCGCTCAAAATGCAACACTGCTCGATAAAAAAGCGTCGCGTTTTAAAAGCGCTGACGTATGAACATATACTTGGAAATGCATTTGTTCTATTTGAACGCTTTTTTAACGGACGTTAAAAAAGCTCCCGTGAGAATGAGGCCTAAAGTCAGATTTAGTGATTTTTCAAGGGTCCGCGATTTTTCCATTTTTAAGAAAGAGCTATTTACCAACAAACCAGATTTACCAACATAATATTCCGTGATTTTTAATGGTGCCAGTAATAATAATAAATATTAAGATACTTACCATTATTAAAAATATACTAAATTTCAGAAAAGAACTTACATTCAGAGTGTAACCACAATCAGAATCGAAACTTTGCTTGAAATGAGTTTAGCTATGCGTGGTGACCAGATCAGGTTCATTCCAACCTTCCTTTCCTTTTCCCACATGATTCACCCATAAGTTTCACAACTCTCCGAATACATTCAATAAATATAATATATTTGACATTTTCATTTAGGTACGTAAATGAATTTTATTGAAAAAAAAATGTATACGATGCAAACGCCCCACTTTGTAGGAATTTTGAGCGGTATCACGTATCACTTAAAATTTAAATAAAATGGTCCAAACACATATATGTATACGTATACAGGTGTAATAATAAAGCATCTAAATCTTACGATTAATAAAAACTTGTCTCCTTGTAAAACGTAGATACAGAAAATAGTAACAAAATTAACATTATTCAACGAGACAGTCGTCGTTAACTCTGTACTCAACGAGACTATGATATTATTACGGAATAGAGCTATTCATAATATATCAAACAATGACAAGACACGAGCACCCGTCAAAAATGATTAAGGATTTCTAGTATTAGGATTTCCGAAACATCGAATTGCTGACGCGGTGCCAGTAAAACTGAGCAGTGACTGTTGATGATTCCAGACAAAGCTCGAGAGAGCGTGATGATGTTGAGCACACTGTAATTGATTATCTCGTAAGGAGCGTGCCGGCAAGGAAGGTGATCCGAGGCTGATGATGAATGGTGATGACTTGTCCTCCGATCAGAGAAAAAAAAACAACGTGGTATTCAGGAGCCCGTATCAAATTAGACCTCAGCTCCTGTTCAATATAGAGCATCAATAAAATGCGCACGACCATCTCGTGTTGGCTGTTGGAACAGCATACCTGGATTTAAATTATAATGACAACATTCAACAAAAAAGTGAAAGAATCTTTTCATGAATAAATAATATTACACTATGAATAAAAACTGAAAGGTTGAGGTGACACGTAATAATTTATCACCAACAATAAACAGTTTTTGTTTAATAAAAATCCAATTTTTAATATGGGATTTTATCCATTTATAGTGGAGAACAGATATAATTGAAACCTCTCGTAAATCTCACAGTTCTTTATTCAGACCTGTCATCCGTAATAACGGACGTAAAGCACCCATCAATCAAAGAGCCAACAAGAAAAGTAACAGCGTCACCATGAAACAAGAAACGAGTGAGAATAGAAAAAGCAACATCTCCATTCCGTGGATGGGCCGTAATGAAATGGGAATAAAACGAGACGTAAGTGACGTAACTGACGCCCCTCGGTATCGACCGGTTGAAAATGTTGAAATTTAATCCGCTTACAATACGGCTGGATTAAAAATTCAAGTCATAAACCGTCGATTTATTGGACAGGACGTGTGGAACATAATACTTATACAAATGCGATTTTTTGAGTAGGTACAACTTCACAACTTGAAGCTTTTATACTAATGTATCCGTTTGAGTGGTATAACTTGTTGTTTCCTAAAGGTGTGGCAGATGCCATGTAGCAGGCTCGATTTAGCTATCATAATTTAGTTTTTAGAACCATAATTTTGTATTAAACTTGACAAAAATCTCAATATTTTATTAATACAAACATTATTTAACATAAGTGTACAAAAGCTCAACGCGATAGCTCTTTATCCAGTCATGGAAATAACACCAATTTCTTGTCATTTCGTAAGGCCTGTATTAATTTAAGTAGAGTAGTCAGAGGTATTCTAAAGGTAAATTTAGCTTAGATACTTTATAGCTTTGGTTAAGTATTATTTAGGTAATGTTAGCTATAATTTTAATATTAGCTAGTGCATTGAAGAGATATTTCACGAAATGATAAGTACTATAATTTGCATTAGATATAATAGAATTTTATTCACAGAAATAAATGTTAACACTACACGTCCGTGGAAAACGAATGATTCTGGAAATCTTTGACTAGTCTTTCTCCAAAACAGGTAAAAATTCCCTAGAGTTGTGAATTGTGTATGCATCTAAGCGTTGTACCAGGGGAATACGGAAACATCCCGAGCGACAGTCGCAATCTCGGGTGCTGAGATAAAATATGCATGGTGCATCACAGGACTTGAACTTGAGTCCCTAGAGAGGCAGAGTTATGAGAGAGAACATACTGTGGATAATTTACGAGCGTTTGGTGCTAAAATAGCCAATAGACGGCGAATGATTTGCGAGCGAGGACCCAGACCTGAACCCTAAACAGAATTGCAAAACAACACCCGACACTTTCACACCCTGAGAAATTGGACCTTATTTAAAAAAATGCGTCCAGTTCACACGCGAAGTGAAAACTAAAGTAGACGAGAGTGGGGAGGTTACGAAGCACCGCACAAAAAGGAGATCGATGATTCTATCGCATTCTTTCGCAGGCTAAATCCTGTAGATGTAGGTATATTTTTTTCTCTTTTTAGTGTCGCTTTTTCGTTTCATCTTGTTTACACTTAAAAAACCAGATTTAGTGACCAGTAACCATGTACATTCCAACCTTCCTCCTCCCCAACACCTTTACTTTAGCCTCACAACATATCCCAATTGGGGATGCCATAGTCCTGTCACTGACAGTTGGGACCTTTTATATCTGTAGAGCAGTGAGTAGATAGTAAAAATTACACCGCTAGGTTAACTTAAACTAATTTCAGATCATATCATGGAGTTTGGAAATAATAAATTAATCGTTTTAAGATTTTCACGGCCAAAAGCATGTTCGTTATTTATTTTTGGGGTGTTATGCGCTACCTCCTTCTTTAGCCAACGTTTCGGACATCGTTGCAGTGTCCATCATCAGGGCAGATCCGGCAGATGTCACACATCGACACCGCAACGATGTCCGAAACGTTGGCTAAAGAAGGAGGTAGCGCAAAACGGCATAACACCCCAAAAACAATTAACGAAAAATAAATTAATCGTTAAAAAGACAAAAGTCATGTTTTTGTATTCAAGAAATGGTGAAAATCTTATTTCACTAAACGAAATTAGTTTGGACCTTTTTAAAACTTGTAGCCACAATAAACATTAAATATTGTTAGGTCAACAGGTACATTTGTCAGTCAGAACTTTGTAGTATTTTCAATAATCTATACACGATTTGTTTTTTGAGAGTAGTGGCACAGCTTTTATAGACTGCAAGCAGTTGGTACCTACATTATGCGTTGTGAAATTTTCTGGATGAATGAGATGTTAGTAGATCGTAGGGGTCAACATCCAACAATTGATAGAATAATATTGCCAAAACGAACCATATTGAGATGTGTTTCGCGATGTCAGCCGCGGTGTGGGTCGTCTTCGCCTGGCGAGAGAGTTATAGCTGGTCCGTACGGAGTATTGGAACCCGACAGGCCGTGAACGCGGTCACGAAACGATCAATTTACTATGCACACGACGCTGGCTGGGACAAGCAGATCGGTTAGCTGCTGCTTGGCCAAATGACACTGGAAATTGGCGTGCAGAGGTATCAATAAAACGGACTCCTTGGTTCGGTCATACCGCCAAGCCAAATAGGTGGTAGATTATACAAATCTGATTGAAAAACACGACTTGTCCACAGGCATTAGAATTGGTAGAGGAAGAATGAAAGTAGATCGAATGCTGCAGAAATGAGATCCCTGAGGGTCATGTATTTTAAAACCATATATGTTCGTCTGAGAAACCGAGAGATTTGCAAAGAATGCAAGTCTAATGCAAGCGTAATGAGTAAGGAAAGTGACACTTACAGCCGTTTTTGCGTTTTCCTAATCTTACTGATCAAATGTTGAGCCTAAATTTTGGCTCAACACTCCTCAAAACACACAAATACCTACGCTCTTCCCAACGCAACTCTCCGAATAATATGCGAATCGAGGGTTACCAAATCAATCACTTGGCTGATCGGAGACTCAGATTGATCGACCAAAAAGTGTGGGATGTAGGAGATATGATGGAAATGTGAATGGTAGAAGAAGACGGGGACGCCCGAGAAAGACGTGGCATGATCAAGTGAACCAAATATGTACTTGAGTCAGGCCATGTAAAGAGTCAGAATAACAGAAGTGTACGTATGAATATGAACGAAGCTAGGAGTGTGTGCCAAGGCAGAGTTACGAGTATTTGGCGGTCCGACCTATCTGCGTAACCCTTCGTACTTTCAAATGTTCAAGACATAAATGGCGCTAATTGGATTAGGACTTAGTTCAAGACATTTTTGCTTCACATTTATTATAAAACCAGAATTTTTTTGTTCGTTAATTGCAAGTCAATAATTACTAGAAAACTGTAAAAAGGTACTGAAACATGGAATTCAAGAGTGAAAGCGTAAAGAATTAACTCAAAAAGTATATTCAGATTTTTCAGATGGACGTGGGTTTTCAAATAAACGATTCAATTTAAAACCTAAATATTGAAAATGTTTTTCGTGCAGTAGAAAATATGTTGGTTTATTGTACATATATTTTTCAATTCAAATTCTCACTAACGAGACACAAACAAAACACGTGTATTACAGTATTGATGTCACTAGAAATAATTACGCAAGCTTGTTCAGCTCTCAGAGATATTAAGTTACACGGGCTACAACAACAACTGTCAATTCTTATTTAGGCAGGTACCTGCTCAAGGAGATCGATACCTACATAATATGAAAAGAGACACTCCGACATGTCGACATCTGCAAAATGTAATTCAGGATGCGAATTGGCCATTCCGCTATTTCATAGGAGGATTGAATAAAGGTTTTAAAAAGCAAGGACATGTACAAAAAGCTGCTGGCCGCATTGATATTTTTTTCAAAGAGTACTTTGGATGCAAAAATGATTCCATAAATATATTTATAAGAAATAAGGAACTGTTTGAAACAAATACTACTTATAAAAATACTTAATAAAATAAAACATCACGCCACTTCCCCTCAGAGATAGGCAACGAAAACGAACCGCCAAACAACTCGGTTTTGGCACACACTCTTTGCCTCATTCACATTCGTACATTGTCTCATACATACTCTTCTATTATTCTGACTTTTGACATGGCCCGGCTAAGTATCTGATTCACTTAAACTTACCATATCGTCATTGATCGTACCATATCTTCTTGACATCCCCGACTTCTTCTACCATTCACATTTGCGTCATATATTGTCCTACACTCTTTTCTCAGTTCATTCGCTCTACATGCCTAAACCATCAGAGGGTACCTTTCTTAATCTTACTCATTACGCTTACATCAGTCAAGCATTCGTTGCGGATCTCCACAATTCTCACACGATCATACATACATGGTTTTACCACACCTTTGTCTCATGAATCTCATTTCTAGAGCATTCAGTCTACTTTCATCCTTCCTCTATGATTTCAGGGTAGGTACCAGCACTCCATTGTGGAGTGCTAGCTTCGCTTCTTTGGACGTTATTTTGCTAGCGCCAATGGCATTCAGTCCTCCATTAATGGAGTTAACTGCATTTACCCTTCTTTCAATATCTCTATCAGCCTTCCCATCATACTTCCCAGATTCACAAAATCATCCATCTGCTCAAAGTATTCATCATTCACAATTATACACATTGCACACCGTTCTCACCTCCTTCAAACGGACTAAACTTATTAAAATAAAACTGATGCTTACAAAATTCGGGTGGGTGAAGTTTGCAGCATTTTCTTCTAATCTTCTCAAATAATAAATTTAAATTTATTTGTTTCTATCTTCGTTTTGATTAATAACTACTATCCGAGTTACTAGTTGAAAATAATCACCTACAGTTACTTGGAAGTGTAGTTAATCTCATGATGAATGACTTATCGTGGCCGGTTTTCATTAAAATTCGTGATTGCGCCGAGGTAGAGTAGATGGAGTCAGCGCACAGATGGAACCAGAAAAGAGATGGAACAAGCTGAGATGGAACCGGTGAAGAGATGGCGTGGAATGTGGAATGGCTGTGTCACCGCGGGTCACTCAGAGCGTGTGGAGCTACGTCGATTGGTAAGCGCCGAACAGTCAATAACAAACACACCATAAATTATTAGCACCTTACGGACTGCATTAATTAAACACGCGGGAAACAAGATGGGCGATATAATTGATCGTGAAGCGATTAAATCAACCATCCGTGAACCGCGATTCATAAAATAAATAATAATACTGTTGGTTTTGCAATTATTGAGAAGATGAGTTGTTCGAATATACCAACATACAGTATCATACATACAGGTTTGCACATTGCCTGATTGATTTATGCATAAGGATGTGTCAGATGAACATGGAAATATCATCACGGGTCTATTTTATAACTTTGCAAATTTGATCACGATACCTTCCTTGGTAGTCGAGTTGGTAAGTATCGCCCACATCATCTACAGGGAACTCTGACACTGTCGAGTTATTTTTGTGTTTATAGCTTTTAACAACGAACACCCAATAAATTACTTGCAATAATATTCAACACTCTTTAAGATAATAGCAGGTAAAAAGATTTTATTTTCTTGGCGACTGATTTTTATTGAGAGAATGCTGAAGGATTCATGTGTACTAAATTTTTGATGATAGTATGCTTTAACGTGGTACTTTTCACGGTCCATAAATGCACACAACTGATATCTGCGTTGTAAGCTCGCACTCTTTCTCATAAAAGACGCACGTTACAGAAAGAGAGGTTAAGATGAAGCATACTAAATAATGCAAAATCATACAAAATCACATGCTTTTGTTTTGAAAATTTGATGGCTTAGAAGTATTATAGATGCTTCAATTAAATACTGTGTGTAGAACATACCTTGGCCCTTAAAAACATCGGTCATTTTTTTTACAAGTCTTTAAATAAGCCTTTAAAAAAATAAAGTATAAGGTCTATAAAAAACACTTTCAAGTCCAAACTCTCCTATTTAAACCCCTTTTCGGATTTGGTTTTATTGTATAATGTGGCAAATTTAGTTTCTTTTATAATAATCGCAAAAAAATTGATATTTACGCCCGAACTTCACAAAATAAAATAAAACATGCATTTTCTCGTTGTTATTTTTGACATCAATCAATACGGCACGCACTCTACGAATTTGGATTCTTGAAGTGACCCTTATGGCATGGGCGCAAGAACCATGCAGTTGGCACACCTATTTCGTATCAGTCACGCCCCAACCGGCGCGGGAGACAGTCGTGCGACTCCGCGTCGCTTAGTTTCGTGAAATCAATTTTAAATTTCAGTTTTCTTACGATAAACAATGCGTAAAACAGGAATTAATATTTTTACAGGCCTTTACGAAATCAACCTGTAAAAAAAAAATCTCAAATTCCTTTTCCAACCTTGCCAAAAGCTTTTTCTCAAGTATTTTTAAACTCCTCCCATAAAGGGCGTGAATTCCGATTTCGATTTTTTCCTCAACTATTGGATCGCCTTAAAAGGGATCTCTAAATGGCAGGGCTATAGAACTCCGACAATAACAGTGTGTGTACAGAGACAATTCAAGAAGTAGTCTTTATTTAACGAGCGTACGTAATAACAAGTAAACATTGTTCAGAGTTCTGAGGCGTTCGGTAGTGAGATAAATTTACGAGCAGATTGAGTCCATGCGGGTTGTGGGCCGCTCACCTGGCCTGGCGGAGTGGCCGTGGAAACCGAGGGTATTAAGACACGCATAAAATAAACATAAAAATGATAACTCGGATTTATTGAAAGACAAGTAATGCTCCGGGAGTTGTAAATCTCCTCTTTATTGGGAGAATGCTGAAAGAAACACCCGTTCGCGAATGGCCAGCGTTGTTGCCAGAGTCCAACTGGCGTTCCCAAAACATTTTATAAAGAAACGTCTATTTTATTGGTTTATTATATTAGAATAATATTATGCTTTGTCGGAGTCAGGTATTCACTATCGGCGGGAGATATCATATTATGTAGAATACTAATATTTAAATAAAACGTATGTTTCAATATTAAATTGCTTTTTAAGTGTCCATATTAGACACCTCTCGCAATCTCAAGCATTGTCATTATTCCAATCAATTTGTGGATGAATTAATTATTAGCCATTTAAAATTCCGCGGGGAGGCGTTAATGTTATTAATTTGGAAACAAGAAAGACTTTGAAGTTTTGTTGAAAAACAATGCACCTTAAATTTATTTACATTCCCGTTGTATGTTAATAAGATACGGGTTATGTCGTTGACTTTTAATTATGGTTTAATTAATTTAATGTAGCAGACCAAGTTTTTGTCACTTGTTATTTTTGGACGCGGTCACGTAATCTTGATCAAATTAAAACGAGCCGAAAATTTACTGAAAGTTAATTAAGGTGATGCACCACGTCGTGTAAAATTCGGAGACAGGCCGCTAACAATAACACTTCTTATCTAGATGACGATTTAAATTCTCGTTTAACACCAGCTGCCCGTTTTGAGATATTCAAGAAAAAAACATCGCTAAAAAGCATGTTTGATTTTATTTTGCAAAGCTCGGGCACACATATATATATAAATGTTTTACGATCATTTTCTAAAGAATTTAATTTCCCACATTATACAATAAAAGTATAACCGAAAGGGTTTCATAATTAGAAGTTTTTGAACTTTACAGCAGTGTTTATACGCCTTATACTTTATTTTTTTCTGGGTTTATAAAAAGACTAATCAAAAAAATATTAGTTCAAAGGCAAAAACATGCGTTCTCTAGCAGTATTTAATCCGCGTCATTCCGAATTTCTACCGATTTATAACATATTTCTCTTGAACACATTAAGTTTATAAGTTTATAAAAAAATATATGTTATTTTTGGAGATAATATCTATACATTTGCCACGCCGAAATAGTAATTATATGAAATTTTTCCGATAGAAATTTTTTTTTTCGGTTATTTTACAATTTATATTATGTGAAAAAATTCACATTGTTTATCTTAATAGTATTTAAGACATTTCCCACAGAGAATTTTGCTCAATTTTAAATGAGTCTTGTTGAATTAAACATTTTCGCAATTTTCGCTTAAATATTATCGTTTTAAATATTAGCTAACATTCGTATTTACATTTTCACCTTCTTCGTCTTTGTGAGCGCTTACTATCGGACCTCAATTAAATCATCTAAAATATACGAGTATTTAAGCGATCAAACCAACATCACATGATTTTGCATTACTTAATAGTGCATCACCCTAACTATCTTTGTTTTCGCTGTCGAAAAAAGCTTTAGCTATACGCTTTCGTGGGGCAAAGTGTTACATATCATATTCAAATTAGATCGATATATTTCCACTGCGGCAATTAATCCCAACATTCCACTCGAGACATGCACTCAGACAAGTGGCTAAATCTACACAGATTACTATTTAATCTGGTTCAATTCTCACAGATGATTTTTCTCAATTGCCAGCACACGGCCATTGCAAAACCAGATAAAAACCAATTATTGTTTCCCATGTTCAATTTACTTACATTAATCTAAAATGTTAAAATTAACATACACGATTTATCACAGTCTCCAGTTCTATTAACGGAATACAAATACACATCAAAGGTTGGCTCTTTTCATGAATATGTACAATCGGTATAATAAAAAGTTCAATAAGTAAATTGGTGTTTAAAAGTAAGTCTAAAGTCATGGTGTTTGAAAGAGAGAGTACGAAAACAGTATGCAACATAGTTGTGAATGATGAATACTTGGAGCAGGTGGATGAGTTTGTGTATCTGGATAGTGTGTTTACGAGAGATGGGAAGGCTGATAGAGATATTGAAAGAAGGGTGAATGCCGGTAACTCCATTAATGGTGGACTGAATGCCGTTGGCGCTAATAAAAAACTGTCAAAAGAAGCGAAGCTAGCAGTCCACAATGGAGTCCTGGTACCTACCCTGATGTATGG
Organism: Limnephilus marmoratus; assembly: GCA_917880885.1. Lineage (NCBI taxonomy): Eukaryota > Metazoa > Arthropoda > Insecta > Trichoptera > Limnephilidae > Limnephilus > Limnephilus marmoratus. The sequence continues at coordinate 49,193,102 of OU862910.1, read as the reverse complement.
CAGTGAGGCATGGAACTGGCAGAGGAACGATGAAAGTAAGCTGAATGCTGTTGAAATGAGATCCCTGAGACGTATGTGTGGTAAAACAATGTATGATCGTGTGAGAAATGTGGATATCCGCAAAGAATGTAAGGCTGATGTAAGCATAATGCGTAAGATTAAGAAAGGGACCCTCAGATGGTTTGGGCATGTAGAGCGAATGAACGAAGAAAGTAGTGTAAGAAGAATATACGACGCGAATGTGAATGGTAGAAGAAGTCGGGGACGCCCGAGGAAGACGTGGCACGATCAAGTGAATCAAATACTTGAGTCGGGCCGTGTCAAAAGTCAGAACAATAGAAGAGAATGTATGAGACGATGTATGAATGTGAGTGAGGCAAAGAGTGTGTGCCAAGACCGAGTTGTTTGGCGGTCCGTCCTCTCTGCCTACCCCTGCGGGAAAACGGCGTGATGGTTTTTAGTTAGTTAGTTAGTGGTGTTTAAAAACGACAGGTTATTTATTAGTCATTTACAAATTTAAAAAAAAAACCGCTATACAACATCCAACATCGACCAATTGTAAAACGAACAAAATGTACATAATAAAAATTTTGTATTTCTACCCGTTATTTGTTAGGCAAACGAAAAGTATTTTTATATAATAAAACAAATAATGATTTTTTGCCATTTTATGTTGAAATTACTAATATACGGTCGTAAATTAGTGTCGCTGCAGTGTAGCGTTACGGTCAATTGCCGATAAAGAATCGTTCTGTAAATATTTGAGACAAATTATTTGTCTTGTTTTCTTGTTATTTACAGATAAAATTTAAATCTTTATTGCGTTTTCTTGTAAATGAACCCGCGATCCGCGAGTCCCGTCCGAGGCAAAGTGGTTATTTTATGTATCAGCGGGGATAAGTGACCGCGGAATATTATAATATTATTACCATACCTGTAGTAATACCATATCTCTGCCACTTTTAACGAAATTAAGACATAGCACCAACAAACCAAAAGCATTTTTAACACATTAAATCAAGCACTTAGCAGTAAAATAGAAAATCTATCGGTTTATTGCATCGATGTAGAACGGCGAAAAAGATAAAGTTCGTCGTAAGTTAAGATTCAAATTTTTGGTATAATATATTACTCGATACTTCGTTTAGTAAAAAGTCTTAAACTATAAGTTCTGGCGTCATGAAAATTGCACAGTTAATTCTGTGTTGAATTTATAGACCAACGCAAGTATTTCCAACTCACTATTTCATATGAATCACTAATTCTCGGCGTGCCACTATTGGTTTATTGTACCAATGTACAATATGTTGTTCGTTGAAAGTTAAGATTCTAATTTTTGGTATAATACCTATATTACTCGATACTTCTTTTAGCAAAAAAATCTTAAACTTTAAGTTCTGGCGTCATGAAACTTGCACACTATTTCTGTGTTGAATTTATAGACCAACGCAAGTATTTCCAACTCACTATTTCATATGAATCACTAGTTCTCGGCGTGTGTTGCAATGCCACTTAATAAATTCAGTATTCGTTTTTGGTTAGTTTAGGTGAGTACTTTAAGTAAATTCATTAATTTAAAGAATTAATTCAAAAATAGAATTTTGATTGAACAATCGATAGTTTGCAAAATGTCATTCTCAAATTGTTATATTTTTGAGAGCTTCGTAAGAATTTTTGAAATGATTAAAAAACTTTTCAGATGTATTGTCGTGTGGTTGTAATAATCCAGAAACCTTCGTGAGGGTGGAAAGAAGGTATTTTGAAAGTTTCAAACATTTCCTATGCTTAACAACAACAACTTGCAAGCAAGGAAACAAACAACATTCTTTTTATATATAAGTTATCGAGGTTTGAAATACTCAGTAAATTGTAAAAAAAAAAACGCCGTTGCATTTATGTTGACGTTTTTAAAAAGAGATAGTGTTGAATCTGCTAGTAAAAAGAAGTAAGTACTAAAAAAAACATTTTTTATGAAAAAAAGATTTAATTTGTGAGGATCCAATAATGGCGACCATTATAGATCGTGGAATAATTCAGTTTCCCTTGGCGAATGAAATAAATCAAACTGCTACATCAAAGTTCCCCGGAGGACACAGCGGGGATTAAAATCTATTAAAGGGATTGAGGGAAGCTGCGAGGGTCTGGTAGGGTGGCCTGCGCACCAGGACGTGAATACATTAATCGAAGAACGAACCCAACCAAGTACTGCTAGTACCTACTCACAAGGACCTCGAGTGAAATGCTTTCAAATTCGTATTATTTGACCAGTTAGGGCTTTTATCAATTATCACTATGTTGAATATGGTGGACAACTCAACAAATTGACACTCCTTTGCAAAGTCATTAGAAGATATGAAATAAAAAACTATTCTAAATAGATTACGTTAGGATAGGTTTTTGGCTATTTTTAATTAATTGGATTTAAAAGTTACAAAATTTAAAAAGTTACGAATAAGTTTTGTAATAATTAGTCACAACTCTTTTTTGGCACATACTCATCGTTTCACGTACATTCATACATTCTATTAATACGGGGCTAAAGTTGGTATAAAGCTTATTTTGTGAAATAAAGGGTGGCGCAAAACTACCGATATGATTTGAATCTTATTACACATTACAATAAGATTCAAAATAAAACGGTAGTTTTGCGCCATCCTATATAACAACTCGGCTACGTCTACAAAGCTATAAAATAACAGCTAATTATAGTTTCTATAAAATTTCCTTCAAAACGTACTCTTCTGTTATTCCCGTGTTAAGTATGAAGTCTCAATCATTTGATTCACTTCGTAGTATCAGTCTTCCAGTTCCACTTACCTAAGAATAAGGAATAATTGTTGTCCGTAACGTCAAGTCACCGCATTCCGAATTTGTATCGATTTATAACATATTTAAGTTTTTAAAGTTTAAAAAACGTACATGTTATTTTTTTAGATAATATCTGTATATTTGCCGAGCCGAAACGGTCATTATATGAAATCCCATCGACAAAAAGTATCGCAAAGTATGTTACGAAAATTATTAAAAAAACATTTTTTTCTATCATAACATGTAATGGGTACGAAAAAAAATCATAGTGTTTATTTAAATGCTACGTTAAACATTTATCGACCGAGTTTTATTCTATTTTAAATAAGTCATGCTTTATTAAATATTTTGGCTTAGGTACGCACATTAATTTTTTTTTTTTTTTACATTAAGAGGTAATACTAGCGGCGTTTTTCCATACAAACGTATTCCCCGTTTATCTCTCTGGATTTTGACCCTAGAGCAATTTTTTTTTTACATAATATAGATATCGACCACTAGCGTGTCGGTACGTTTTGCTTTTTTTGATAATTTACTTCTTATAGAAGTTAGGACCTTCCAAAAATGAATAAAATTGCCTAATTTAAACGCCGTCAAAAAACGTTCAGTATACAAACTAAACAATGTATTTTGAAAAAAAGCAAAACGTACCGACATAGAATATTTTCTTTTAATACAGTTAGTGAAAAAAAAAATTAAAATCGGTCCAGTTTTGGAGAAGAAAAATGGGGAATACAAAACATCGATTTCGAAGATTTTATTTAGGTATTTTCGGCCCGACGTGCAGGTGTCCCTTTCGCTCAGTTCTCCTGGGGGGGCCGGGGAACGGGGGTTTTGACAAATACATATAAAGCGAAGTAGTGATGTAACGAATTTTATCGGTAGACTAGTGTTGTCCTTGCCCGAGTAATAGATATTTTTATTCGTTTTTTTCTGTTTAGTGACTCATCGCGGTATACCAATACTGACCGAGCTTTCATACTAAAATTGTGCAAAATTAAAATTGTTTATGTCAAGTACTATAATAAATTTTCAATTTGGGAGGCGTTATAGGTACCATCGCCCCGGGAACCATTTATTGGATAACCAACACCCCCGCCACTTGGTCACCCCAAGTGGTCCGCTATGTTTGGTGACTGAGCATGGGTTCCCGGGTTCACGGGTGAGGTCTGCATGGGTTTTGGTGGCGGATGATTTTGTCCACTTACTGCGTGGCGGGCCGGATTGGGAGAAACTGGAAGAGGGAGATCTTTTGATCTCTACAGCCGGACTCTCTCCACCATCATTTCATATTTTTACTTGCCCAGAAATTCCTCTCCTTCCTTTCATTAAAAATAACCTCCACACAGCTTCTCCGATGACTTTGCTATACTATAAGGGTATTTAACTTAAAAATAATTTTTATATTTCATTTTATATAATTGCATTTTGTGATATTTTTAAGTAATTAATCACCTCTCCCTTTATTATTTTGTCTATAATTCTCATATGCCTATACTTGTTTGTCTTTTAATATTAATCTTATCATGACGAAGAACACTCTGTTTTCGAAATATGTTGATAATATTGATTACATAAAGCTGTTTTTACCAAGTTATTTGTTCTCATTTAATTAAAAATGACGCCACAAAGATTGGACCCATTTGCAGCATTTCAAGCTGGGTCGCCATAACCAATTCGTTTGTGCAATTTCAATCAATGCATTTCTGTGTTTCTCGAGAACCCTTCTATGGGCTTACACGTCATTAGTACTTTTACGCCAGTTTTTTAAACATTTGTGGTCAGAAACATCCAAGTAGTGTAGTTTTGTAGCTCTAGCACATATGAAGCTATATGACTTTTGCACTCCCAGAAATAAAACCTTTTTAGTATAATTATCATTATGCATATATCCAATTGTATATCCGCATGTACATTATTTGGCTTAATATAGTAACTATGTTATTTTCCACATCAAGTATATAATAAAATAGATGCAAGAATGTTATTTTTTTGATAAATTAATAACGTAAAAAAAATATATCTATATATTTATTCTCAAAACTCTTGAGAACATATCGTCGTTGCATTCACAAAATATCCCATGTGAGGTTTTCGACCAATTTTTTTTGTTTACACCATTTGATTCACCACGGTTTCCTAAATAATCTGAAAAATATATCCCATTTTTCAAACTCATCTTTTTAATCATATTAGAGGCAACTCTGACCATTACTTGTAATTAATGGTAATTATTTTAAAAAAATATACTACATATACTACAGAAATAAAAAAAAATATAAACCGAAGATACATTTCATCAGGAATAATTAACTAAATAATTACCTGTTTTTCTCATTCTTTCTATTTATTATTAATCTATATTCATCTCTATTTTATTTAGATTTTTCGAATTTCTCCCAAGTGCACAATATTTTAGTATGTAACCGTATCCTATGTATGTACACCATATGTAATTTATATAACTCCATTGAACAATTATATATCTATATTAAATATTAAAATATATATATATATATATATATATTTCTTCAATATTAACTCAGTAGGTAAAGCAAAAATATTTTTTTATAATTTATATTTAACTCTCAAAAAATTACCAAAAAATTAAGTTGCATCCAAAATCATACGAAATTAATTTTTTTAAGACCAATATTTCGTAATTTGAAACAAAAATAAATAAAATAAAACATATTTATCCACACAAGATATTTTCTCTACCTTTTGATAAAACAATACATTTTCAGTTTATTTGGGTGTTTTGGTCACAAATCCAAATTTAACCCCCCCCCCCCCCCCCCCCCCGGCTATTTGTTAGCTTTGGGAACAACTCATATCGATCTTGTGTCTCCCTTACTATTATTTATTTATTAATTTTCGGGAAATCGACAGTTTATATTTATTTCAGTTTGTACATAGTATTAAATAGCCAAAATAAAACCAATTACGGATTTCCTCCTTGTGACTTTACTTCTACTGAGACAGCATAATAAGAATAAGTAAATTAATTTTATAAAAAGGAATATGAATCTAAAATTATATAAAACAAAAAATATATATATGTATACTCAAAACATTTTTTTTAATATAAAATGAAAAATTACAAAACAAAAAATCTATCAAAACATTGGTAGCCATGGAGAGAGGTTGTACATATAAATCAAATCATAACAGAAATATAAACAATAAAAACATAACATTATTCAAGAACCATTAGAGAAGCACTCTTTTTATGGTCCTTTTATATTCAGTAAGTTTGCAATTGAAAATGTCCACATTGGAAAATACGCTATTATAACTATTGTGAGTATTATGTTGAGAAATAAGTTTTAAACGGTGTTCGAAAGAGAAAGAGAAAATATCAAACTTTATATTCAAATTCAAAAGTTAACCACAAAATATTGTAATTGTACACCTTTATAAAACCAAAGTTTATTTCATCGCCTTTCAAAAACAGTTTTTAGTTTTCGGATACTATCAGAAATATTCCACTTATTTGGATTTTATTGCAAAGCGGAAATATTTCGACCTTATGAAAAAATATGCCCGAGGCCCTACGTTTGCTACACAAAATATCATATGTGCATAAAAAGTGCGCACAAAAATCCTGAATGCAAAATTTAAGAAAAAATTGTCGGTTTTATTAAAAAAATATATATTAAGCCCACTTGTTTTCACCCAAACATGGTATCACAAATAACTCTACAATTAATAAAAATAAATAAAAATATGGGTCCCTATTTTTTTATTTATTATTTCTCCTAATATTCTAAAATACCCACAGGATATTTTGTGCGCGCAACAACGATATAAAGTAGCTATAATAGCATATTCATAGGACGCTTACAATGGGACGCTCCTGTGAGCGGGGAGAGAAATTGAATGTTTAGTCTTGTCTCTACACGTTTGCAGATTGGAACATGCGTGGTCGGCAGAAATAATAATTCGGCTTATTACGGGTGAAGCGCGTAGCCCACACACACAAGGCCTGCATTCACTCACACATCTATAGCGCGATTCTGACTAAGCATGCGATGAGATTCGTGGAAGACGGTAGGAAGGAGGCGCAGAGGGGGAGAGAGAACACTCACGTGGTCTCACCCACACATCTATAGCTAGTTCTTTTGTGAGCGCGGTGCGATAACGATAATTTTTGAAAATACCTACCGTCGAGATTTCTCACCGATGGTATTACCTCTTAATATTTGAAAAAAAAAAATAAGAAACTGGGAATTTTGTGTTAATTTTTTGACATGAAGCGAAAAAAAAGTGAGTTGACGGTAACATTTATTTAATTATGTTTACTTTTTATTACACGCCCGTAGGGTTTTTGCAGACATTTACATACATTTATAATGCATATCGTTTGCTCAGGATTGGTTTGTACTAAGTCCACAAAAACACGTACTGAGAAATAAAAGTTTTGAATTAAATGAAGACTATATTAGCGAAACTCAATTGAAAAGCTGGAGACAATCTATGTCGAGTTCCGCTAATATTGTCTTCGTGTAATTAAATATTACAAATTAAGGTTTTATTTATAAAGTTGAAAATAAAAATAAAAAGTTTTGAAGTTTAAAAATATTATATATTTGTTTCCTTTATTTCAAACTGACTGTAATAAATATTTAAAAAAATATGTAGGTTAATCTATCTATAGGTAAAAGACCAACATTTTTGGTTGAATTTTGAACGAACTAACACGTCCTTTTTTGTGTTTACTGCTTAAAAAAACTCAAAAATACAGGAGTACAAATCAAACCTCAGCAAGCGATATATCTAACGTTTTAAACATTATTTTTTACAAACATGTCAACTCACACGTATAATACACACAACACAATAAATCCATTTAGATTTAATTGTCTAATAAAATATGTACGTGCTTTTATCTTTTTGTTGTCGTAATTTTAATTAGAAAAAACGTAAGGTGGGCTATTTTTAAACATTTTTTATTATTAATAAAAATAAAAAAATTATATGTTTATTTCGAATTATGCAATTTGAAAGCGTATTTCATCATCTTTCAAAAGCGGTTTTTAGTTTTCGGATGCGTTCGCAAATATTAAAGTTATTTGGAATTTATTGGAAAGTGGAAATATTTTTACTTTTCGAAAAACAGGCCCGAGGCCTGAGAGGTTAATACTAATTTTCAATAATAACTAATGTATCATAGAGAATAATCATATATATATAATAATTCGATCTAGTTGGTTTGACTGCATATTTATAAACGCTAATACAGTGAAAACTTTAAAACTACTAACCTACATAGAGTTCTAGTAAAATAATACGTAATATGTCGGTAATCTACATACATTATAAAATATTTTAGTAAGACCCTGTATAGAGGGGTAAGTATACACTTTTCACACTGACATTCATCATAAATTTATGAATAGTTTAGTAGGTAGGTACTCACCGATATCCTAACTGTGTAATTCGTGACAAAATATTGGAGTGATGCAGCTAATGGTGAAATCGATCTCTAAACAACCACAAACATTGGGATCAGGACAAAACTTATATTTATCTCTCTGATATTCTCGCAACTTTGTTGTTTCAAATTACTTAACCAATAGGTACAGCATGCGTGATGCTTTACTTGTAGTATAACAATATAAATGAATGATGAGCGCAGAAGACATCTATTATATAGGAATACTTACGTTCAAGTCCCGACTCTACTTGACTTATTTGGTGCAGGAAATAATGAACTCTAGCAGGCAGACACCAGTCTATACACACGCTCAAGTCAAGACGCGATTGAAGATGCGCTAATCAGCAAGAAGCCACCTGTCTGAAGCGCTCATGTTGCAACGCGATTTATTTGGAAGAGTAGATATTATAACAAAACCCTGTAACAATCTGATACTGGACTTCGTCGTAACAAAGGTTGACCACCACAACACGGGCATGTACCTAGCATGGTGGTCGAAAAATCCTCAACTTATCGTCGCTTTAGTTCGTTTTACTCCAACAGACCAAAACGTAAATCGTGAGAAACAGCGCTTTAAAGTTTTTTTTACGAAAAAGGCATATAAAATGAAATTAGCTAAATTGTAAGTCTACTATAATGTTTTAAAGTATTACAAATTGTTTTTTTTAAGTACAATATGTTCTAAATGTAAAAAATTACGCAGAAAACAAGTTTTTAATTTGGATGTAGGCCAAAGTGACGAATTCTTGTTTGCGAAAGTTGGATATTGGACAAAGGACACTGGATGTTAGACAAGAGCGCGTACTCTTGCGTCAAGTTACTTTATCTAACGTGCTTGGTATTACAGGGAGATCGGAAAGTATTTCAATTCATTGAACTTATGGATTTAGCTTATGTGTCCTATGTTTTCGCGGTGAGACCTAAATATTCGGGTGTGATTTTTAAATAGTTTCTTGTAACATTCGACATTTTTTTAGAAATAATTTGTTTCTTGGTTGGGAAACAAGTTTCAAGAGTAAGTTTTTGTAAAATAATAACATCGTAAAATCATCAATGAAAACGTACGTTTTCAGACAATTATACTTATTAAATAATGTTTCAGGCGTGTTTTATTGTTGGCTGCTAGTCATCAACCGTTAGTCATCAGATAGGTCCTACGTTTATTAGTTATTATTTGAGAGGCGGGTATGGGTACCGCCGCTCCGGGAACCATTTATTGGATAACCGACACCTCTGTCATAGGTCACCCCAAGTGGTTCGCTACGTTTGGTGACTTAGCAGGGGTGGCCGGGTTCGTGGTGTGAGTTTTGTCTGGATCCTGGCGACGGATGCGTCTGCCCACCAACTGCGTGGCAGGTCGGATCGGGAAAGACTGGTTGACGAAGATCTGTAGACCTCTCCAACAGGACTCTCGGAACATCGCTTTACCCGCAGTGGGGAGGGATTGATTCATACGTGCGTCACTCCTTGACACACTGACTCCCAGATTCCTACCCACCCCTCATACCTTTTTCTTCCCACAAATTCCTCTACTTCCTTCCCAAAAATGACATAGGCTCTGAGGGGAATTATTTTCCTCAGGGCCTCCTGTGTGGAGCTGTGAAAAGGTCTCCCCAAGTGGTTCGCTACGTTTGGTGACTTAGCAGGAGTGCCTGGGTTCATGGGGTGAGGTTTTTCCAGGTCTTGACGGCGGATGAGTCTGCCCACCAGCTGCGTGGCGGGCCGGATCGAGAGAGACTGCGTGAAGGAGTCCTTTGGACCTTTCCAGCCGGACTCTCTCGACCCCACTGCCTTGCACCGCAGTTGGAAGGACAGTTTCTTACGTCCGTCACTCCTATACACCCTAACCCTCAGAGATTCCTACCCACCCCTCATTCCTATTTCCATCCAAGAACTTCCTATTCTTTCTTTTCTACGGCATATAAATCGGAGATTTAGTATGATCAGACCCGAAAGGTTGGATTGATTTACGTGACTTTATTTTTATGTTAATACTGCACAAGAGTCTCAACCGCTCCCAACCGCCTGGACCAAGTCAGGGTATACATAGCATACCCAATTTTGTGAGGCTGGATGTAGCGGGAAGGGGATGCAGTTATGAAGGTTTATAAGTACCTGGCTATTCAGATCGAGTCAGCAACCAGGGCTAAAGCCATTTCAAGCAATGCTTCAATTCGAAATGGCGGTCTTACATCGGGGTGATACTGAGAGTATCTTCCACTCTGGAACGTGTCGCAAATACAGCATGTATACATATATATTTATATGTATATTTTTTTATTGATTTGTGTTATTTCACTATTTAAACATACAAAAACACATATACACGTACGTTTTTTTAATGGTTAAAGTTGTGAAATATGTATATTTATTTTTAGATTAGCTCCACACAGGTGGCCCTGAGGAAAATAATTTCACTTTGGAGGGGTCTTTATAAGGAAGGCAAGGATAGGAAATTTGGGAAGAAAAAGGGTATGAAGGGTGGGTAGGAATCTGGGGGTCAGTGTGTCCGGGAGTGACGGACGTATGAATCCATCTCTCTAATTGCGGTGCAAGGCGAGAGTCGGGAGAGTCCGGCTGAAAAGGTTAAAAAGCCTCCCTTAACCAGTCTCTCTCTCGCCACGCAGCAGGTGGGCAGTCGTATCCGCCGCCAAGACCTGGACGAACTTTACCCCATGATCCCGGGCACCCTTGCTAAGTCACCAAACGTAGCGAACCACTCGGGGTGACCTATGGCAGAGATGGTGGTTATCCAATAAATGGTTCCCGGGACGGCGGTACCCATACCCGCCCCCCAAAATAAACAAATCTATCAAAATAAAAATTACTTGTGCACGATGGGATTGAAATTTGCGACATCCGGATCGCTAGTTGAGAGTCTTACCCCTCGACCACAGGAGGCCGTCGTGTGATAACAGAAGTGTAGTATCCAACATTTTAAAATAAAAAGTTAACTCGAAGGATTTTGAAACACAATAGATAGCTACAAGATCTTTATAAATGTGTAAAACAATAGACGACGAGTTCTTTTTAAAAATGATCCTATGTTCGAACACATGGGATGTGATTTACGTCTATTACACAATACAGACTTGTAAAAAAAGAGGTCATAAAATAATCCTAACCACTAACCACATTTTTAGCTTCATAACAAATGTATTCCATTATTTGGGGTACCACTTAGTTGGGCCAAATTATTAGAAAGGTTACAAAAGGGGCTGAAATAAAAGAACTGAAAATTGATCTAGGTAAAAAAAGTCAAATTAATGGGATACCTAATCATTAAAAATGTGCGAATAGTAATAACTTTTTTATTGACAATCCAAAGCTCGAACAAAATAAAACTCGAATAGGTAAGAAATAAACAAACACATAAGAAATATGAGGCACTCAATGTATAAAATAATAGAAATGCTTTCATTGTCATTCGGTGTACAATTCCCCCATGAAGATTTCGATAATAAGATATTTATAGGTACACAAATACAACTGTTCTTTGGCACTAAATATACCAAAAATGTTTTCATTGTTACACTAAGATTTGTTTGATTAAAATAATAAGATACTTTAGGCATTAAATGTACCAAAAACAAAAACTTCTTTATTTCCTCATTCTAATAATTAACATGTTTTAAATATCTCAGGTAGAATTCTGACACAAATATTTGGTAGATAAACACATAAATATTAGGTACTAAAAGCAAAAAAAAAACTCCTGGATTGTCTTTATTTTAATAATTGTGTTTTGTATTATCAATTTGGGAGGCGGGATTGGGTACCGCCGCCCCGGGAACCATTTATTGGATAACCACCATCTCTGCCATAGGTCACCCCGAGTGGTTCGCTACGTTTGGTGACTTAGCAAGGGTGCCCGGGATCATGGGGTGAGGTTTGTCTAGGTATTGCAGGCGGATGACCAGGACACACTGAACCCCAGATTCCTACCCACCCTTTAAACCCTTTTCCTTCCCAGAACTCTCCTCTCCCTCCTTTCCCAAAAAAACCCTCCACACAGCATCCCCAAAGATGACATAGGCCCTGAGGGAAATTATTTTCCTCAGGGCCTCCTGTGTGGAGCTCATGTAAAAAAAAAGTAGGTATTCTTACACAAAGATTTAAATAATTAGATAAAGGTAGATAAACATGAAGCTATTACTCACTAAATGTGCCAAAAACAGAAACTCCTTCGTTGTACTTATTCGAAAAATTGCCTTGTTTTAAATATCATAAGTAGAATTTTTACACGAAGATTTGGCTGATAAATATACAGATATTTTAGGAACTAAATGTACCGAAAATGAAAACTCCTTGATTTCCTTATGTTAATAATTGGCTTGTTTTAAATATCATAAGTCGAATAATTACATGCAAATTTGGTTGATAAACAAACAGATATTTTAGGAACTAAATATACCGAAAATTAAAACTCCTTCATTTCCTTATTCTAATTGTTGGCTTGTTTTAAGTATCTGAAGTATAATCCTGCTTTTACTAAGATTTGGTGGATGGACACATATATTAGGTACTATAAAACTTCAGTCCTTATTCTAATAATTGTGTTTTCTGAAATATCACAAGTAGGTATTTTTTTGAACAAAGATTTAAATAATTACGTAAAGGTTGATAAACATACCGATACTACGCATTAAATGTGCTTAAAACAAAAGCTCATTCAATGTTCTTATTCTTATAATTGTTTTAAATATCATAAATAGGTATTTTTACACGAAGATTTAAATAATTACGTATAGGTAGATAAACATACCGATACCTCTTCATACACATACGCCTTAAGGATCAAATTCCGAGTGTATTCCGTATAATGTCGTCTTTAATTGATTGATTTTAATTGTTAATTGATTTTTCTTCAATTTCAGTCAATTCGTTTTAATATTTTAATTGGTTAAATTAAATTAAAACAGTGACAAAGGTTACTTCAATTTTTAGTACGATATTTCACTACAATATAGAACTTGGCATTTATTACAATATTTTCTCAAAAAATACACAACTTTATTATAACCACCCTGTAACGGACGACAAGTTGAAACAATTTGCTGAGAAAATATTGTAATATTAATTATCTGTTATGTTTTCCTTAAAAAATTTTATCCTTTTCCACAGTTTACATCTTTATGCATTTTGTCTGAAGAAATCTTCTAGAAAACCACTAAAGTAACTTGGTAACTAGCATAATCATAAGTGAAGATATTTATTTTCGTGGCGCTAAACGGACGAATGTTTGGAATGAAAGCAATCACGTGGTCCTCCGCTGCGCTGCTATTGGCTGTGTGGTCTGTTAGAGCAATACGCCCGGAACCGAGAGTTTGAATTTCGCACGTTGGCTAAGATACAGCTTGGATGTTGGAGAAATTCCTATGAAATTTGACTGAACGGCCGGTTTAAAAACGGGAGTCCTTTTGGCCAACGTGTGGATGTTGGATAAATACGCTCGAAATGTTGTTTCATTTTGGAGGACGTAAGACAAAGTGCGTTTTGAAAACCCCCTAAATAATTTTTTTAAATTTTTTTTTTCACTTGCATTCTATACATAAAGACTTTCTGAGAACTACTGCATACTTAACTCAATTTCGCTAAAAATGGTCTGTTGGAGTAAAACGAACTAGAGCGACGTTATGTTAGGGAACGTACCCATACTACGTGACCAATTTTTTGCAATTTTTAACCCCCGTCCCCCCGGTGACCAAAATCCTTAGCAAACCGCCGCTCATTTGTACCAAGCGTGACATTTTGAAGACCCCCCCCCCCCCCCGAAGAGATCACGTAGTATAGGTACGTTCCCTAATAATTAACGATGCAATGAATAAATAAAAAAAATAAAAAAATCTATCTTTGAAAAGATGCCATGTGCATGGTTATAACAAAACACTGTAGGAAAAGTTGCAGCGTTTACTCATGACATTTTCTATTATTTTCGAGTTTTATTTTATTTCTTGCCACCTACTTGGTCACACCCGGTAAGGCGACAAACACACAAGACTCAGCATTACCGCGCGAAAACGTACACACGAGCTTCACACACTCACATATCTACTACGCGATGCTACTATAGATGTGTGAGTATTTGATCGAAGCGTGAACAGAAGACATTGTTACAAATGACCGGCATAGTAAACCTCGTGCGTTTAAAAATAATGCGCCCTCTTTCTGTCTATGGAGAGCGGTATATCCTAAATAAGTCGAAACATGCCTTGTCCAAACCTGAGGCTACAAGCTACAAGCATGAGTGGACGGTAGGCAAGAAACGCAGAGGGGGCGAGAAGGTGTACTAGCCAAACACTCACGTGGTCACCCACACATCGAGAGCTAGTTCTTTTTCGAGCGCGGTGCGACAGCGATAATTTTTGAAAATACCTACCGTCGAGATTTCGCACCGGTGATATTACCTCTTAACTCCACACAGGAGGCCCTGAGGAAAATAATTTCCCTCAGGGCCTATGTCATCTGGGATGCTGTGTGGAGAGTCTTTTTGAGGAGAGGAAGGAATGAACATTGGTCTTGAAGAGACCCATGTTGTAGGAAGGAGGAAACACAGAGGCCGGCAAATCATTCCACAGCCGAGCTGTTGAACACAAGAACGAGTCGAAGAAACGACCCGTTCTCATGTGACAAATGTCAACCGTGTACAAATGTTGGGCACGCGTTTGGCGTGTTTCCCGACTATGCACCGGTGCCGAAGGGATTAATGATGCTAGTTCTTCAGAGCATCTTCCATTGTAATACCGGTAGAACAAGGATAGCATTCCCACCCGACGCCTGTGCTCTAAAGATTGCAATCCGTCTGTTAAGATGGGAGAATCTATCAAACGGACCGCCCGTTTCTGCACAGAGTCGAGGGTATTTTTCAGGTATTTTGGAGCTCCAGACCAGAGATGGCTGCCAAATTCAACCGTGGGGCGTACTTGTGATTTGTACAAGGTTAGCAGTTGTGTACTATTAAAGTATCTGCGGGCCCTGTACAGTACGCCCAGTTTTTGGGAGGCTAACTTTACTCTGGCTTCGATGGAGCCCCCATACCTGAGCTGGTCACTTAGGGTTACACCAAGCATATCAATGGAGGGCCTGTTCGGAAGATTGCTTCCGTTGAAAGAGACTAGATTTTCATTTCGATCCCTTTTAGACGTAATCAGACAAGATTGGGTCTTTGAAACATTAAATTCAACGAGATTATTTTTACCCCAAGAGAAAACACTCTCGAGGTAACCGTCCATTCTTTGCTTCAAAGCCCTACGAGCTGTTGGAGTTTGTGAGCCCTTTGGGGGCTTGTCAAACAAAAAGCTATCATGAACTGTACTGTCATCCGCGTAACAGTGAATTGGTGCACATGACAAAAGGTCGTTGATGTGCAACAAAAACAAAGTCGGAGACAGAACCGATCCCTGCGGGACGCCAGCATTTATCGAGTGTGAGGAAGAAGTGAAACCATCGACTACCGTCTGAATCGACCTCTCCCTCAAGAAGTCGGCAATCCACATACACAAGGATGCGGGAAGTCCGTAAGAATGCAGTTTGTTGACAAGTCCTCGGTGCCAAACCCGGTCAAAGGCCTTGGAGATGTCCAGTGCAACCGTTTGGGTCTCACCGAAACGTTCCAGGCATCGCCCCCAAACATGCGTCACATACGCGAGAAGATCACCGCACGAGCGGTTCCGCCGGAATCCGTATTGACGGTCGTTAATAATTTTGTTCTTCTCGAGGTATGTGAGCAGTTTGTCGTTGATCACACGTTCCATCACCTTAGACAGAACTGATGTGATCGCTATGGGGCGGTAGTTGGCCGGGTTGGAGCGGTCACCCTTCTTTGGAATAGGATGGATAACCGCTTTTTTCCAACCAGAGGGCACAGAGCCAGTCTTCAGGGACAATTTAAAAAGCTTCGTCAAAATTGGAGCTATTTCTGCAGCGCACCTCTGCAGTACCAGGGCAGGTATTCCGTCAGGCCCACTAGCTTTATTAACATCAAGCCCTCGTAAAACATGGAGTACTTCCCGATGCCGAATCCTCAGCTTTTTCATACGAAAACCGCAGTGAGGAACCGACGTCGGGACAGCACCTTGGTCATCGAGGGTTGAGTTATCTGCAAACATTTTACCTAATAAGTTTGCCTTTTCGGTGGCGGTGTTTGCTAGTGAGCCGTCAGGTCTGGTGAGAGGTGGCAAACTGGATTTGCAGAAATTGCGACCTATTGAGCTCGCAAGCGACCAGAATTGCCTGCTGCCATGCGGGCATGCAGCCAGCTTTCTGCTGATCTGCAGGTCGTGCTCCAATTTCGACCTATTTATGATTCTCTTGGTTTCCTTTGCCATTTTGTTGTAAGCTGTTCTGTCTTCGGATGTTCTAGATGTGTTGTAGGCTCGGTAAGCCGCGTTTTTTCGTCGCACTGCTTCAGCGCATTGTCGACTGAACCACGGCTTTGAGCCCACACCAGTTTCCTTAACAGTAGAATGGATGAAGCCATCCATCGCGGATGTGATGACTTCACCAATTTCCTGGGCACATCTTGAGGGATCCGAAGTCCGAAAACAGACAGCTGACCACGGAAAAGCATTAAAATGTGCCCGCAGACCGAACCAATCTGCTGACCTATAGTGCCACACTTTTCTCTTCAGCCTCTCGTTTGGTGGTCTGAAGTTTACAGGGATTGATGTCGTCACCAGGCAGTGGTCGGACGATCCTAAAGACGCTGTGACTTCAATCCTGTAACCGTGTGGCACAGTAGTTAAAAATAGATCTAACAGATTGGAACGGTGAGTCTGGACATCAGGAACCCTTGTAGGCTCCTGAACCATTTGTTCCAATCCGTAGCAAAGGGCAAAGGATTCCGCTTGGCGTCCAGCCGAGTCTGTTGATCCTGAGAACTTCAACCAAGGTTCGTTATGAACATTGAAGTCCCCCAGGACCACAAACTCTGCCGTAGGGTAGCGGGGCAAGAGGTCATCAATAGTATCGCTTAAGTGTTTGAAGAGCTCGGACGTGTCTGATTCGCTAAGGTTCGGTGAGCGGTATAAACACGCGTAGAATCTTACCGTACTGGCAAGATTGACGCGTACCCACATTACGTCGAATCTGGAGTTTTCCAGATTCAACAGTCGCACACAGTTGACGTCAGCTCGACTATAGAGACAGACACCTCCTTTAGGTCTGAACTTGCCTTTAGGTCTGAATTATAAACGTTTTTTTTATATTAGCACTCTCCCTCTAACGTTCGTATTTACATATCTCCCTTTCAAACCGTCTTCAGTAATCTTTCTATTAATTGAAATAAAACAATCACTTTGTTTGTAACCACGATTTAATTATATATTTTTTTCAATACCGACATATAATTAAACTGATCCAAATATACATTGTGTGAGCTCATATACGTATACGTATAGAAAGGGACTTACAAATATACAGGGTAATATAATAAAACATAATACACAGGAACAGTGAGAGGGTTAATTAACATAGTGATAGAGAGAAAGAGACGGGTGATGTCTAATGAATTACCATATTACATTTATGTACATGGACAAAACGTCTTATTCTCTTCAAAATCCTCTTATTCTTTTTGAACGCTTGCTACAGAGCCTTTAAATCAGTGGTTCCCAACCTTTCTCTGACCCGGGACCACTTGTACGTTTATTTTTTCGACAGGGACCACAAGCAGTGGCGTAGCGAGGGGGGGCGGCGCCCCGGGTTCACAATTCTTTAGCCACGTTGTCCGCCTTATCCGTCCCAGGTGCCGTGTTAGCCTAAGCCACTGCGATGGCGTAGGCTAGCATGGGTACCACCAGGGACCAGGGACGGATACCACAACAGGAGAGGGACGTAATGGGATAGGGTAGGACGGGTTCTAGTAGAATATTTACCACAACGTTGGAGGTGAAACGGAATATCATAATGGCCAACTGACCACAAGGTACGATAGTGATAAACGGAATATTGTCCCGATTTTTTTTCCGACTTCTCGACCAGGGGTCCTAGCTAGCATGGTCGATAAATATAGGTTTTATCGAAAATGTTGGTAACTTGCCATCGCTGGGAGCACGACTGCAGACCGCTAACAAACAAACAATGGTTCAAAATGACTAGAGGTTCCTAATATATTTGACGTAAACTGTTGTTTATTCGTTAGCGGCCTGCAGTCGTGCTCGGGAACTATCGCAAGTTACCGACATTTTCGATAAAACCTATATCGATCGACCATGCTAGGGGGCCAGGGACCGCCCGCGAGCTTGCTCGCTTATTGACCGGCGGATCATCCCTTGCCTCTTGCGGACCACCAGTGGTCCGCGGACCACTGGTTGGGAAACCCTGCTTTAAATTAACGAACTTTTCGTGAAAACCGTAATCGCAGTTAACGAAAATGTCGTTCATTTTGAGATTAAGGACGATTCCTTATCCTTATTTAAATTCGGAATGGACCCAGGAGCTTTCATGACTTCTTTCCATCCTTTATCCGTTCATCCGCTCGACACGACCAAACCATATGTCATCTGCCACGACTAAACCAATGTGCTTACAGTGCATTATTTTCGAATCTCCGTATTCTAAAAACGCTTGCAGATACCTACAAGGATTTCTCACACACACGCCTCGGGGAATTCACTTAGATTTTTGCACTATTTGTTGTGCGCACTACGCCCCTGGTTAATTAACTATTTGGGAGTTCGCCATCTTCACATGGACCAGCGCCCGGTGACAATGCGGAGCTTAATTCAAATCCGGGCTCTTCCCATTGTGTTGGCAAAACGTGTCCGCCACACGACCAATGTTTACCATCGACAATGGCGCACCCAACACACCCAACATACACCACCCACCGACCCAACAAAGCAACCAACGCAAAAAAAGGTGAAACAAAACAAACCTAAATTAAATATGACTACGTGTACGATGGTAACCTTTTTATTCCGGGCCCCAAGTCGATCGGCGAATGGAAACGAAAGATTTGATTTAATACAGAGGCGTGATTGTGCGCGGCGGGGAGCAATAAAGTTGCTGGTAAATAAAAAAGTTTCCCAACACAATAACGTCGCGTATTGATTTTAGGGATTTTAAACTAGAGGGAAGGCTATATTATTGAAGGGTTGCAGACACACACACACGAATATAACAGGCCACAAAATAGCGATTTTTTACCCTACTCGAATTATGAAGGGTATAACTGAAGTACTTTATCCTACATACATATGATATATATTACTAATCTGGATATTTGGCTGAAATTAAATGGGCTTTAAAAACAAAATTATTTAAAAAATCATACCATTCATGAATCCTAACATCTTTTCAATATACGTAATAATAATAAGCCATGTTCTCAAGTTTCCCGTAATTGTTTGGTTTCTGTTTCCTCATAATTGTATTTTTATGTTTGTATCCGAATTTATGTCAGAATATTTCTCATTTCTGAACGCAAACTGCCTTTCTGTTAGTATATTACATTAATGTTTTAAAGTTCTTGTTTTGTCCTGTGTTACAATAGCACCATTTTTGTCTATTATTATTATTGTCCTGTGTGTGCTATAACAGCACTGTTTTTGTTAATTTTGTTCTCTTGTCATCGTTTTGTAAATACTGTATATTCTTTTATTATTTTATCAATATTATAAGGAGCACTGTAGGATTAGTTTTAAATTTATTATAGTTAAGCGCACTTGAAGTAAAATGTCACAAAACTGTGCTGTATAAATATAACGTTATTATTTATCCATAAACAATGTTCATTATTATTGAATCGTTGAAGACAATATCCATTCTGAATCGAAAAATATGAAACAGAAAATATATAAAAAAAGATTCGGTCCCATATCTGTTACCATTATGGTTATATTTATACAGGACACAATCGTAAAAATAGCATAAAACCAAGCTGATTCAAAACAGCGTGACAAAGATGCAAATTAGTAAACTTTGTCCAAATGCGGAGCTTTTGATATTATAATGATGAAGCTAATTTGTGGCAAGAAATTGTAAAACACCATAACACTGACAATGTTCGACAACATCTACAATCTATACATTTAATTAACAATAATGAAATTGCATTAGTACCATTTATCAAAGACCTTGGTGTTATTTTTGACCGGAAACTTACATTTGATCGTCACTGTGAAACAATTTCCAATAAGGCCATGCAAATTCTAGGTTTTGTAATACGTAACACAAGGACTTTTCAAAACATTGAGTCAATTAAGCTACTTTACTGCTCTCTTGTAAGATCGCAGCTGGAATATGCATCTCCTGTATGGTCTCCGATTTATACCTGTAACTTACACCGTTTGGAGAGAGTACAAAGAAAATTTCTTCGATACGTTCAATTCAAATTGAGACAGCCTGTAATTGAAATCCGCTACAATGCATTAATGTCTGATCTAAACCTACCACTACTTTCTACCCGGCGTACTATTAATGACATTCTTATACTTTTTAAATTACTGAACAATCTCATAGACTGCCCTCAAATGTTAAGTGTTATAAATATTCGTGTCCCCGTTAAATCAACTCGACTCCACCACCTTTTCCACAGTGACAATCATAGCACTAACTATTCCTATCATTCACCGCTAGTGCGTTTTCACCGAACTGCCAATACGTATACAGACCTTTTCGATATTTTCAAAACCTCATCGTCTTGCATCAAAGCAAAAATAACTAGTTATTTATGTAACTGATGTTTGTAAAATGATAAATATTTGTTGTACTAATATGCATCGTATGTATGTACTGTATGTTATTCTATATATATATATATATATATATATAATGTTTGTAAATGTTCGATACACCTGTATTATGTATGTAATAGCCCTTTGTACGGGCGTTTAAATAATAAATAAAAAATAAAACACACAATTCAGACAAAAGGAAGGGATGATAGTTGTACTTGAAAAAAGGGACCATTATTTCGTAAACTATTCTACACAAATATTCAATCACTTACCACTACTGAGAAATGTAATATTAATAAAATAATACCGATGAATACAAATTTAATAAAGTGTTAGAAAACGAGAATTTGTATGTAGTTTGGGATTATTGTCAGTGTCGAAATGGTACAGGGAATTCTACGAACTGTTCGTCGCGCCTTGCTCCAAACATCAAAGGCGTGATACAAAACCAAACTAAATTAAGCTCTACTGTTCGATATAATTACTTTTACCGGCGTAAGAATTAAATATCGACTATTGTAAATTAATGGTGTGGAGATAAGATCGTCCCGTACGCTGTACGGTCAATATTTCTCGTGGTGAAACCAAATGCCATGCCAGCGATCAGAAGCTGGTTAGCGCTCAGAACGAGACCGTTGGAGAGGTATAATTAAGCGGGCAATTAACTCGGCTACCGGCTCGATCCAATTGATTTCGCAGTCGTTTGAGAGTGACACGAGAAGTGCAGATTTATACAGTGTTGAGGCATTAATGACATAAATAAATATCCGTTTTCACGCCGACGCCGAGCGAGACGAGAAGAGATTGTGATCGGTTCGTTCGCAATTAGCCGAGAGCATACCTAATCCGAGAATGTCTAGTTTCGAGACGTTAAATTGACGTTTTAAATGATTTTATCCAAACGTAATTGGACGCCAGCTGAAAAAGCGCGGCAATAAGTGATACCGCGATATTATTACCTTGTTAGTTAAAAACATGGACGCACAATTAATTAAAACGCGAAATGTTAAGTCATTGAATTTTATTGAATGTCGTTGTTAGTATTTTACATAATTTCATTTAATTTTTATAGTTATTTTGGCGAACATTGAGACTGGTAAATGCGTGTATTCCGAGTATTTTCAGTCACAAGCCGCTACAAGTATAATCGATAGTTAGCAGAAGGAAAAAAAACACGTAGGTGTAACAATCAATCAAGATGCATGTTTTAATTAATATAATCCCAAATGTTTATAAAAGTCGCCATTTTATTATTTTATTATTAAGATGCTGTGAAATAACAAAATAACAGCGGTAATAAAGAATAACACTTACCTACGGATATTTTAATAACGCTATTTTTGTTAAATATCATCTGCAGGGTGCCTAACAAATCTAGAAAATTACTTAATTAATTAAATAACTAAAAATCAAAGGTAAAGATAAAAAAATTAAAACGGATTTTTCATTTATCATAGTAACATATCCTGATGAAGACAACATTGTTGTCGAAACATGTTGATATTGTTTTAAATATAGTGGTTTTATACAAAGTAATAAGTTATTCATTTTATGAAAAATGATGCCACAAAATAAATTTGCGAAGTTTGAAGAAGTAAAACGGATTACTTTATTTTTATAATGGTTTATAATAATAATAATAATTGGATAATTTGTAAAGCGCCGTTTTTGTGAAAAATCACCTCAAGGGCGCTTTTCAATTTATTATAATAATAATAAATTTGGATAACTTATATAGCGCTGTTTTTGCGAAAAATCGCCTCAAAAGCGCTGTACAAATTAACATGGATTTTACATTAGAATTTACTTAACTTAGGAGGCTAGATAACAACTCGTCTTGCAGCTATCAAGCGCATGGATTATTGGAATTCTAGCCCCCCGATAAATTAAATAAAATATCTTTTTATATCTACGTATTTCAATTTACTTAACTATGTAGGGGGCTAGATAACCACTCGTCTTGCAGCTATCAAGCGCATGGATTGTTGGAATTCTAGCCCCCAAATAAGTTAAATAAAATATCTTTTTATAAGTACGTATTTTAATTTACTTAACTATGTAGGCTGCACAAATTAGCATGGATTTTACATTAGAATTTATTATGAATCCTAGGCTCTATCTAATTTTATTAGTTTCAAAAAATTATTTATATTTTGTTTCTACAAAAAATGTATTACTATAATTACATTATAATACACTCTTTGTACGACTACCAGGATACGGGCATAGGCCAATTATGAATGGAATTCGACAGAATATAAATAAATTGTAATGTGCTAAGTATGTAAAATTCATATTACAAAATGAAAACAAATCACTTTCCGTACACAGTTTTATAAAATTTTCAGTTTTCCTGACGAAGAAACCTATTTTGGCGATTGTAACCCTAAAGGAGTAGTTTTTGAAAAAACTTTCTTGGGAAGTTTGTAAAGTAAATAAAATTTGCTAGAATATAATACTAGAACTGTCTTTGTAGACCCAATAGTTTAGATTTCTTGCGGCTGCACGAAGGGTTGTGGGAACTGAACGCGTGCAGCTGCAGGAAGGCAGGATTAAAATGCTCATCAGTCTGCAGGCACTGTAGCGGGGCCTCTTGTGACAATATACCTGATGTTGAAGTAATAGATATCCCAGAGAAGGCGACGTTCTGTCCGATGTCGAAATGGAGGATGACTTGTGGGCACAAGACGGTAACGATTCGTCACCATCTCCTGATGGGGATATGCCATCCCAATACGTCGATCCAGATACGGACGAACCTCAACCGGGACCTTCCAAGAGGGCTAAATTAATTTAATTTTTTGATTTTGAATATTACTCAGTTTCCTTACAAATAAACTTATTAACTTTTGTTGTACTTATCTTTTTTAAATAAATAAAAAAAATGAAAAGAAAATACTTTGTTTTTTATCTTTTTTACTTCATTATTCGGAGCTTAGCTTAAACATCATCATCCCATCATAAAAATACAGAGCTTCGGTAGTATAATCAAAATTCATTCAGAACGACAGAATTGCAAAAAATTGCGAAGTTCGAAAAAGACGATAAACTTTGAAAGGCTTAATCTCGGAAACTATTAGGTCTACAGAGACAATTCTAGTATCATATTGTAGCAAATTTAGTTGACTTTAAAAACATTTTCTAAAAGTTTTTTCAAAAACTAGTCCTTTAGGGTTGTAATCGCCAAAATTTGAAAAAAAAAACGATTTTTTCGCGGTTTGCGGTCGAGGTCACAAACTTTGAAAGGCTTAATCTCAAAAACTATTGTGTTTACAGAAACAGTTCTAATATCATATTGTAGCAAATTTAGTCTACTTTAAAAACGTCCTAAAAAGGTTGTTTCAAAAACTAGTCCTTTAGGGTTATAATCGCCAAAATTTGAAAAAATAACGATTTTTTCGCAGTTTTTTCGATTTTTGACAAAGTTGCGTTCGGCGCTCGAGGTGAAAAACTTGGATCCAACATCATAAACAAGTCTGCAAAAAATCAGAACTACCGGATTTAACGCATACTACCCCATACATTCAGGCGACAAAGTTACTGGACTAACAGTACAAGATCAAAGAACAATACATATTCATTGATCAAATGCACCGTACATATAGTTTCGTAACAATGAACCGGTGGATGCAATTTTTAGACATAAATAGTTATAATGATTGTCTAGTGTGTAGTTAGAAGTAAGATTGTAGAAGTAATATACTGTACAGCGCCCTTGAGGTGATTTTTCACAAAAATGGCATTATAAAAATCATTCAAATATTATTCCTTATGGCAAAGTTAAAAGTGTGAATGCAGTTAAATAATGTTATTAAGCAGACATAAACACGCCCGTGTCGTTAACACGAAGGTATTACATAATCAATTTAGTGCAAGTGCTGGCTGCGTTTAATTTTGTTGACTAAGAGATTACAAGCTATATTGCAGCGGCACACGCTCGCTTTGGCTGGAGCACGGGCGGCAAGGGTTGTTTAATAAACACTGTTTATCTAGGCAAATTAAGGTAAATAACTCGAATGCCGGCAGGGGAGTAAACACGTGTTTTCGGCTTGATTAAAACAAGGGCTGGATATTAACTTCATTAAATAAAGATGGTGAATGGTGGATAATTGAATATGATACGTGGTTTTAATTATATCTAAGCAGATAGCAAGCAAAATATGAAATAATCTTCTTTGAAAAATATTTACTGTAAAGAAGGAAATCTGTGTTTCGAAGAAGGAAAAACTTTCAAACGGAAAGTTTTGACAACATGAATTTAGTCAAATAAATTCCAGATCACTACAACTATTTTCAGCAAACCAGCAGCCATTTTTACCATGAGTATAATATAAATATTATTAAATTGTTGCATTCGAAACTGCTCACGAATTACAGCTTCAGATGCACTTGAAAATGGACCGTAAATACTAAAAAACGACGAGGCGAAATGGTGTTTGTTGAAGGAGGGTGGTAATATGTGTAGGAAAAACAAGGTACGCAAGGAAAGGGGATAACCAATCAATTACCACTGTATCTCTGCAAAAGAATACACAGCATAATCACAACATAGCTATATAGATCTACCGCGGTACCTCGAAGTAATTATCGCCACAATAAAAGGTACAACAACAAAATAAGTACAAAACGATATTATTTACTTCCAAGATGGTCAAATACCTTATTTTAGTTTAAAAAAAAACGAGATTATGTACACGAAAAACACCAACAACTTGTTTCCATAGTAATTCCAAATCTTCTTTTATTTTTATTAATTTAAATTTTATCTTGACCAAGGAACCATTGGCTTCGAAACTAGTTGATAATTTTGATTAAATAAGTGGTGAATATAAAGCGATATATATTCATTTAATTAAAATGACGCCACAAAGTGAATTTGCGAACACCGATGAAAAAATTTAAAAAATCTTCGAAGGATTTGATGTTTAGAAAAATAAGATAAGCACCAATATTTTCAATAGTTTAATAAGAAAAAAAGTGGTCGCGGAGGGGTAGTACATACTAGTAGATTAATAAAAAGTTTTAACAAGGTAATTAATTACTTTTTATTGAAATATCCCAAGTTATTACACGAAAAATTATTAAAAAAGGCGGGGTGCAATCCAATTATTGCAATATTTACTTTAATTTCTGTTTAATTAATTAGCTTGTTAAGGTTTGCATAAATATCGTTAACGAATTATCTTTTCACGTATCTCAATTTAACGACGGATAATTTAAATATAAATCGCCCACTTAACGAACGATTCCAACTAAATTAACAAATCTATAAATTTCCCGGTACGATTTTCATAAAGATCGTCAATTTCAATAAATATGCGGTTATTCTTGTTGAAAGTGTGAAAATTAGTGGACCGACTCATTACGATGACGGGGACATAAATCATCATGACGTACATCAAAGCCCGGGGCTATTTTTAACGAAAACGTTAATAAACTAGGCAATAATAATATTAGTGTGTATAAATAAGGCGGTCTATGGCGATTGATGAATATTTAAAAACAATCGTTAGATAATATATAAATTACGAACTTTCACACACATAAACTTATTTTAAAATACGTAAAATACATTTTGCGTATTTTAAATGTTATAACTGTTATTAGCTTTACAGAAGAAAACAAAAATAACAAAGGCTTAAATAAAATTGTTAATAATAATTTTGACTGCACCTTTTTTGTTAAATGGGGACACTTCACAAAACAAGAAAATAGCCGAACCTTGAAAATATTTGGCTAGCTTAGTAAGTTTAAAGTAGGATTAATAAAATAGAAATATTTGTACATATTTCACAGAGTGTTTCTTTTTTACTATTATCTTCAACAATATTATTATTTCATTTACAAAAATTAGTTAATTTATAAACAAGCTCAAACACTGTGACAGTGTGCCTTCAGAAGGCGAAACAGCTGTCAACAGCGTAATAATAATTACACAGCTGAACTTGCTTATAAATATACCGGTTTTTATAAATTGAATAATAACATTATTGAATACATAAAAGAAAAACTTTAATAAAATGAGTTAAATAATAATACTAATTTTTGGATCTTTTCTATAGCCGCGGACATATGAATATATCTGGACCTGCCCTAAGTGATAAAAACGTATTATTTCCTCCTACCACATGGAGCCAGATGGAGCTCCTCCTTGGAGCCAACTCGCTCCATGGGGAGGGGAGAGAGCCTCGCTTGAATCTAAAATATGTGACGTCATCATTCTTGTCCTGAACAGCGCCGAAGTAACATCCATACATTTTTCGAAATAACACGCCAAAAACGGTAGCTTGTGCTATACATTTTACCCACATATTATATGGACATAGCGAATGTGGGCGGTTCTCCAGTGTGCCCGTCGCTGGTTACAGGGGTAAGTAAATTATTAAAAAACATTTGTAAAAGTGTCTTAACTAAACACGGCAACAAAATATTGCTATGTGAATTGGGGCGAATCTTTTCGGGGCGAGCATTTGGCCTTAGCAAATATGTTATTAACGTGGCAAGCAATTCGCGCTCCCATGTAAAAGGTCTATTCATTCAAAGCAGATTTTGCTTTTAAGAACTAAATGGTGATATTATAGTGCGAGATGCCTATATACTGTCAGATTAATTTTTTAACGAGTCACAGTCATTTTTCCTCTCTTCGCCCCCCATAGTTTGGTTTTACCCCTCATCTGTATGTTCTGGTCTATTGAATTCTGATGTCTATGTCTATAACACATTTTCGCAAGAAAATCACATTTTATACAATAATTTATACATTTAACCCATCACTTAGACTTACAACTTCGATTTATTATTAGTAGTTTATGCAAATAAAACTTGATAACAATAAATACTTTACAGAAGTCGAAAGATGTGAAACTATTTTCGACTCCTTTAAAATAGATTTGGTCTTGATTTTTTTCATATGTGTAGACCTACTAATATCGTGCAGCATATTTGTAATTACGAGAAATCCGTCTAAGGTAGAAAATGTTTAAGGATAGATTAATCAAAATTTCATCAAATAGAACATTCTGTTTTATAGAAAAAATTTATTGGCTAATTCCGGAAAATAGTTTTCAACTATTGTCGTATAACTAAACTTCGATGTTTGTTTGAGTAAAGTTATTTGAGTTTGAGTAATATTTATCGAATTCTCGCTATGAAACCTTTACGCAAGTATTTTAGCAACGATCAATAAAGCCGTGTTGGCGACACATTGGCGAAACTTTGATATCCGTCCAAACAACTTCTAACCCCGAAGTTTCTGATATCTAGTAATAATAATTATTATTTATTATATTTCGCAAGTGTTGGAGTCGGCCACGCCGCGAGAGCAACAATACTAAATAAACAATGGCGATATTCATAACAATTTAAAATATAATAACGATGCGGGGTCCAATTGAAACGTGTTTGAGGCCTTGTTAGGCTCCTGGCAATAGTGGCCATGGCGGGATGATTGGCTGAATCTTATGTATTTAATATTCGCATAAGTCTACCCGGAGAGCACAGGGTGGGCGGGGGTGAGGAGAGAAACCGGGCGGGTTATAACTAGTATGAAGTACAGCAGTATCTCGATTTACAGTTCGTGTTAACCAAGCCGAACCAAAAACCGACCGAAATGATTGTTTTAAAGATAAAAAATATGTACTCAGATAGGTTATTCCACAGATAAAAGAATTCCTTTTATCTGTGGGTTATTCTGTAAGTTTTGCGTTAGCCTAAACAGGCAATTCAATTAGTGTGCTTACTAGGTATTAAAGAAACGCTTGGAATTAAAAATAAGTGTGAGAATGATGGAACCAGTTGATAGCTGACATCGAACTATTTATATCTAAAATCAAAAAAGAATGTCTGTTGCGGGCGGGTGGCGTAG
The DNA here is from genome assembly GCA_917880885.1 of Limnephilus marmoratus. NCBI lineage: Eukaryota > Metazoa > Arthropoda > Insecta > Trichoptera > Limnephilidae > Limnephilus > Limnephilus marmoratus. The sequence goes on along the minus strand of OU862910.1, from coordinate 49,164,310 downwards.
ATATGATTTTATAGAAATCTTCAGTTTTATTCTGAGATTGAATATATTTTTTACACTTGACCTTTAAAATAAGAGGAAGGGTACTGTCTCCACAAGATTTTGAACTCAAAACAAAGAAGATTATGAAATAGTCGACATAATATCTATTATAGACAGATTTTAAAAAATTTTAATGTGTTTTTAGTTTAATCAGCAAAGGGCTGAAGGTATGTCTATCTCTAGAGTTGCTGGCATGGCCTAACCATTTTCGACTAATCTATCTATCTATCTATCTATCTATATAAATAAAAATGAATTGCCAAAATGTATGTACGCGCATAACTTACGAACGACTGCACCAAATTGGATAATTCTTTTTGCTTTGTGTTGTTTATTGTCAGGACAAGGTTTGTATAAAAGAAGCGGTGAGCTCTGGCATAGTGAAATTAGTATAAAAAAATTGTAATAGGTGACACGCGAGCTGTTTGAAAACTGAATGTACCGGGACTGAATGGGGTGAAGGGGGAACTCGGATAGTGGATTTCCGGGAGTGGAGGGAGTGGAACCCGGGAGGGGGAAGGGTAACCTGGGAGGGGGGAGGGTAACTTGGGAGGGGGGGTTCGCGGGACGGGGGAAGAGAGGGAGTGTAGTGGGGAAAGGGAAGGTGAAGGAGGCGGAGTGGGAACGCGAGAGGGGAAGAAACGCGGGAGAAGAAGGGGAGGCGGAAGGGGAACGGGACGAATGGGAAAGGATACGCAGGGAGAAACAATTTCTTTATTAAATGGCATAGCAACGCATGCCGGGAACCAGCTAGTTTCAAATAGATGTGAATTTAAGATAAGTACCTACCCATGTCTTGTGCAGACCTACCAATATCATGTAGCATATTTGTAATTACGAGTAATCAATCTAATCGTGATCTTCAACATCCACTTTGATAATTTAGTCAAACGAGCTTGTTCCGCGTACCGAAAGATCAATCACAGATTGTACTTTATATATATATACTATGCAAAAAAAATACTTGGATTAACCGGGAAATTATAGAGATATTTTTTCACCATTCAACCCTGTATATCGCGAGTCTACTGTAGGCTTTTGATTCATGCTCGCCCATTCCGCGGACTGACAGATCAAACGTCCCGCCCGCCGCGAGCCGAAAACCTTTCACAACACGTCAAAAGCTTAACTGGCCCAACCGACCAACTTGGCAACTAACTAGCAGCTAGCAACCACTAGCAATACCTGCACAGCCTACCGGGGCAATACATACAGCCTACTATTATCATACTGGCACGAAGTATCGGAGGATTCTCAGGAGTGCTATTCTAGTACACATCTGACGGGGTGACGGGCGGCGACTTCAAGAGAGGATTCTTAGCGGAATTAAAAGACGCGAGCAAAAAGCTGCATAAAAAGCGTAAAACACGGAGCAGGAAGGATTGACGGCGTTAATGAGATAAAAGTCGATGTATTGTATGAATCTCATCTTAGCAGTGGGTACCTATGTTATATATTATAGCGTTTAAATATGAAATAATCGCAAATAGTACAACAAGGATGTTCATACATCCACTGCAGCTCATAATCGCTGTAGAGCAGGAAATGTTTAATTGAGGGTTCTATTGACGACATACTAATATAAATTTATTTTAATAAGAGAGGGGAAATGGGTACCGCCGCCCCGGGAACCATATTGGATAACCAAAACCCCTGCTGTAGGTCGCCGTTAGGTAACTTAGCAGGGATGTCCGGGTTCATGAGGTCTGGTGACTAGGTATTGGTGGCGAGTGCGTTTGTCCACGTACTGCGTGGCGGGCTGGATCGGGAGACCTAATCTGCAGCCGGAATCTCTCGACCCATCACCTTGCACCGCAGTGGGAGAAATGGATTCACACGTCCGTCTCTCCTGGACACATTAACCCACAGATTCCAACGCCTCATACCTTTTCTTTCGCAGAACCCTATCTTCTTCATTTCCCTAAAAGGACCCTCTACACAGCATCCCCGAAGATGACACAGGCCCTGAGGGAAATGGTTTTTTTCTCAGGGCTTCTTGAGGGGAGAAAAATTGAGTTGAGAAAAAAGACAAGACAGAATATTTTCGTATTGTTTCAGAGACTTTCCAAAAAAATTGTGATAACTCGGGCGATAATACCTGCATATAAAACGTTGATTAGTTTTTATCCTTCTTACCGATGCAGCAAAATGATGGCAAAATTGGTATAATTAATAAAACCAACTTGACACTTACCTGAAACAAAAAAGAAAAACAACATTAAAAACATGTACTTTGCGAATAATTGCACCAACCATAGAACATCAGAATCTAAAATCTAAAAGAACAGAAGAATCACAAACAAGTTCAAATTAATAGATAAAGGTAACATGAGCGTGTTGTTGTCAGTAGTAATAAAGATTTAATGGAAAAGCTATGTAGTGTAACAGAGTCCAAGTATCGCATATCACACATTTATTAAAAAAAGATATTAATAACGACACTAACACCCAAAAGTCTAAATGTCAAAAGGCGTTGTCAACTCTGATAAAATTAACATCTGGCGTCTGGGTTCTGGAGCCACATACCTTCACACATTCTGGGTTCCCGGGACTCTGGCAGGTCATTAGGTCCATTCACTAATGGGATAACGAGGCACTGGAAACCTGATTTTGCACTAGGAATGTGTCAACTATTATATTTCTCAGTAAATCACCTTTTTCGATTGCCAAAAGAGCGGAAACTGGATTTAATAGTAAAAAAAATATTCTAACAGACAAATGACACTATTTCTGGAAGCGAGGCTTATCTGGGAGATAAGTATGATATAAATAAAACCAGTAAGGAACGTAAGGCATAATTTTGTACTCAGAATTTGTTACTATATATAAAATTTGTACAGCGTAGTTTTGAGCTACTTCACTTCAAGTGCGTTTTACTATAATAAACTTTAAAGAACAAGATAATTCTAATAAATCCAAAAAAAATATGAAGAAGAACAAATCCGTAGAGAAATAAAGAGGTAACAATCTGGGACAATCCAAGATCTCTTGTCTTACCGGGACAAACGCCTCGGCCATTGGTACCAACCAACTCGGCCATTGGGGTCATTTTTGTCGATTTTATATTTCAAATTCAGAATTAACAACATTATCTTCGACTACCTAATTTTTTCCATATTCTTGGCAGCTCCATTTTTAATGATAACAAAGTTCTAAAGAACCTGGATGGTGTCTCGGATAAATGTATCCGATTTTATTTATTTGGGACACCTATTGACTGATAATGGCGACATAGATAAACCAAGGAATGAATGCAAGACCTGCTTTTTCATTCGGAATGTGTTTAATTAACTAACTAACTAACCATCACGCCGTTTCCCCGCAGGGGTAGGCAGAGAGGACGGACCGACATTGTCTCATACATTCTCTTCTATTATTCTGACTTTTGACATGGCCCGACTCAAGTATTTGATTCACTTGATCGTGCCACGTCTTCCTCGGGCGTCCCCGACTTCTTCTACCATTCACATTCGCGTCGTATATTCTTCTTACACTACTTTCTTCGTTCATTCACTCTACATGCCCAAACCATCTGAGGGTCCCTTTCTTAATCTTACTCATTATGCTTACATCAGCCTTACATTCTTTGCGGATATCCACATTTCTCACACGATCATACATTGTTTAACACACATACGTCTCAGGGATCTCATTTCAACAGCATTCAGCTTACTTTCATCCTTCCTTTGCCAGTTCCATGCCTCACTGCCATACATCAGGGTAGGTACCAGGACTCCATTGTGGACTGCTAGCTTCGCTTCTTTTGACAGTTTTTTATTAGCGCCAACGGCATTCAGTCCACCATTAATGGAGTTACCGGCATTCACCCTTCTATCAATATCTCTATCAGCCTCATCTCTCATAAACATACTACCCAGATACACAAACTCATCCACTTGCTCCAAGTATTCATCATTCACAACTATGTTGCATACTGTTTTCGTGCTCTCTCTTTGTGTGTTTATGATCAAATAAATCACTTTATTGGGTTGTAGGCCAGTGCAATTAGCGTTTCGCGATCGGAATTATTCCGGTAGTCCCAATTTTTTTATATGTTTTAAACACTCATCTCGTGATGTAAAATCTGAGTTTTCGACCTTGGGTCACTTGAGCTTTCGCCGCCATTTTGAAAAAACCAACCGAAATCGCGCCAAAATCTAGTTTTCCTCAAATATCTCATTTCCGATAAAAATTTCGGCTAAAGTTGCTTTTCAAGTTTAGTAGAACATAAAATTACCTACAATTTTTACTTTAAAAATTTTCTTGTATCTCTAATAAATTTTGAGATATGCAGTCGTAAATATGTGTTTAATTTTATAAAAACAGCTAAATTGCTCGACTTGGTTTGGTTTTTTGTGTGTATCTCTTTTCCAGAACAATTTTGTGAAAAAATTATTGATATTAATTTTGTAGAGAATAAAATTTTATAAAAGACGTAGATTTAAAATTTCATAAAAGACTCAATGAGTATCCAGGTTCTAACACAAAAATTACACAAAAATTGGGTCAAAAATTGAATCAGAAGAAAAGTGTTTTAATCTTGGCATATCTTTATTATTCTTTTTTTTTAAACAATTATTGTTGTAATAACATGTAAAATACATAACAGCAACATTAACCACCAATGTGATCACAACATACAAATAAAAAAAATATTAATTAAGTTACATAGATGCCGTAAAAAAAAAGAAAAAAAAGTATTTTCTTTAAATTTATCACTTTTGACTAACGATGAAACTTACGGGCCCCGAACAACTTCAATATAGTCTTCCTATGTCTCATCAGCCGTATATGTGGTGACTGGCACACCAAATTCCTCGTCATCATCATGAACGAAGGCTTCCACAGCATTCTGGCAGCACAGAGCTGCCATTACAGTGAATACAGAGTAGGGAGCATTTCGAACCCGACTTTCTACATGTGCACTTTCCAGCGCAACCTTGTTTGCATTGGCATGAAATAAAGTTCAGCAACGCCTGAGGTGCAGCCTCCTTCAGCATTGGTACTGGAGTTAGTTACCCAACAGCATCTTTCTTCCATCCCCATTCAGTTGGATCTTTATGGTGACCAAGCCAAGTTTGCACTTGCAAGTATGTTCTTAAAGCATGTTGCTGGACTGCATCTTTGGTGGGTGGTAGCCTGGATAAATTGAATTTGTTCTTTTTCACCCCCTTGACAAAAAGAATGTACCTACCTTAAATTTTCCAAATTTGATTTCTCATTGCCGCCATACAAAAGTGCAAAGAATTGTTCGGCAGCCAAAGTGATTGTTTCTCGCTTTGCTTTTGGATCTTGAAATACACGAACAAGTTCATTCACTGTTTTTGCCTTGACCGAACGGAGTACCAATTGTGTCGCAGCCACTTATGGCATGAATGAATAAAATGTTTTCTACTATTTCAATGTGTTTAAAACATTTGTTGGAGTACAACGCGTTAAGTGATTTACCTTTACCGACTTTTTGATAATATACGTTTGAAGGTGAGAGAGCTGTGATGAGTACCAACAGGTCGATATCCTGACCAACGATTATGACTGCATCATGTTGAGATGACAACGAGTTTGCTGTGGTCATTATGAGAACGTCAGCATCCTCTTCAGCTTGTACTGTCGTTATTTGCGATCGTTCACATGAGGCTCTGAGTAGGGAAATAAAACGGGACTTATTCTTCTCATTTCCCAGAAACTTTTCCTGTGACACTTGTGGGTGAGTGGTTTCATAAAACAAAACTTCAGCAGAAGTTGTAACTCTGGCACGCCGTGCTCTTTCCACCCCCTTGGTGCTTTTCTTTTCAACCGAATCTGGGTATCCATCGAATACCACTACCGCATGGCTCCATAATGATTTTGTACATACCTGACATATTGCTGAAAAATGATTGAAAAAGGTTGTGAACGACCCCATACTTTACAACTTTACAACTTTGTGCAGTAAATATCCCCCATCAACTACGTGTATTTTACTGCCTCCCAGTTCTAAGTTATTTGGTAGAGGATTGAACGATGAGTAAAATATGGATTTGGTTCCTTTGCGCATGCCTTCCTCTGAGAAAAGAGACAGTGGGACCGGAGATAGTTCATATAGGAAATATTCTTTAAGTTCAATTTCAGACTTTTTGGCAATACACATACGATGGAATAGCATTAATGGATCTATTGTCATAGTCACACCCTGATTTTTTATGCTGCTGGTCACCGCTGCAAGAGAAACTATCGCATCCTTACATTTTAAGTGTAGGTTTCCAAAGTTCTGGTTGACGACTTTAGACATAGCAAATTTTCCCATCTTTTCAGCCATGTGACAAGTTACTTTGCTATCCCCGACAATGCCACTGCTTATAGACATAATCATGTTTGTTTTAGGAAATGGTTCATGGCAAGAAAACCAATCAATGAGAGTTTGAACGTCTTTGTCATCCCTCTTAATTCGTGTAGGCCTCATCTCTACATGTTGCTCTGACGTTCCTGATTCAACTCCACAGAATGACTCAATACCCTCACAAATAGTATGCAGATAAACAAATCCAGCAGTCCAACGAAGAATAGAACTGTTTGTGATTCCTCGTCCTTGGGTCAAACCTCTAGATGTTTTCATCGATCTCATCAGTAAAGAAACCCTCTTTGGTAAATCTTTCATATTCTATTGGATCCATCTTATCTTTCAATGTCAACATATCTTGGAGATACAGATGTGCACTTTTGGCATAATTAAAGTGGGCGGCTGCGTGAAAAAAAGGTATCATTTTTTGGACCGTTGCAAGATGGAGCTCCCAATTTCCAGCACGTTCCGCTTCAATATACAGCTCAATCAGTGTAGTCATCTGGAAGTACTGAACCCACAACTGGGAAGTAGGTCCGTTTTCTTTTAAAATGTTCAGTACATCAATCAGGGACTGGCGGCTATAGAGTATTTGTGAGAAAAAAAAAACAAATTCCATACAAAAATAACCGATTTCCATAGAAATAACTTCTAAAATATTATTTTTGTTTATTATTTTTGTTTGTATTTAAAAAGATCTAAATTATATCAAAAAAAATTATCTAAGAAGCTATACCACACTTTTGGATCTGACGACCTGAATTTAGAACTAAATGTAACTCTAAAGGAGCAGAGTTGGCAACACTGATGGCCCGTCCTGGAGTGGCTAATTGGTGGCAACTACAGGGAACCGCGGGGGAGGGGGGAGGGGGGACCCCCCACTCTCTTTTATTTGTTATAATATGTTAAAAATATTACAATATATTAAAATGTAATGTAAACAAAAATCGTATAACATGGTAATAAATCGTGATAAATTTTCTGTTTTCACTCCGATATTTGTTTATACTTTATATAAGTAAAAAAAAATTACAAAAAAAATAAAAATTACAGGTCTTTTTAGAAATTTTATTTTCTACAAAATTGATATCAATAATTTTTTCACAAAATTGTACTGGAAAAAAGATACGCACAAAAAACTAAACCATATCGAGCAATTTACCTGTTTTTATAAAATTATACACATATTTACGACTGCATATCTCAATATTTATTAGAGATAGAATAAAACTATTTAAATAAAAATTGTAGGTAATTTTATGTTCTACTAAACTTGTAAAGCAACTTTAGCCAAAATTTTTATTGGAATCGAGATATTTGAGGAAAACTAGATTTTGGCTCGATTTCGGCTAGTTTTTTCAAAATGGCGGCGAAAGCTCAAGTGACCCAAGGTCGAAAACTCAGATTTTTCATCAGGAGATGAGTATATAAAACATATAAAAAAATTGGGACTACCGGAATAATTCCGATCGCGACCCCCTTTTTTGCGCTAATTGCACTGGCCTATTGTCAGAGGAAGGAAAACTGGGAAAATTGTAAAAAATTACACTGACAGACAAGCGATAGGATTTCTGGAATCGTAGGTACTCAGAGAGGTGCATAAGTTCTACTATTAAATTTTATTTGAGTTCTATATACAAGTGCGATAGAACAAAAAGTCACCATGAAAGCAAGATAATATACTAATATATGAGTCAACTTATATTTCTAAGAAAATCACTGTTTCAGAATCAATAAAAAATAGACAGAAAAACAATATTTTTTGTGGAATCGAAACTATTCAGGGTGCGTTAAAAATAAACACAGTAATGTGTTTCGTATGGTATGTAAACCTACTTGATTATTATTTTAATATTTTACAATACAAGTCGTTAAATATTTTTATCGGCTGAATAGAAGTCATAAACTTTGACACGATATAAAAACGTATTTTTATGGTGTTTTCTTATAAATTATGTGGTAATAAAAATAACAAATAAAATAAATACCTGAATAATTATTATGACTAGCAAATAATAATAATAATAAATTAGATAATTTATAAAGCGCAGTTTTTGTGAAAAATCACCTCAAGGGCGCTGTACAATTTATTAGGAATGCTTAGGTTCTAACTGATTTTACTATTTACAAATGGATACAGAAACATACTTACCTGGCAGGTCACTTCCGATAAACACACTTTAATTATAAGTTTATGCTTGGAGAAGATACGGCTTTGCACGCGGAGGACATTACAGTTAACACACTGGACATTGCATGATTTTACATTATTTGCTACCCTCATCGCTGTTAGTATTACATTTGTGAATAGATTAGTGGCAAAAGTAGAGTTGGTATTTATTTTAAAATACTGGAGAATTTAGGACTATTGGAGATTAGTGGCAAAAGTACAGTTGATATTTATTTTAAAATACTGGAGAATTTCGGAATCTTTAGGGCTGGAGAATGTTCATGAAATGACCTTCACAAACGCTTACATTTTTTCTTTTTTCTACGTTTTTACAGGTTACTTATTTACGGTGTCGCGGGCATTGAAAGTGAAGGTGAGAGATTTTGAGTTTATGGATACGACTGTCTGAAAAGGTGAGTTTTAAGTCTAGCTCTAAATTCCGCCGCGTCTGTGATCATTCTTAAGTCATGTGGCAGTCCATTCCAGGCTTTAGGTCCTGACACTCCGAAAGCAAAGAGTCTTTACATTCAATTTCATTTAAATATATTCAAATAATTTCATTAATATATCAGATTTGTTCTTCACATGTCTGGTTTGATGAATCGATATAAAGATAAAAAGGGTGTGACAACAATGTTAAAAAAAAAAACACATTTAGAGATAACAATAAGACTACAAAGGATAAATACTCTGAAAGCTCTGATCTGGAGCTTTTAACAGTTGGATTTGGGTTGTAGTTCGTTCGCAAGGGACGTAGTACAATCTGATTAATGTAACCCTTCGTGAGAAGATCCATAGAACTACACCATTGTCTAGAGTGGTAGTTGTGCTCAATTCGAAAAAACAAGATCCATAGAACTAGTATATGGAACTAAAGTGGAAGTTGTATTTAGTAAAACGCGATAAAATCTATAGAACTATTTTAGTGTAATGTAGCTAGAGAGTAAGTATTTGTGTTAAGAGGAACAGTTGAGCATTTTTCATACAAAACTCAATTTTGTATTTGAGGCCAAAATGCTCAACCAAACAATGTAGCAAATATTTAGTACGGGTTTTAGCAATTTTAATTATTTGTATTTTTAAATATAAAATGTAAGCCATTCTAGAATATTATTTATACATGATTTTAGGAGCAACTTTGGAAATTATTTTTGAGGAAATGGCCAATTTAAAAAAATAATAATAATTTAGCTCAACATACCTACGACAATATAATAAAATATAAAATAATTAAAAAAGCGTTCTGGCGGATTAAATTTAAATTACAAACGATAGATTAACGTTGGAATAAAAAAATTTATCGCATCTATATAAATTTAAATTTCGACCCAAAAAAGCCTTAGGTTCCGTAGAGCAAGACTATGTTTTTTAATAATTAATATTAACTCAAAATTTTCAAAGTTGCCTTTAAAGCAGTCTAAAGTCATCCAACATTTATTTCTTCAATGGCCCACATTTTATAATTTCAAAAACAAATAAATAAAACAGCTTGTAAAAAAATTATGTTTTTTGTTTTTAATTATTCAGTTTGTTTATATATTTTGACCTCAAATCAAAAATATAATTTTGTTTGGAAGGCTGCGCAGTCATTCCTCTTAAGTTCGTAAAACAAGACCCATAAAACTATTAATACCTATAACTAGAGTGGTAGTCGTGTTCGTTCAAGATCCACGGAATTACGTCCGTAGGTAGAGCGGTTGTCAGTTGGGCACACGGCCGGGCGGTCAAGATGAAGGCGATTCCTCACGCCAATTTCATCGACCCGTGAAGACCGCCCCCTTTCGGCGGTGGCCGGCAATCACGGCATCAACCGGCTGACGGATGATTGCACTCGCTCTGCAAGGTCTCCAGTCCGGGACTGTACCCATGCCGACACAGATGGTTCACGCCGAAACCGAGTAGGAGGAGATTCCAACACTACATTACATCCATGGGAGTTTATCAGAGGATACAAGGTCCGCAAAAGCTCTGTCATTGAATAAAATTTCATGTACGGTGAACTGCTATGAGAAGGTCTCGTTAAATATAAGCCAAACACTAAACAGATAACACACTATATGTAGAAATGCCTTCCATGTAGATTAGAATGGAGACCGATGTCGCCACTGACTTAATAAGCCTAAACAATTTTCTACCAACTTAGAAAGACTACCTACATAATTATATTACAATATAATAAAGGTTTCCTTACACACAACACACAAGACGGAAAGAAAATAATAGACTAAAAATAATGAACAAATCAAAAACACTGAACTGTTTACTGTAAAGACATCCAAATATCATAAAACAATGTACCCAGATCAAGCGTAGGTACATATTTAAAGAAAAATGTTAAAACTTTGTGTGTAATAAATATGATCGCGAAAAACACCCACCATTGCATGTCTTGTGTTGTTATTGATTCCATGAAGGTAAGAAATTTGAGACTAATTTAACCATAGTTTTAAGTTATTTTATAACTTTATAGTGTGCCGATGATGTGATTTTTCTCAAGCGTAGGACTGTAAAAATATAGTATCGTTGATATTATTATCAGACGATGAATGATAAGTTAGAATAATAAGATGAAAGTAGTAAATACGCACCCTTGAGATGTTTTTTTTTTCACGACAACCGGTGCCATACAAAACATCCAACCTTTACGGTAGAATAGAGTTGGTGACGGTATATCCTCTCTCCCTACCCACGAAGTGAACAGTGTGATTGTAATAACAGTCATAATAGAGTATTTGCATCTCCACGTGCAAAGAAGCAAAGTTTTATCGACAATGCTTTCACTTTTAGTGCCACGCACGTTTCACAAAGGTTAGACCTACTACCACCTAACAACCTGATAGGAGGTAGCAGGTCAACTACAAATTTCGGTAGAATTTTACACATGGCATAAATTAATTTTCCAAAATATCATAAAGAACGTATGTTTCAACTAATGGAATTTTACACCATAGAATAGCACGATTAACTGAGAGATTTCCTGATTTTGAGAGCTAGAGGAACGACAGTTGAGATGGTATGGGCACATACGACGGAGACCATCAGGCCACACAGTGAAGCAGCCAATGTCTATGGAGCTTCATCGACAGTCATCCAGAGGAAGACCAAAGAACTCCTGGATGATTCAATGCTCCAAAACACTTTAGAGAAACGCCCTGGATGAATACTCAGAACCGAAGAAACTACAACCTTAGAACGAGAAGAGCTGACACCAACAGCCTACCTAGGCAATGAGTTGGGGCAGCGCAAGGAAGAAGAAGAAAGCGAGATTTCCAATATCTACCTACAATAAAAATCTAATGTTATTTTGTTTGTTTTGTTATAACACACTTTATACAAGACATGGCATTCCATGTTTTAATCAGATGAAATAATAAACATAATTTTTATTGGTGGTAATGCTATACCGCTGGCCGATCTTTAAAAAAATTGAAATATTGTGATCTTTATCGAGTGCTAGAGAATTCGCACTTTGGTCTAGAGCGGCACTTTTTATGATTGGATCTCGCAGATTACATCCGCGGCAATCCATCACAGTTGATTGAAATTTGAATACCTCCTTCACTTTCAATAGGGGCTATTCTAAAACGATTATTCCTTCAACGGGCGAGTTAAACTTAAAAACAAAAATTATACAGTTTTGAGTTACAAGAAAAATTTGTTTTTAATGAGGAGTCATCGAATAAATATCGTGGTTAACTATTTTTATTGATTTAAATAGGCTAGCTACAATAATGTTTTATTTGAAATCGTGATACTAGATTTGGATTGAAAAAAAAGAATGTTGTTTTATGGTTAAATGAAAAATTTAAAGCTAATTGCGAAATAAAAAAATATGTTCGTTGACCTTTACAGTCCAGTCAGAAAAAATATGAAAAATTTTATGATACCAGAGCTCACAGATCGAGAGTTTTAGCTTCCAAACAGATTTCAGTTATTACAGATAATATATATATTTTATAAAAGTGGTGTTTACAAAGTTATTGTTTTATTTAAAATATACATTTTTTTGTATTATATTTGAACATAAAAGTACACTTAAATTAAAAGAAAGGTTTGACAGTTCAATAAAGAGACTTCCCGTTTTAGGACAATCAAATTGCATAGTTTAGTTCACGTTAGATAGCTCGCAATATATTACAGATAAATAATAATAAAATACAGTGGTAATACATACAATACAATAAAATAACAAAACCAAATATTTACAATTATATGGTGCCATAAATTAATCGGTTCCATGACACCTCACACCAACAAAATGCCATTTCAACACTCCTTTTGAAAAGTCATTAAGGCTCTGCAACCGGGCCCGAAAAGAAGATGAAGAGATACGAAATTACGAATGTTAGAGGAGAGCGCTAACATTTGCAGCGACAAAATCGATGCGAAAATTGCAAAAATGTTTAATAAAACACGACTCATTTAAAATAGAGCAAAAATCTCGCGGGCATTATCTCAAACAGCATTTAAAGAAACACTGAATTTTTTCATACATAACTTGTAAAATAACTGAAACAAACGTGTTAATAATAATTTTTGGAGCATACTTTGCGATTTTTTTCTATCGTGGGAATTTTATATAATTTGCGTTTCGGCGCGGGCAACGTCTAGATATTATCTTCAAGAATAACATATATTTTTTTAAGAGCTTTAAAACTTACCGTGTTTAAGGGAAATATGTAATAAATCGGTACAAATCTGGGTTGCGGGCCCTTAAAAGTAATGAATTCCTCACAACCTAACCCGACGTAAACTATTTAACCTAATATTTTTTTCATCACTTCTAATGACTTTTCTTGAGTTGGCCTAAATAATAAGTTGTTGAAAATAATAGCGCAATTATTAAAGGAATATCTAATAATATTACATACCTAATAGTGTTAAGGCGAGACATAACCACGTTTAACGTACAACGCCTTTAAAAAATTGTAATACGTTGTACAACTAAAGTTAGCGGTGAGCAGCAGATTCATTTAGAAACATCTTAAATATTAAGTAACACGTTCTTCAGAATTAATTAAAATGAACCCGGTGGAAAGGTCGTATCTCCAGGCCTGTTAGGGTGAATTCGATCATACGTCCGTCCAAGACGCGCGCCGGGCCGCGGACGCATATTTGTTTACACGCTTTCTTCACTTACAACGTTAAGATTATTTTTCTTCTTCTTCTTTTCTTTGACAGGGCAAATTCGACAGTAGGTCCGTCCATTACACGGGTCGCAATTTGTTTACACGGCTTCTTTACTTACGTCATTATGATTCTGAATATATTTTAGGGTATAGTGTCGTTTTCTTCTTTGCCTTCTTAGTTCGAGTCTTTAAAATCAACACCATAAAAGGAAATTGCCCAATTTATCTCAATTGCAATAACATATAAACTACATTTGATCAGACCCGACAGCAACGAGTTTTTTTTTATAGATCCCACATGGTATAATGTATTTATACGATTCGGGTGACAGCTGTATACCGAAATTAATTACCAGAGATCATCTGAACGCCGAGAGGTTAAATGCTTAACTACAATCACAATCAATACGCAAAGACAAAGAAGTAACAGAGAATAGAGTCGGTATTTCTCTTTGACTATCGTAAGGCAAAAGACAAATGAGAAAGCGTGTCACAATAACATGTTTTCCTTCATACAACGATCGGATTCAATACTCAGCCAAAGGATTTGCTTATTGGACAGGTATAAATTACACCTATTTTCAATGCGAAGATTGCGTAAAGCGTCTCCAGCGACACTATTCAAAACGAAGTGATAAAGTAAAACGTTGACACTGTCAGACTGTAGTCATAAACAAAAACGCAGCTATGTATATTTTGTAGGTGTAAGACAAAAATCACAAATTGTTTGACTAAACATGATGAAATGTTCACTATAAAATTTCGAACCCCCATAAATCGCGAAATAATAAATGCGTTTTTTTTAAATATTAGCATTTTTTATAATAAATAGGATTCAGTTTATTAGTTTAAGTTTTTTTTCGTTTCAACCCACCCCTTCCCTTATCCCAGCAATTAAGGCAGATTTTAAAAAATATTTTTCATGAAATTTTGCACACCTGACCTTCAAAATTAGTTTAAAAATAATTTCTAATTCTGATTTGGAAAAACTCTGCGAAAAGCCCTGGCAACGCCAGGGACGTCTAGTTATTTATAAAAGAAGTAGATTCGAAAACACAGTACATATTGTACGGAAACATATGCCTAAATGGGCTAGATAATTATTTTTTAATTCATAAAACCAATGTTTAACCGAATAAATATAAAATAACTGAAAACACGACTAATATGCCTACTGTGATCATGGTTCATGAAAGGTATGTTTAAAAAAGAAATATCGCACATCCCGTAGGAAATGCGTCGTAAGTCAAAAAAAGTTGGTTTTACGGGAGAGCGAAAACAAATTAATGAATGATGAACAATTGGTCCCGTCGAAAAGAGATCTAGCGATCTCTTGCGGAGATGGCGAAATGGGTTTGTAATGGAGCATAGATAATCACAATCCCTTTACTTTTCAGAGATAAAACGTAAAGATTATAATTTAAGAATCAAAATCCGAAACAATGATCTAAATAATTTTATTTTTCATGTGATATTTGCTAATAGCTGCCTCTTTGCTTATGACGGCAGTATACTGCCCTTTCTTTTTATTCGGTGAAATTATCCAAGTGTTGTCGATTCTTTATCAGGCGTTAACAAATAAAGCGAGCTTGAGAATAATTAGAACGTTGCCAGATAAAAAGTTAAGTCATAAATTATCGTCGATTCCATAGAAATCGTACTGATAAAGAGCTCGTACGGCAAATTACATTTAAAACGGATTAAGGTATTATAATATAAGTTTACAAAGAGGTTCCTACGGTCTTAAATTTGGATTAGCGCAACAGCTGCTAGCAAATGTTTAATGTTAGGCCCGCCGGTTTCTGTTTCTTTCTCACGAAAATTTTAGACGAAGGTTTTTTTTTCTAAATTTACAAACACATGACTTGGGAATATTATTGCCGACTTGAAAGAATTATTGGATTAGGATGTTTTCAGGCGGAACGTGATGAAACAATGATGGAGTAATGAAAAAAATATTATTATTTATTGTTGTGTTGAAACAGGTCACTGCTATTCATCAAATTAAAATGTAGGCATAAATTTTTATATTAATTTTGGACAAGTAACACTGGTGTCCACTCATCGCAGGAGTGGAGGAACCTTGTCCACCATGGAAATTGGAGTAGGAGTCACGATTCTCATCAATGAGGAACCAACTTAAAAAGAAGATAATTGGGCAATAGAACTATAATTTAATAATAATATTCGGATGATTTGCATAGCGCCGTTTTTGTGAAAAATCACAGCAGGGGCGCTGTAAAAACTTGCAATATATTTCTACAATTCTGCTTCCAACTACAAACTAGACAAACCATTATAACAACTTATGAGTAAAAATTGCATCCAACGGTTCGTCGATCATTGATACAAACCAATATGTGCAATGGCAGCCGGGGTAGTCTAGCTGTAAGGCTCTTGACTCGTAATCCGAAGGTCGCGGGAACGAATCCCGGCGTGGCAAATAAATTTTATTTGATTATGATTTTTATAATGCCGTTTTTGTGAAAAATCACGTCAAGGGCGCTGTACAGTATATTACTTCTACAATCTTACTTCTAACTACACACTAGACAATCATTATAACTATTTATGTCTAAAAATTGCATCCACCGGTTCATTGTTACGAAACTATATGTACGGTGCATTTGATCAATGAATATGTATTGTTCTTTGATCTTGTACTGTTAGTCCAGTAACTTTGTCGCCTGAATGTATGGGGTAGTATGCGTTAAATCCGGTAGTTCTGATTTTTTGCAGACTTGTTTATGATGTTGGATCCAAGTTTTTCACCTCGAGCGCCGAACGCAACTTTGTCAAAAATCGAAAAAACTGCGAAAAAATCGTTATTTTTTCAAATTTTGGCGATTATAACCCTAAAGGACTAGTTTTTGAAACAACCTTTTTAGGACGTTTTTAAAGTAGACTAAATTTGCTACAATATGATATTAGAACTGTTTCTGTAAACACAATAGTTTTTGAGATTAGCCTTTCAAAGTTTGTGACCTCGAGCGCAAACCGCGAAAAAATCGTTTTTTTTTTCAAATTTTGGCGATTACAACCCTAAAGGACTAGTTTTTGAAAAAACTTTTAGAAAATGTTTTTAAAGTCAACTAAATTTGCTACAATATGATACTAGAATTGTCTCTGTAGACCTAATAGTTTCCGAGATTAAGCCTTTCAAAGTTTATCGTCTTTTTCGAACTTCGCAATTTTTTGCAATTCTGTCGTTCTGAATGAATTTTGATTATACTACCGAAGCTCTGTATTTTTATGATGGGATGATGATGTTTAAGCTAAGCTCCGAATAATGAAGTAAAAAAGATAAAAAACAAAGTATTTTCTTTTCATTTTTTTTATTTATTTAAAAAAGATAAGTACAACAAAAGTTAATAAGTTTATTTGTAAGGAAACTGAGTAATATTCAAAATCAAAAAATTAAATTAATTTAGCCCTCTTGGAAGGTCCCGGTTGAGGTTCGTCCGTATCTGGATCGACGTATTGGGATGGCATATCCCCATTAGGAGATGGTGACGAATCGTTACCGTCTTGTGCCCACAAGTCATCCTCCATTTCGACATCGGACAGATCGTCGCCTTCTCTGGGATATCTATTACTTCAACATCAGGTATATTGTCACAAGAGGCCCCGCTACAGTTCCTGCAGACTGATGAGCATTTTAATCCTGCCTTCCTGCAGCTGCACGCGTTCAGTTCCCACAACCCTTCGTGCAGCCGCAAGAAATCTAAACTATTGGGTCTACAAAGACAGTTCTAGTATTGTATTCTAGCAAATTTTATTTACTTTACAAACTTCCTAAGAAAGTTTTTTCAAAAACTACTCCTTTAGGGTTACAATCGCCAAAATAGGTTTCTTCGTCAGGAAAACTGAAAATTTTATAAAACGGTGTACGGAAAGTGATTTGTTTTCATTTTGTAATATGAATTTTACATACTTAGCACATTACAATTTATTTATATTCTGTCGAATTCCATTCATAATTGGCTTATGCCCGTATCCTGGTAGTCGTACAAAGAGTGTATTATAATGTAATTATAGTAATACATTTTTTGTAGAAACAAAATATAAATAATTTTTTGAAACTAATAAAATTAGATAGAGCCTAGGATTCATAATAAATTCTAATGTAAAATCCATGCTAATTTGTGCAGCCTACATAGTTAAGTAAATTAAAATACGTACTTATAAAAAGATATTTTATTTAACTTATTTGGGGGCTAGAATTCCAACAATCCATGCGCTTGATAGCTGCAAGACGAGTGGTTATCTAGCCCCCTACATAGTTAAGTAAATTGAAATACGTAGATATAAAAAGATATTTTATTTAATTTATCGGGGGGCTAGAATTCCAATAATCCATGCGCTTGATAGCTGCAAGACGAGTTGTTATCTAGCCTCCTAAGTTAAGTAAATTCTAATGTAAAATCCATGCTAATTTGTACAGCGCTTTTGAGGCGATTTTTCGCAAAAACAGCGCTATATAAGTTATCCAAATTTATTATTATTATTATTAGCATATTTGTGGCACGTTCCAGAGTGGAATATACTTAAGCGGTTTTTCACTAAGCCGACTGCACGTATAAATGTGTCGTATTTTGGTCTTACCGCATACTCCTTCGAAGAGTCGAAATTATTGTTAGTAAAAATATTTTTACATCGAATATTCAATCGAGATGCCTTCAGATATCGCCCTGGTTTAAGACCACCATTCAGAATTGAAAATTGAAACGTTGCTTGAAATGGCATTAGCCGTTTTTGGTGACCAGATCTGAATAGCCAGGTACTTCCCCACCTTGCTCTTCCCTATATATCCTTCCTCTTCCCTATCTCCTTCGGCTCCCCACTACCTTCAGCCTCACAACTTACCCCAATTGGGGATGCCATAGTATCACTGGTTCCAGACGGGAGGAGTTGGTGACTCTTGTGAGGTATTCATGTAAAAAAAAAATATATATTTGAACAATGAACGTGAAGCTGCGTAAAAATGGGTATACTATATTGTATCTTTAATACTCTGTAAAGGCAGAAAATGTCCAGGACTATACTTACCTGGAAAGTTACTCGAGTCACAATTTATTTAACCCTTGTTTGTTTATTGAACATATTTTGTAGTAGGTGTAAACAAAAAGAAGTCTTCTCGGTCACCATATTTTTTACAAAAACTCCACACAGTAGGTCCTGATGAAAATAATTTCCCTCGGGGCCTACGTCATCTATCAAGATGCTGTGTGGAGGGAGTATGGGGAGTGGTAAATATCTACAAAATTTTACACAACTGATAATAATTCAGAGGAACACAATAGGCAGGTAGAAGAAGACGTTGTATTTCAAGACTTGGAAACACAATATGTGACTGGTAGGAGCTATGATATAGATCTCCGAAAAGAAGAACAATTTTACTATCAAGTTTTTAGGAGTGGAATATTTACATAATTTTAGGTACGTTCAAATTAAAAATAATTATGCTTTGCCAACATTGTAAGTAATTGGATAATTACTTGGCATGTATGCAAATAAGCTTTAAAACGCTATAAAATATTATGGAAATGGCGGAGACGCGTAATGACAGAAAAATGCTAAGGCAGGGTCGTTTTCGACCCAGCCCGCCTCGGAGCAAATTAGTCAGAATGGCTACTGGTAGAGGACCTGCGAAGCCCGCAGCCGCCGATGGCATGTTGATATTCTGAGGAGAAACAATCAATATGGACTGGGGCAAGACGGGCAAAAACAAAATAAACAAGAAGATAATTGAATGTTTATTTAATGCAGGTAAAAAAAAAACAAAAGCCTCCGCAGCCTCCTGCCAATTATAGGCGGCGTATAAATTTACTCAAATTTAATAACACGTTACGGCACGCCATGATCTGTTCGGGCAATCACGACTGCGGTGAAGGGGTCAACTACGGACTTAACAAGACAAGGCATACCGCTGATAGCTACGTTGTAAATTGTAACCTCTCTTTCTATTCCACGCGTCGTTCATGATGAAGAGAGAGCAGGTAACAACGGGCTATCAGCGGCAGAACAAGGCACACCGCTGATAGAATCATTGTAACTTCTCTTTCTATCACATGCATTGTTTATGAGAAAGAAAGGGAAGGTCACAAGGGAGCTCTCAGCGGCAGGGCCGTACGAGACTATGAGCAGTGAGCACTGCACGGGCTATAACGGTAAGAAAACATACAAATCGGTGTTGTGTAAATTGTGAACATGATTGAAATTATTATTTTTATTATTATTGGTATTAAAGCCGAATAACTTTACAATCATAAAAGTATAAATAATTTAGGTATTGTTTATGATTTGCGTCCTAGTTGCGAAACAAATTTCACGAATCCTACGACCCTTAAATATAGTTATTTTTTGGTGTAGGCAGATGAAGAAAGAATTTTTAAAATATGTATTATATTAAAACTATTGAATCCGATTTAGAGTAGATTATTATTAAATAATATCTCAAATAATCTCAACCACAAATCAGAAAATCTATGTAGGTATTACCTAATATAGTAAAAACTCTCAAACGGTGTCTATAGCGTCATGAGACAGCTCTTTCTGACAACAAATTCTTGATTAACTTGCATCTCAATTTCCAGAATGGAGCTTTGAAACAGTCGTTTAACCGTTTAAAAAAAGGTTCTACTTATACATGTGAACACTCCAGTTATAAAAATTCAGTTTATACAAATAGCTACCAACATAAAATTACCAAAACCAAAAGTCAAAAGATACACTGTACAAACATAAAAATACAAAATTATATAAAAGCTCACTCAAATTATGAGCAATAATACACAAAGGGATAAGAGATACAAGGTATACATAGAGAGACACAAGTGATGCACAGGAAATAGAATTGGCTATATTTTGAAGACATTTTTTCCTGAATCAGTGTAAATTATCGACGATAATGTCTACTTCAGCACACTCTATTATTGTATATATTTTTATCCCATCAATTTATGGATATTTACATTGCTTCATTGAAAACGAAGTAAGCTTTCTGCTAAACGCATAATTAAGCCGTATTTGCCAGGCGGTCGTACATCAGTTGAAAAGAAAAAATAAAATTGATAATTTTATAACAATTTAGGCCACACCGATCAGAGATTCCGAGAAGGAAATAAGGCAAGGGAAAATCAAAGGGTGCTTTGTAAACAGACGTCTTGTCTCCTTTAACCGCATCTGTTGACAGGTAGTTAGAGGAAGACAGCTGGAAGCTGTATTGCCTAACGACTTGGTATTCAAAATTACACCGTTTAACGGGTGATTATACATTCTGTACAGTTAGCGCTCGCTTATTTATGTTGTGATAATCGGCCTGGCTTCGTGGGCCTTGCTATAACGAGGTTCCATGTTTATTTAACCCGATCCGCAAATCACGAAGTAGACACTATTATCCGAACAACAAATTGTGATGGTAATTCGTAAAAGAAAATATAATGGTCAGGTGGGTTTATTTCAAATCTAGGGACGATCGTTTATCATCGGGATTCCTAGCAGTGTGACCAGATTTAGTAGTTTTCTACTTTTTTGGTAGATTTCGAGGTACCGGTAACAGTATCTAGTAGGTAAAAATCATTTGGTATATTTTGGTAGAATTCACGCTTTTCAACTATTCTGGCACTTTTTTGCCTTCATATGGCAAGCCTGTCGAAAAAACGCGGGGTATTCCCCTTTTCATCGAATGGATTGTAACTATCTCTTTCTAATATTAATTATTCGAGAGGGAAAGCTGTTAGGGAATCCCACATATATTGAAAAAAAATTGATTAGGTAGGTTTGTCTTTAATTTTCATTCTTTTCGTAACCATTCGAGCCGTGAGCATAGAGTGTGATAGATTAATGGGAATTCCTGTTTTGATTTTTTTTATAATGAAACGTAAATATACACAAGGATATCGTGGTGAATGGGAGCAAGTACCCTAATTCAAAAGTTGGTTATGTAAATCTAAAGTAAAGCATGCAACTGTGAAGTACTAAGTAGAGTGGCGTCTTTGAAGGAACACAATGGCTACATCAAAACATATAAAAAAATATGAAAGGATGTGACGGTATGCAAATTACTTATGTTAATATGTGTATGTAATTTCTAGTTAATTTAATGATTACTCTTGTTAAGACTTTTTTATAATACTTTTTTATAATACGTACCCAACATAAAGAAGAAGGACCATAACTCGATCACAATTTAAAAAAAAACTATATTTCTGTACATTTTAATTTTAAGGAATAAACATTTCTCTAATTTATGGTGTTTTCTTTGTTCATTTTATTGTTTTATCGTTATAATCAAGAGTACAATAATTATGCTTCTTCGTTGTAACACAACAGCGAAAAAATGTACCTAATAGATTTTTAGTATTTTCTAGTTCTCTTTTGGTAGAATTTAGTAGTTTTTAACCTCCACAAGCAGTAGATTCGTAAAATGAAATCTGGTCACACTGATTCCTAGTGATAGATAATTATTTATTATTGGAATGGGCGGTGCCGTGTGTTGAAAAACATGTTTATAACGATGTATGTGATTTGTTTCGTGTAAAATTAGTATGTGAGCGCATGCCTTTAGCCTTTACGATACTATTTCAGAAATATAATATTTATCATGTTTTTTTTATTTTTATAACGAAATTTCGAAGCTCCATAGCTCGCAAGTTACATTGCTCTAGAACTCAAGATATTTCGAAGGAAAATTGGTTCAATTTTCAAGACATCCAACATGCTGTTCGACGGTATATACATACTTTTTGAAGCAGTCCTAATATGCGATGATTAATTTCGCAATAACTAATAACTCTTCAAGGGTGATTAATAAATCATCTCTGGCGTAGCTATATTTGCAAAATTTTCCCATTTTGGAATTTATAGGTCAGCTTAACTAGTTTTTTGAAGAGTTTTATTAAATGTACATTTGTTACTTAAATTTAATTTTTCCGCAACCGGTTTCGATACAACCGTATCATTCACGAGCAGAATTAAAACTAACTTAAAAATTAAATGCAAGTACCAAAGATTAATTAGGAGGGATGATTTTGGGGGGAGGGGGAAAGCGGTGGGAGGAGTCAATATTATACGGAAACATGGTTAGTAAAGGAGATTTGCAAGGCGCTATTATTTTATTCACTAAATTAATTTAAGATTTAATTTTTTTGTTTATTTCGAGCGTTTCTAAAGCGCAAAGATTAATTTATATTGCAATGTTTAAATTTTGTTTTTTCTTTATTGAAGCTATGGCCTGACTCTATTAAATGATTCGCAAATTCGGAGTAATTATTATTTCGTAAACAAAGTTCATGTTCCCTGATTCTAGTTTTGAAATTTCTAGTTGTAATACCTACATACTGTGCGTCACAATCGTTACATTCTAAAGTGTATATCCCGTTTTTTTTTTCAAATTTATTAGAAACATTAATAAATATCCTTATTATTTATCAAATTTTTTTATTTTAGAATTAGTATAGAAAGCTGGAGAAATATGATCTGGTAATAAACGGGATATTTTTAAGGATAAATCGCCTGTAAAAAGGAGTTTTTTTATATATTGGGTAGTTACCAGGTTTGCTCATATTATTACCACTGTAAATGTACTTTTTTGTTAAAAAATTTGCTTGTTTCTTATTTAAGTAACAAATGTACATTTAATACAACTCTTCAAAAAACAAAATGTCTAGAAATTGTTACATAGTTAATGCCCAAGAAATACAAAAAACAGCTTAACTATATTCAGCCCGCAATGTCAATTATATAATGAGCTATGGAGCTGGGAAATATCCATTTAAAGGTTCGCTAGAGGTGATCCACCCGTTTCCCGCCCTGGTAGAAGTAAGAGACGGTTGCTCCTTCAGGCTCTCACAACGACACTTTTTAGTCGTACTCTCTCGATCCATCACCTTGCCCCGCAGTGGAATAGATGCACTTACACGCTCGTCACTCCTGAACACAATGACCACCAGATCAATAACAACCACCCCTCAAACTTTTTTCCTTCCCAGAACTTCCTCCCCTTCCGTTCCCTAAGAGTCCCTCCGCACTGCATCCCCAAAGATGAATTTTTAAAGACGGATTTTTTTTCCTCAAAAGTTATGCTGAATCTCGGGCAAGACCAGATAGTGACTAATATTTTTCATTTTCGTTCAGTCTCATAACACACATAACATATAAATTTACAGGCGGGTGGAGCCGAGTAACTTCCAGTCTCCCGAGCGAAGGTAGTCTCCAAGAACATTCTCCTCAGCGTGGACCAGTTATCCGGAGCACCGTGTAATCAAAATTTATTGAAATTCTCGAAGGTTTACATCGCGTACATAGGTGGCAACAGGCAATACACCTCACAGCTCACGGCACCTATGATACGTCGGCGAAGTTGATTTAAATTACTATAATGACAAGCAATCATACGGCATTTGTCAAGCACATGTGTCGTGAAAGTAAGCAAGAGAAATTGCCTAGTCTCAATACTACATAATTCATACAAACGATTGAATTAATTAGATTATACTTACTGCTTTGTATGGAAAAAATCATCGCATGTTGTTTTTATATTATATACACGAGAAATCTTTTAAATTTGTAATAACGTATTGGAGGAAGATGTAATTTACGTGACTGGTAGGAATGCAGTTCCAGGCTACAGCCTATAGTGTGAATATTTCCTTGATGATAACCAACCTCTGATGAGAAGTAATTAACTTGTTATTTCACATAATTTGAACAATTCATCAAATTTCTTAATTTCAAGTCATGTAAAGGTCCTATTAAAGTTCTGTTTTTATTTCAGTTTACTGGCAATAATAGAATCTTTACAGAACTAGACAATTAACTTTGAAATGTGATAAATTGTTCAAATTCTTACTTATTTCAAACTAGCTGGTACCCGGCATGCATTGCTATACCATTTAATAAAGAAATTGTTTCTCCCTGCGTGTCCTTTCCCATTCGCCCCGTTCCCCTTCGGCCCCCCCCCCCATTCCTCTCCCGCATCCTCTTCCCCTCTTGCGTTTCCACTCCACCTCCTCCACCTTCCCTCTTCCCACTCCACTCCCCCCCCTTCCCCTATCCCGCAAACCCCCCTCCCCCCTCCCTGGTTCTCCTCCCCAACTCCCGCGTTCCATTAATTAATTCCCGGTACATTTAGTTTTCAAACAGATCGCGTACCACCTATTGCAATTTTTTATACAAAATTTTATATTGCCAGAGCTCACCAGACAACAAAAAAAGAATTATTCAATTTGGTGCATTCGTTCGGAAGTTATGCGCGTACATACAATTCGGCGATCCATTTTTATACAAATTTCATAACGCCAGAGCTCACCAGTAGTTTTATACAAACATTGTCCTGACAATAACGAACACAAGAAAAAAAGAATTATCCTATTTGGTGCAGTCGTTCGGAAGTTATGCGCGTACATACATACATTTCGGCGATTCATTTTTATTTATATAGATAGATAGATAGATTCTGCCCCCTTTACTTTATAAACGCGATGTAAATATTACGCGGCGCGTAAGGTTGGAATAGTAGAAAACAAATCTTATTACTACGGTCTAGGTATAGTACAACTGCCCAAAAATTTTGCTCAAGCCGCCCTACCCGAATTTCTACTGATTTCTTACATTTCTCCATTGAACATTTGAAGTTTTTAAGCTATTAAAAAATATATGTTATTTTTGAAGATAATATCTATACATTCTCCACGCCGAAACGCAAATTATATTAAATTCCCTCGGTAGAAAAAAATCGCAAATTATCCTCCGAAAATTATTATAAACACGTTTGTTTCAGTAATTTTATAAGTTATACAAATATGAAAAATTTTATGTGTTTCTTTGAATATAGGTAACTCCTATGAGATTTTTGCTCTATTTTAAACGAGTCGTGTTTTATTAAAATTTTTCACAATTTTCGCTTCAATTTTATCGTTTTAAATATTAGCGCACTCTCTCCAACATTTGTAATTACATATCTCTCTATCTTCTTTTTGAGCGGGGATACGGTTAAGGCCGGCTTATACCAACACTGATACGGCGTGTAAGAATCTAATAAGCAAGACAGCTTATTTTCGTTATGTGTTTTTGGGGTGTTATGCCGTGTTAAGACGGCTAATGTACAAAAGCTAAACGCGGAGTAACACCATTTTATTGAGTTTTGATAATATACATATAAATATGTAATAAAACAAATTGGATAGGATTTCATAGACCAAAAAGAAAGTAAATTATTTGGCATAACATCAGAAAATACCGCAGTCAAATCAAATATGCAAATGAATTACCGATTGCCAAAAAGCTTTTTGATAACGAGCGCCCGGGGCTGTTATTAAATCAAAATTTTCACTCCTTTAAACCTTGGCATTATTTATTTAATGTGTTGTAAGTTATAATCATTTTAATGAAGCTGAACGTGAAAGTTTTTCATCACGGGCCCGAAATGAATTATTGTTTCGGTGATTGAGATTGCCGAGACAACGTCCAAGATACCAAGTCTCCCGAAGTTTAATCAATTATGGACTTCCAATAAAGGCAAATGGCTGTAGAATGTAAATACATGTTGATTTATCTCAAGGTAAATTAATACTTTGCCGTCTGTAATTAAATAGTTAAGCTCGTTTGTCGACAGAGGCAGATCGTATTAGAGAAATTGTGGGTCAACCAAAAACATCGAAAATAACAAGACAGCAGAATTTAATTTATTTAATCACCCCAACTAAATTATTTATTGGAAAAATGATAAAAGTATTACATTAAATCTTACGTGTTGGGAATTGATTGATTTATCCAAGGCGGTACTGGCAGTATTCTGTTGAAAACGCTGAGTAGGTACCTAATCGATAGCATAAAAAATTCAATATTGGACCCTCAATGTGAAAAAAACAACCAACGTTTATACCGAGAAGGCAAGAAACCTATAATTATTTAAATTTCAATCATTTTTAAGGTAAACAAACATCGATTAATTATTATTTATTACCTCCGGTTAAATGAATGATGTCACAAATTCGGGACTCATATTACACGTATTTTATGGGCACGTCAAAATTATACAAAAATAATAAAATCTGACGTAGGCACATTGCACAGTGTAGAGTGTAGAATAGGTATTGCTGTTGCTCAGAGTGCTGCCTCACGAAGAATAGTGGTATATGGTATATAATATTTTTGAGAGGAAGTCGATCCTACGACAAATCTGTGGAGCAATACAATCGGCTTTCAACTTTGTGTGATTGTCTACGGCTTGCAATTGCTTTCTTTATGGGCTGATATGTCGGCGCTGCCGCCGATTTCAACTAGTTGAAAACACGAAATGCTGTAACCTTCCTCTTCCCCACCTCCTTCGCCTACTCACTACCTTCAGCCTCACAATATACCCCAATTGGGGATGCCATAGTCTCACTGGCTCCAGACGGGAGCAGTTGAGATTCTTGTGCGGTATTCACTGTAAAAAAAAAAAAATAATCCGTGCCTAAAAGTTGGGCGGTTAATGGAATAATATTAAAGTATTTCTTCCCCAAATATTCAATTGTTATGCATGTGTATACTGCCTCAATAGCTTTGCTTTTAATACGTTCTTAATTTGGATAAACTAAGCAATTCATGCGTATTCAGATTGAAACGAAACTTAGCAAATGTCAAATCCATGGTATGCAACTTTAAACGTACATCAAATGAAGAAATAATCATGTACACTTACAGTTTTTCGTGTTTTAAACTAGTTGAAATCGACAACAGCGCAAACAGCTGACACATCAACCACTAGAAAAATCACACAAATTTGACAGTCGATTACGAATGGAATCGATTTCGTATCCACAAAAGATATAGAATCGCTCTTCAGAAGCCATACCTACCAATATCAATGGTTTGAAGTATGAAGAGTCGTCGAAAATCACCACTGGGCAGACATGTAGCAAGAATAAAATATAAAAGTCGGTGATGCTGAACTATAGTTATAAAAGCCAAAAATTCCCACATGTTATAAAGAGTTGAGGCAAAGAATTGTATGACAACACTAGACCTGATGTGGTTTAACCACAAAAGAAAATTGTTATGTCACTTTACCTTAACCAAGAATAACCAACCAGTTATACAAGTGATAAGTGTCGTTCATGAACCAATTGTACACCGAGTAGTCGAGAGATGTTGGATGACAGTAATTATCACGTTGTAAGTAGTATTGAATAGTACCAATTCATATTCTCCTTATTAAGGCCACCGCTCAAGACAGGTATAGAAAGGGATAAACGGCAGAGATGAACACATTTATTCCGAGAAATTCTGGTCTTTGATTCCAAGTCGGCGAGTGTAACTGGTTGGCGCGCTTTTATGGTATTTTATATACATTATTCGACGTTATTGTGAAGTAATACGGTATGACGTATGAAATATGAGTTGAAACTCGGATGCGACTCAAATCGGAAAATATAAAGAAGAAAACGTGATGCAATTCAAACGAGATCTCTGTTGTGGGGAGTAATAACAGGTGCAGAGTCTGGGGGCTATTTTATTGCATTGGACGTAGAAGACGCATAAATCTTGCTTTGTATGTGATGATAGATCGATCAACGAAAACATATTATCATCCGTACGCGACTTTGATTGAGCATTTGAATTATTAAGAATAAATTATATACATAACAAACGTCATTTCACCGCACATGAAAAAATGAGATTCTACACAATTCTATCAACACATTAAGAGGACATTACCAGAGAAAACCAGAAATATGTCATTTTCAAATCAGATTTTAGACGTATTGACTCTTTTCCACAAAAAATTATAAATGGATTTCGAAAGATTGTTCTTTTATCTAGGTAGTTATTCCATAGGTCGTTGGCAGATTTGTTAAATTTTCAAAAAAGATTTTGTATTATATCACTCAAATAATATAATCATACAGTAAAATAAATCAATATATTATCTAGCAAACGCATGTTTTAGAATTTTAATTTTAGTTTCAATAAAATCATAAAAAAATATGTACGTACGTACATGTGTTTCTTGACGAAAATTGGTCCAATTGTAAATTTATTTGCGCACTTACAAACTAATATATTTCAGATTTTTTTAACATTCTTATTAAATTTAGACATTATTGAAAAATGATAAATACTTAAAATCAAAAAATAATTACAAAAAGTACATTATTTTAATAGTTTTATCATCACGCTTTTCAGCATTTTTGGATGAAGGTATAAATTAAAGCTAATTTGGATTGAAATAAATTCGATATTGGGTTATAATTTTAAAAAGCTGCTACGGAGAATAATTAATCTTTCTCATTGTAACCGCCCTGCACGATCGTAAGAACAACTTTCGACGAAATATGGATTTTCGTCCGCTGGCTGGTTAAACGCTCTTAACTCCACACTTCACACAATTCCTTTGTAAAATAATTTCCCTCAGAGGCTATATCAACTTTCGGGAAGCTGTGAGGAGGAGAGAAAGAAGTGAACACAGGTCTTAAAGAGACCCTTGTTGTACGAGAGGGTAAACACAGAGGCCCATACTCTTTGCTTCTCTCTCCTTCACATTTATAAGTTTTCGTTTAATCTAAGGAGAACGACTTTTTAAGGTTATTTTAACTTCAGTTTAAACTTTTTCCAGTTTTAGATTTGATAGATTTAGTTAAGAAAAATAATTATTACCCTAAAATGTTCTCATATCTTCTGTTATTGCATAAAATCCCAGAAGAAAATACTGAGACATTGTATGACTAACTTACTAACTAACTAACCATCACGCCGTTTCCCCGCAGGGGTAGGCAGAGAGGACGGACCGCCAAACAACACGATCTTGGCACACACTCCTTGCCTCTTTCACATTCATACATCGTCTCATACATGCTCTTCTATTATTCTGACTCTTCACAAGGCCCAACTCAAGTATCTGATTCACTTGGTCGTGCCATGTCTTCCTCGGGCGTCCCCGACTTCTTCTACCATTTACATTTGCGTCATATATTCTCCTTACACGGACATACTTTAACTACGTATAATTTAATATACCCACTTTATTGTACTGAATATGCCCAAATAAATAAATAAATGTACAATTCTCGACAAGTCTCGACTCAAATTATTTGATTTAATGTATAATATGTATATTTCTCTCGATCGTGCCGTTTCGTGTGATCGTGACATGGATTCCCATACCCGCCTCTGCCACAGGTCACCCCAAGTGATGAGGTTTGTCTAGGTCTTGGAGGCGGATGCTTTTGCCCATCTACTGTGTGGCGGGCCGCAAGAGGAAGACCTTTTGACCTCTCCAGCTGGACTCCCTCGACCCATCGGCTTGCACCGCAGTGGAAGAGTCACTCCTGAACATTTTGACCTCCAGATTCCTACACATCCATCAAACCCTTTTCTTTCCCAGAACTTCCTTTCCTTCCTTTCCCTAAAAAGACCCTCCACAGACCATCCCCAAAGATGACAAAACCCTGAGAGATTTTTTCCTCGGGGCCTCTTGTGTTTGTATATACATATAATTTTTTTTTTTAAATGTATTCCTGAGGCATCCCTGCATATTTTAGAAAGTGAACAATTTTTTTTTATCAGAATCACCATTAGACATACGCAAAGAGAAAACTGTTAGCATGCACACAAATCATTACAAATTGAGTTATTTGATAAGGGTCCCCCTGACATAGACATAAAACGAGTTATGATTTAACTATTCGGAAATTTCCGGTTTTATCTATTCCTCATGTAAATAAACAAAATTATGATCACGCCACTATCAGAAGAAATACCTCAATAACTACTACCTTATTTCTGTACCAACGCCAGTACTAAGTACCTACACGTCACCTCAGTTGGACAGGGTTCTAACTTCATTTTAGCTTGTTCTGAGAAATGAGGTGTCAAAATTTCTAAAGATGATTTCTAATTATCTATTATTATCGTTAGATCTTGTGTAAAGTATTTTAATTGAACATATTCAACCCTTCAAAAATTTGGCATTTTTTTCAGATGGTCAAAATATTTTCGCTTTACAATAAAATGCAAATATTTGGAATATTTCTGGGCACATTCAAAAACCAAAAACTGTTTTAGAAAGGTGATGAAAAACGCTTTTAAATTATAGAATTCTAAATAAACATTTTTTTTTCATTATAAAAATTTTGCATACAAACATAAAAAAGTTTTCAAAATGGCTCACCTTACGTTTTTTCTAACTAAAGTTATATTAATTATTAATTTCTAAAAAATAAAAACACATTAATATTTTATTAGACAAATGTACAACAAACACATATTGTAACCTCACTTTTTTGTCGCTCTATGTAAAAATAATTTTTTAAAAATTCCCAAAGTTTCAAATTTTTTTTCAATTTGCGATTCAAAACTTTGTGTACATAAAAGTGTATTTTTTTGTGGCTATTTTTTAGATTGGAATACAAAACGTGTTGTTTCTCCTTTCTAACACCGATTAGAAAATATTTCTAACTATGATAGTGAGTTACTGCGTTTTATATGAGACTTATGTGCGTTGGGACAAATATGGTCTCCTGTGATTAAACGGGTTAAAGAAAAAATTTCTTTACCATTTTATAACATACCAATTTTTAGAAGACATACATACACAATTTTAGAACATAATATCTAAACATGCAGATAGGACAATATGCCACCAGTTCATAATAATTCATTCATTAGGTTCGAACTACATTTCCTGAATGCAGTTCCAAGCTAGCGCCACGTCACACGTCATATTAAAATATTTTCCAAATATGTATCGTAACAAGATTGAACCTCAAAATCAAAAACAAAAATGTTAAATAGATTACGAAAATTCTTCTTTGCAAACTTTGAAACCTCAGAAAGTGGTAAGGCGAGGTTAGGTTAGGGTAAACCAACCAAAGTGACGAACTACAATGCACCTCGTAACAACGACCAACTGTCAGATTCAAACAAAATAGAAAGAATGTAATGATAGAACCTTGTAAAAAAGTTCGATTTTAGAATTTATTTACGGTAATACAACACATCTGGTCTGAAAATTATTTTGGTTATAGAAATGAGCAAAAGAAATGGTTTTGCATTCAAGGTCATTTTTTTAAAAAATGACAGTTAGAACATTGTCCAACTGAGATGCCATCGTATAGCGTGGATTTTATGGGTTGTACTACAATAGATAGATATATAGAACAAACGCTCTGGCCATGTTTTATGGCTTAGTGTTATCAATATCACAGACCAGTCAATATTATCTCGTCTACTGGTTGTTAAGTTATTTCAAGGGTTTTATGAATTCTGTAGTTTTATTGTAAGCTGTTGGTACTAGGTACCGAGGACAAGGCTGCTTATTATGGAAATTCGGTACACCACAGAGGACAGATAAAATTAATCCGCAAATTCAGCGATAACGCAGATATGATATAATCGATAATACCCGGCTGATGATAATGCTATCAGTACCTGGCTACTTCATATTGGATTGATCGTAAAATGATCGGTAGCTCTTTGCAATGATAATTGTAAATTGAAATTTATCTATTGATATCATAACGCGGCGAATCATTAACAAAAACAACAGAAGGCATATTAGACTATTTCTATTGCATCAATCATGTAAATGACTGGGGGGGCAAGCGTCGGCGGATCAACTGTCATGGAACCTTTTGACACATATGTAAAAAATATTTTAAAATACTTAGCAATTCCGTGTAGAATAAACGAGGCTTTAAGAAATGAGAAAAAATATTGTTGAAGCAGGAGTCGCTAGTACGAAAGAGGTTACAAAAAAAACAGACGATCCAAGTTTGATCCAAAATCCACAATAGTACAAAAAGAAAATATTACATTACAGCTGCTTTAAAATATTCCAGGCTAGCCTTGAAAGTCAGAATTTAAGCTCAAATTATCCGATTATTTTACAAACTAATATTATAACTTTCTGAAAAGATTTCTGAGATTTATCAAACTAATCTGTATTGAATATTGATGTGTATTTTTATGAAAGCTGTAATTGTTATTGTCGTTCCAGATTTTTCTTCGCTAACGGGAAACGAAGATTTGGGACTAAAGTTACCAAATTTGGCATCAGGGGGTAAATGTTGCCCTGCATAATAATTAAGAAGGTCCAACCACCTGCCATTTACGGAGAATACAGACATTGTAGTATTTACCACGCGTGAATGCATAACCAACGTGATACATCACAGGCTGGTCGCTGCATCAGCACCATATCAGTCGCATACCACCGAAAGATCACTTTGAACCTCTCTTTCTTTCTCTCAAAGGAGCGTTAAACAGAAAGAGAGATTATAGCGGACTTCAAACTGGTAAGACCATAAGTGGCGGTGTGTCCATGATGAACTACCAACAACTATCAGCCACAACGACCATACTGGATATGGGCGCTCAGAGCTGCGTTGTAACCTCTCTTTCCAATACATGCGTCGTTTATGAGAAAGAGGGAGAATTTACAACGGACCTATCAGGGGTGTGCCTATTTTCTGGATATTGTTGACGACACACGTCGTGATCCCCACACAATAAAGTCGTTTGGACAAATACCACGTAGTAGAACTGAGGCTCCGAAGGAAATAAATGGCTTTGGATCAATAGTTGCCTAGAATTCTTATTGCGGTGTAACCTCCAACAAGGTAGAGAAGCAAGCTCACATCAGAATGTTTTATAGATTAAAAATGTTAAGTGTAAGAAAAAAAACTGTGGCAATAACAATGATAACAGGAACCTGTTGACACATTTTTGTAGTGCATTAATATTAACGAGGAAAATTAACGAGAAAATAGATTAGAAAGAAGATTTTACGAAATTAACGAAAATTATTGTTTCTGCAGACGTGGAATAAACTGTAAGATGGCTATAAAAATAACGGACGCAGATACGATACGATTGTACCACCCTAGCCAGGAGTACTCCTGTCCCGGTGAGACCGGTACACCAGGGGGCACTGATTTGTTAGGACTAGGAACACGTGCTCTGAGGATGGGAAGGAGGTTGCAGTTCAATCGACCGGTATACATGGCAACCTAATAAGCCAATATTGGAATTTAGGTTGGGCAGGAATAAAGGAATGGATTGAGCATTACGATATATTTTTAAATCCTTTCTTTATGGGTTCTTTCTTCTTGCCTATTCTCGGCTCTTCTTGGATCTTCTTGTCTATTTCTGGCTTATCTTGAATCTTTTCGTCTCTTCTTGACTCTTCTTGTCTCTTATTGATCCCAATTATTGTCCCTTCTTGTCTCTTCTTGGATCTTCTTGTCTCTTCCGGCTGTTCTTGGCTCTTCTTGACCTTCGTGGCTTTTCTTGCTCTTTGCTTCTTCTTGTCCCTTCTGGGATTTTTCTATCTCTCCTTGGCCCTTTCTACTTCTTCTAGTCTCTTCTTGCCTCTTCTTGATTCTTCTCAACTCTTCTTTGCCCTCCTTGGATCTTCTTGCTATTTCTCGTCTCTTACCTAATGTCTCTTCTTGGCTCTTCATGTTTCTTCAGATCTTCTCGTCTCTTCTCTGCTTTTCTCATCTCTTCTTGCCCCTTCTTGGATCTTCTTATCTCTTCACGGCTATTCTTGGCTCTTCATAGCGTTTCTTGTCTCTTCTTGGCTCTTCTTTTCTTTTCTTGGATCCTCTTGCCTCTTCTTGCATCTTGTTGCATCTTCTTGCCTTTTCTTGCATCTATTAACTTCTCGCCCCTCCTTGGCTCGTTTTGTCTCTTCTTGAGTCTTCCAACTGCTTACCAACCCTCCTTGTTCATTCTTGTTTTATCGTCTCTTCTTGGCTCTTCTTACTTCTTCTTGGATCTTCACGCCCCTTCTTGGCTCGGCTTCTATCTTCTTGCCTCTTCGTGAATCTTCTCGTCTCTTCTTGAATCTTTTTGTCTCTTCTCAACTTTTCTTGGCTCTTCTTGCTTCTTCTCGTCTCTTATTGACTCTTCTTGGCTCTTCTTGTCTCTTCTTGCTTCTTCTAGTCCCGTCTTGGCTCGTCTTGAATCTTCTGACCGACTCTTCTTGTCTATTCTTGTTTCTTCCAATCTCTTCTTGTCTTTTCTTGGCCAGTCTTGTATCGTCTTGTGTCTTCTCGTATCTTGTATCTCCTTGACTCGATTTGACTCTTCTTGCATTTTATTAATCCTTCTTGGATCACAATGTCTGGCTTTTCTTGCCACATCTTGCGGAATTTGATGGACCAGTGCGTAAGTGCAGGAACAAAGGAGATGATTGAACGTTGGTTTCTCGTTTCCCACTTCTTTATGCTCCCCACTTCTGCTTCCAACTACTCCCTTCTTTAATTTTGCGCCTCTACTAGTCTCTTCTTGCTTATTATTTTATTGTCGTGGCTCTTATTGGTTCTTTCTTGACTTATTAATTATTTTCTTTCCACTTCTTGCATTAACTTGCTTCCACTAGCCAGTTTTTCTGCTTCTTGATTCTTCTGGCTTCATATGGCTTCTTCTAGCTTCTTCTTGGCTCTCCTAGTCTCAGCTTGCATCTTCTTGCAAACTTCTTGGTCTCCTGCCATCTACTTGCTTCTTGCAACTTCTTGGCTCTTCTGGGATCTCGTAGTCTCTGCTTTCATCTTCTTGCTTTTTTATTATTATTATTATTTTTTTTTTTTTTTATAAATTCTTCTGGCTTTATCTTGCTTCCTCATTTTCCTTCTTGCTTCTCTTGACTTTTCTTGGCTCTCTTAGTCTCTGCTGACATTTTCTTGCTTCATATCGACTTTTTTTCTTATCGGGTCCTTTCTCGCTTCTTCTTGCATCTTACAGATTTTTCTTAGTTCTTCATACTTTCCCCTGCCCATTCGTGGCTCGTGCTTCGTGGCTCTTCTTGGTTTTTTTCTGTCTCTACTCATTTCTTCTAGCCTCTTCTTTCTTTCTTGGATATTCGAATCAGATCCTCAAATAGGTTTTGAAAAGACAGAATTGCTTGAATTGACAAGCTCTCGGGTCGCACTTAATGCTGTCGGTCGGGATCTATTTCAGTGCAAGAACAATATCTAAATAAAATAAAATAAAAACCTAAGAATGAAAATAGAAATTAAATAACTTGTCTGTTAATTCCGTGTACAATACAAGGGACACCCTCTGAAATGTGATGACAAAAGACCCACTTGAAATTATCAAAATAATCTCTGCAGGAATAAGAGACCTCATACGGGGACGAAACGTGTCAACAAGCTTTTGATGAACATAAACAGTTAACATAAATCTTTTAAAATCAGGCTGACTGGAAAAAAACAACAATTAAGAAAAAAATTTCAAGAACGACTCTCTAAGTGGTTTGTTTATGTTGGTATCCGAGTTCAATGCTCTGAAATATTATGTTATATAAACAATCTACGCCATCAACTAATATTTATAAACAAAAGTAAGGTGGATCTTATCTTCAGTATTGATGTTAGGCCTCTGTGTCAAATCCTTTGTGTTCACTCGAATTCACTTGCAAACTTTGTCATTTTTACCACTGTTGCAACTATGCAAAACCAAATTTCGTAATTAAATTATGAAGCTATAACTAAACAACGTATTTTGACACATTTTCAAAGAGATTGCACCGAAGGGTTCCGTTCCTTACTACGGACTATCTCTGAAAATATGGTTTATTTGACATTGTTATAAAGAAGGAGAATATAATTTTTCTGCTCAGACTTCTGCCGAGGTATTACGAAACAAACACCTAATACCACAATGTATCAAACCTTCGTGGGGAAAAACGAATAACTGAAAAAAAAAATTAATCACCTTTCTTAGAAATCAAGATTGTTGTGGGTGGTGTTTTTTAAGTTAAATCCTCATCACCACAACACCAGGATGAAACTCGATCTAAGAAATAAAGAAACTGATCGATTCGGCCGACCCAAGGACTGACGTCCAATGATGGAGTGGAAACACACTATTATGGCGAACTACGAGACACCGATAAATCATTCGCCACAAAACACGTCACGCGACAGATAGAATCGTATTATGGATTGGTCGCTAAACTACATTATTCAAATTAAAAAAGGTGGGACTGAAGAAAAAAACATACTTCTGTAGAGGAATATAGAATCTAACAAACACCATAAACGAGAAATTCCAGTGATAAATATATACAAAACAAATTTAAAAAATCGACTTTGTATAAACCACTTATATGATGCGCAAATCCGACCGGTTTCGGAACAAACGTTCCTTCGTCAGGGAAAGCTTATACTAATTTGACAGTTTCGAACAATGTTTTATTATAATAGGGGTGGAGCCGTTACTAGTAGATAATGTAGATTAGGTGGGTAGGTATTTGTGTAGAGTGGGTGGGTAGGGGAACAAATCCATGATTGGGCTATATGACAATATTTTTTGTTTGTTGAATAGATTCATTATTTTTAAGGGATTTTTTTAATTTCCAATTTTGGTCTCCGGTGACTTTTTAGAGATTTTTTTTTCATCATTTTTTCATCACCCCGCCTCTAACCGTCCAAAACCTTCCGATTTTTTATGTTTCCATTTGAAAAAAAAACATTTAAAATGTCACCGAAGACCAAAATTTCATTTATATTTTTACTCAAAATAATGCCAGGAATCACTGATTAAAGTAAGTCAAGTACGTCTCTCAAAATCCTAGAGAAGCTTTAAAAATACATACGTAAGCTGCCTTGTTAAGTAAAAAGACAGTGTCTTCCTTGAGAGTCTCGAGGAAGACGCTGCGTTTTTAGTTACCGAGGCATCATAAGGTTTATTGCATCAAGTTATTCGTATTTTTTTTTTAAATCCAGAATATAGGTACCTTAGAATTCGTACAGGACACATTTCCCAGAGACATTGGCAACTACTTAACTAACTAACTAACTAACCATCACGCCGTTTCCCCGCAGGGGTAGGCAGAGAGGACGGACCGCCAAACAACTCGGTCTTGGCACACACTCTTTGCCTCACTCACATTCATACATCGTCTCATACATTCTCTTCTATTATTCTGGCTTTTGACATGACCCGATTCAAGTATCTGATTCACTTGATCGTGCCATGTCTTCCTCGGGCGTCCCCGACTTCTTCTACCATTCACATTCGCGTCGTATATTCTTCTTACACTACTTCCTTCGTTCATTCGCTCTACATGCCCAAACCATCTGAGGGTCCCTTTCTTAATCTTACTCATTATGCTTACATCAGCCTTACATTCTTTGCGGATATCCACATTTCTCATCTGATCAAAATGGGGCGTTTTTATGAGCTTTTAATTGCAACCATAAAACTATACTTAATAACGCTTTAGAAAATATGAAAATACTGTCAATTATGTTAGAAGAATTTCAGGTGAATATCGTAAGGTCATTTATGCCGGTATTTGTAATGTAATAGGAACAATTCGAAACAAGATTGAATTATTGATTTAGTATTCTATCGGATCGACCGCTAAAGGTTATTATTCAAATTAAAAACGTGGGGCTGACGAAAAAACATACATCTGTCGAGAATGTATGTACCATCCGACAAATGCCAAATTGTTCTGTTCGTATCGGGTATCAAAAATATTCATGTTGATCTCGGGTCATGTTGCCGGCATTTCTATTTGACCAGGACTCATTCGCTCGTGTTCATGAGCATGTCCAAAAGAATTACCAAATGTAAGCGCAACACCAAATTGAATTATTGGTATAGCTCCGTGGTACGTGTTACAATAGACAAACATAGCCGCCATGAATGGTACCAATGTCGGACGGAACACGTCACGATCCTCCGAACTGATTGGCAGCGAACATGATGAAATTCGAGCAGAAGATAGCAACGCTTTTAGAAAAAATCACGTACAATAAAAATGCGATAAATGGTGCGACATTGATTGAAAGATCGATGCATTCCGACGGGGACTGTAAGTCACAAGAGACGCCTACAATGACATTTATAAAAAAAGTACTATGTTTAAAACAGAACTAATTTGACTCACTATCACCGTTTCAATTTTGTTCCTGTGCGCTCACCTCTTCCCATTTCACCATGCAAAACTGTTGCCTTTTATATCGACGCATTTTCACTACACCTACATACCTAATAACGTTTACTTTAAAATTGGGAATTCTAATTTTTGTAATTTCTTCAAGTCTCAACTGCAGGAATTCAGTGGGATTCTGGAATCCCAATTTGGAAAGTGTTGTGAAAATCAAGGAAGTGAAGAAGGGGATTGGGGGAGGAAGGCTGTGAAGTACCTGGCTATTCGTATCTAGTCACCAATTTCAGCTAAAGCCAGCAACATTTCAGCAAAAGCAAGCAATGTTTTGATTCTGAAAGGTAAGAAAGTTTTTCGTCAGGGTGATGTGATACAGTCCCAGAGAGAGGTCGTACGTGACATCATCTTATAACAATAATAATAATTGGATAACTTGTAGAGCGCTGTTTTTTCGGGAGTCTTTTGTTTTCATACAAGACGTTTGATAAGAAACGTGTGATAAGACGACCACTGACATATGACCTGTAACTATACATTTATATCTACCAACCAAGACCAAGTGGTATAAAAATAAAATATTAAATTATGTAATATTGTTCTTGGATGATTCTTACAATGCTTCGTCTCTGCAAAGTCAAATGTAATAAAGTGGAGACATGTTTTAATCTATCAATTTTATTATCGATATATCCCAAAACCCTTTGAGAATCACGGCTTTAAATCAATCAAAATCGAAAATCAAAAACATGTTCGCTACGTTACATATTACCAAACACCAAAAACGTATTTACATATTGAAACAAAAACAAGCGCATACTAAAAATGATCGTACACAAACAAGCGGTACAGCTTTCTACGGTGAGTGATTTATAGGGCGGTGTACCAACACAAGCATAATAATATTATAAGTTGTTCAATGAGGTTAGATATTGTGCTGGAGAGAAAAAGCCTAAAACGTATCGTAATAAATGACCATGATGGATCACACCGCAGCTGTGAGATCGGCCCATGGTTGCACCGAACGTTTGGAATCACGCTGTGAACATTCAGATCTTGGATTATAACCGGAATTAATGTATTTTTATCCTCGACTAAACACAAACAATTATTTTTATGTTCTTAAAAATAAAGCTTATTTTATTTTACGACACATAAAATATGTCCCGGTATTATGTTTCAAAGCCGTTAAATATTGCATTTTTTAAATAAAAATCAAATGGGATTATGTAGTTAAATAAATAAGTGATTATGACGGTACAAAGATCTCACATTACACACATTTATCAGAAGAAAAACAACCGGCAAAAAATTGATTTACGATCAAGAATAAGAAGTGATCTTTTTTCTGTTTTAAATCTTAGCGTGTTAGTTTTTACTCCTGCTTCAGTAAGTCCTTATAAAAGAGTGTTAATGACATTTCCACGCTAAGCCTAAGTAAGCCGCTACCTTCCTGTCCGCTTGTATGGGGCCCTTTCATGGCTTAATCCAATTTTCCCAGGAATTCTGGGCCGGTATTGTGACGTGGCTTAGAGTGACAGACTTGTTGTTTTAGGGCAGTTGAGCGGGGGGACTGGTGGACCAGCGACTGTCACTTTGTGTCCGGATTATTCCGACCAATACTATTTCGACCAAGAGTATTGCTCA
The DNA here is from genome assembly GCA_917880885.1 of Limnephilus marmoratus. Lineage (NCBI taxonomy): Eukaryota > Metazoa > Arthropoda > Insecta > Trichoptera > Limnephilidae > Limnephilus > Limnephilus marmoratus. The sequence goes on along the minus strand of OU862910.1, from coordinate 49,124,117 downwards.
CATTGAAGAAGAGAACCCAGATTATTCCGCACATTTTCATATATTTCAAATTTTAAATGGTTAAAATAAATTGATGAATAAACAAAGCGCGAGGATTAAATGACACTAACGAAGAAAATAGATTAAAAATATTAAGACATATTTAATCAAAATGTTGCTGAGGGCGCCTAATATTTTAGGCTTTGGCAGACAATCAATTTGGGAGGCGGGTATGGGTACCACCACCCCGGGAAACATTTATTAGATAACCAACAGGTTATTACAGGTTAACAACACAATCTGCCACAGGTCACCCCAAGTGGTTCCCTAAATTTGGTGACTTGACAGGGTTACCCGGGTTCATGGGGTGAGGTTTGTCCGGAGATCTTTTGACCTCTCCAGCAGGACTCTCTCGGAACATTGCCTTGCACCGCAGTGGTAATTCATAAGTCCGTCCCTCTTAGATACACTGACTTCAGATTCCTACCCACCCCTCATACCTTTTTCCTTCCCAGAACTTGTTTCCTTCCTTGTCCTAAAAAGACCCTCCACACAGAATCCTCAATGTTGACAAAGGCCCTGAAGGGGATTATTTTCCTCAGAGCCTCCTGTGTAGAGCTATTGTAAATAAAAATCTATTTACAATATCTTGAAACAAGTCGTTGCGGAATAATCCGTGTTCGCAGTTTTCATTGTGCGGAATAATCCTTTTTCGAACTTTTCAGTGTGCGGTATACCACTGTTTTACATGTATTTCCAGATTGGTAGATACCAGATATAGATGAAAGACCACCATTCGGAATCGAAACGTTGAAGTTGCTTCAAAAGATTAGTCCTGATCTGAATAGCTAGGTACTTCCCAGCCCTTGAGGTGATTTTCTCACGAAAATGGCGCTATAGAAGTTATCCAATTATTATTATTATTCCCCATCTTCCTCTTTGAATCTCCTTTTCGCCCCACTACCTTCAAATTGCGGTATTACACACCTCCAAACGGTTGGACGTCTGGAACTCTCGTTGGGACATGGCGGTATTCAAATAAAACAAAAATTATAAAAATCTGCATCAGAAGTTTTCAATATCCTCAACTATCAGGCCCGGTCGGGAAAGTCTGGTTGAGGGAAATCTTTTGACCTCTCCAGCAGGACTCTCTTGGAAGATTGCCTTGCATCGCAGTGGAAAGGATGGATTCATTCGTCTGTCACTCCTGGACTCACTGACCCTCATATTCCTACCCACCCCTTTTACCTTTTTCTTCCCAGAATTTATTCTCCTTCCTTCCCCTAAAAAGACCCTTCATACAGCATCCCCAAAGATGACACAGGCCCTGAGAGGAATTATTTTCCTCAGGGCCTCCTGTGTGGGGCTAATGTAAAAAAAATCTTCCCAAAAATGACTCCCCCTCTTTTCCTACAAAGACCCTCCATACAGCATCCCCAAAGATGACATAGGCCCTGAGGGAATTTGTTTTCTTCTCATAGCTTCCTGAGGGGAGAAAAATTGAGTTAACAAAAAAGACAAGACCGAATATTTTCGTATTGTTTCAGAGATTTTCAAAAAATAGATAACTCGGGCGAAAATTTGCATACTTGTTAATGATATGAAACGTTGAATAGTTTTTATTCTTCTTACCGATACAGCAAAAAGATAGCTGGATTGAAAAATGATGGTAGGTATAATGAATAAAACCAACTTGACACTTACCTGAAACAAAAAAGAAAAACAACATTAAAAACATGTACTTTGCGAATAATTGTACTGTGGAGCTAATGTTAAAAAAATGAGTGTACTGAATAATCGGTGTTCGGAGTTATTAATGTTCGCAATAATCTATGTCCGGATTGATCTGAGTGGTCGGAATAATCACAGAACCCTGTCACTTATACTTATAAAGAAGGTAAGTACCCACTGCTGTCACTCAAATTATTCCCAACACCTAGACAACAGACCAACAACCATAGCCACTCCAACCCGACCAAATCCTTCTACCTGCCATCATAAATCTTGATGGTTCGAGGGTATAGGTAGAGGTACAGGACGACAAAAGAATTGTGAAGAGACATTCAGTGTTTTATGACTTACTCAGCGGTTATTTAATGCCGGCCCCTATACGTGATACTAATTTACATTACGCATTCAGCCGGCGTCCTGTCTAATCCTCTGGGATAGTTTTTAGTATCGGTTTCCACAAAACAGATGAGGAAAAAACACATCGTGATTCAGAAGGCATTCGCGTAGGTAGGCACGCACGCCGATAAAAAAGGCTCGACCTACGGAATAGTTAAGTTAAAACTAATAGATCCGTTCGTTCAAGTCTAAAAACAACCTCATATTATGAATATATTACACTTATTATTAAAATATAATGATACCAACTGTGTTCGTTGAATTTTTACGGTATGATATCAATAGATCTTACCTACTTCTAATTTATCAAAAAGTTGCGATGTGAGCTTAGCTCCACTTTTTAAATACCAAGGCTTCAATCGTAATAGTTCGGGAATGCAAAATATATGGATGGTCGGTACCCTATAATTATAAATGTACCCTGACTTTGGGTAAATTTACAACAAAAATAAAACCGATGTTATTTGGTTCGTAATAAATTGATGCTTTATGAAAAAAGAGTTCATGTAAATTTTCTAACTCTAATTTTCCAGATGTTTTACGAACACGAGCTATAGAAGAGCGTAACCGTAAATACGATACGATATAACACGAATCATTATATGATAGAAGCGCGTAACCTTATATACGATACGATAACACGAGCTAATATGATAGAAGTGCGTAACCTTATTTTATTTTATTTTTATTTTATTTATTTTTGGGAAATTTGACAGCAAATCTGAGATTACACAAAAAAAAACAATAGTAAGATAGTTAATTATGCCAATTATGAACTTTCCACTTATGATAGTGAATGAATAATAAAGTATGACATTGTAACATTGTAAGGGTGTTTTCTTAAATAAAATTTTTTTTTTTACAAATATGAAAGCTATACTATACGATAACGCCAGCTAATATGATAGAAGTGCGCAACCTTATATACTATACAATAATACGAGCTAATATAACAGAAGAGCGTAACAAGGTATTACATACGATACGATAACACGAGCTAGTATGATAGAAGCGCGTAACCTTACAAACGATACAATAACACGAGCTAATATGATAGAAGCGCGTAACCTTACATACGATACAATAGAATGAGCTAGTATGATAGAAGCACGTAACCTTATATAAATATTAATTCTACTTTTGGCACTAATATTATAAAAAGGGATGGGGGTAACAAATGTAAAATATTGCAATGACCAGTGTTTTAAATATATTGTCCTCCGCCTGCAAAGTCGTATCTTCTCCAAGCATAAACGTTCTAATTAAAGTGTGTTTTTCGGGAGTGACCTGGCAGGTAAGTATGTTTTCAGTATATATTTGTAAATAATAAATTTAGATAGAGCCTAAGAATTCATAATAAATTGTACAGGGTCTTTGAGGTGATTTTTTTTAACAAAAATGGCACTCTTTACAAATTACCCATTATTATTATTAGTAAGTAAAAAGCAAAGACGTTTCTCCCTAAAAACGAATAAATCACCCCTCTAAAGTTCGACGGTATTAGCAGGAAGCTCGCTGTTTATTAGCACCCGCATGGAATTAATTAATTAATCTAATTCACGTAAAGTCCATTTGATAAAGCGATAATGATAATGCCTGGATGATAACAATCTAGCAACAATGCAGAAGAAGAAATGAGGCACGACAAAAGCTCCCGGTGAATTGTCACAATAGAATCGCAACAAACAAATGTGCCACGCACTTAGGTGAAACAGGAGCACAATGGGGGCTCCCTTATTGGTACAATTGTTCGACATAATTCGATTTCAGAGGACGGCTCGCTGAGCAAGACACAAAAGCCATCTATTTCTGATCATGAAAGCTGTGCAGTGTCCACACCAGGCGGAGCTGTTGCCATTTCGCGATAAGTGCATGTCCAGAGTGATGCAAAAACAGAAAGCCATAAAACAAAGATGTTATTTCTCCATTGCAGCGTCTCTTACTTTCACGAAAACGAAGCATTACCATAACTAACTTACGAAATCATGAAATTTTACCGCAGGCAGAAAAGGACACAATACTATACCTATAACTCTAACTTGACACTTGCTCCTTACTTCAACCGCATTCATTTATCGCCTCATATATACATTACTACTCTGTTACACCGACTATGTCTCAAGTATTTCATTTACGTGATAGTAATGAAATACTTGAGATAAATATAAAATATATATAATAAATATTCATCGCAACAGTAGACAGTCGCTTACCTTTAATCTCCCTCTTTGCAAGACCAACTCTAAACAGAACTCATTTATCTACAGATCCACACACTCATTTAACTTAAATTATTACCACATTGACATTTTTAACTCAACTTTACGTGACATAAAACGAAAACTCACCAAGCAACATGACACAAACTAGAAAGTTCAATCCCTATATATTCCCGTCATTTACCACTTAATCCTATCCCTATGTTCCTCCTCCCCCCCTCCCTTTTTTATGTTTTGTAACTAAACAATAAAACTAAGAAAATACCCTTACACTGTCACACTTTATTATTAATTATTATCAGTGGAAAGTTCATAATTGGCATAATTATCATATTATTATTGTATTATTTTGTAATCTCTGATTTGCTGTCAACTTTCCCTAAAATAAATAAAATAAAATAAAATAAAAATAGTGCCATGTCTTCGTGGCATCCCCAACTCCTTACTGTTTAATTATATATTTAATATGTAAAACACTTATTATTTTATTAAAGACTGTTTATTGACAATATTGACATTGATTGACATTAGTTCCCGATAGACCATAGATGACAATAATAATAAGAAGTAGTTCATCACTAGTGATGTGCAACATACAACAATAGTGATGTGACATCCCCTTTCTTTATTTATACAATACAATAAAATTATAATTAAATTAACATTAGACATTATACCTATCCGGTGGTTTGACAACTCTTCCATATCTGGTAATGTAAGGGTTGTTAATGTTATTTTCTCCCACCTGTCTCTCATCTCCAGCTTTTGCCTCTTCAAGTGCCGGATTAGATTGCATGGACAGATGATCATTATTAACGTTTGCATTATATCTCAGTTTTAAGTGAATTCTATTTCGTCTGTACGTGTTACCATAATAATCTTGAATAATATAGGACCTATTACATTTTAATTTTTCTTTGACCATAGCTGGTAACCAAGTACTTTTGGGATTTTTCTTAAAGTATACATTATCTCCTGTTTGTAATATAGACATGGGTTTTGCATTCACATTATAATATTTGGAATTTTTTTCATTATTTTTTTCAACACACTTTCTATAATCGGAAAATCTTACAACCTTCGGTTTTAATTTAATTTCAGCTAAGGGAATATTCATTCTCAAAGTTCTGGACATTAATAATTGAGCAGGTGACGGTAAATTAGCTTTGGGTGTGTTTCTATAATGTAATAAAGCTATGTAAGGATCTGTATTTGTTTCTTTAGATTTTTTGAGAATGTTTTTTATAATTTTAACAGAACTCTCTGCCTGACCATTAGACTGTGAATGATATGGACTAGTAACTACATGTTCTATGTCCCAGTCGTATAAAAATGATTTAAATTCAATCGATTGAAAAGGAGGACCTCCATCAGACACTAAAGACATTGGTATTCCGTGACGTGCAAAAACAGACTTTAAGTGAATTATTATATTTTTTACAGTGGAATTATTATTGAGAAAAGCAGTTTCTATATACTTTGAATAATAATCTGTTACAATAAGGTATGTTTGATTATCAAAATACATTAAATCGATACCTACTTGTTGCCATGGAAACTTATTCATTTCATAAGTTATCAGTGGTTCCTTCTGATTCGAAACTTTAAATTTATTGCATATTTGACATTGCTCAATTAAATTTTTTATATCTACAGAAATACTAGGCCAAAATAAACAATCTCTTGCTAATCTTAGACATTTGTTTATTCCTTGATGTCCTTCATGAATTTTATTCAACATTTCTTTTCTCATAGACTGAGGTACTAATAATTTATTACCCTTAAATATTAACTCATTAATAACATGAATCTCGTCTTGAATATTAAAATAACATTTTAAAGTGCAATGGACTTTATCTTTACTATTTGGCCAACCTTCGTAATAATATTTTTTTAATATTTGCATAGTTTCATCCAAAGCAGTAGCATTACTCAATTTTTTACGATATTCTTCACTAATAGCTAAGTTCATATAAATTGAATTTACATGACAATGTAGATCAGACTCGGGTATATAATGATCTTTCAAAGCAGCTCTAGATAAAGTATCCGATATATACATTTCTTTACCAGGGACATGTACCACATTTAAATCGTAAGATTGAAGAGCTAACATCATACGTTGCAATCTAGCTGGTACATCATGTAAAGGTTTTTTTAAATAAATAGACAAGAGGTTTATGATCAGTCTGTACTGTCACTTTGTTACCATAAACATACTGATGAAACTTATTACAACCAAATAGGCCACTTGCATCACATTTTTTTAAATTTTTTTCCGGTTTAGGCAAATATTCTAAGACATTCTGTATATTTTTTTTTTTTTTAATCGTGTTTTTGAAACCCTGGGGATTTTTTGAAAATTTCAATACGAAAAATCAGACCATTTTTTTTAAACCGGAAAGACGGGACATAATTTTATAGGTGTGAAAAAACGATAATTACATAGCCAAAAATCATTTAAAAAAAAAAGAACGTTTTCCACACGAATGGCACAGGAGAATAACGAGGCATACCAAAAATATTACATCTCATAAATATTTTTTCCTTGATCCATCTTATTGATCATAAATCATTATAATGTACAGCGTCTATATTACTAAATTCAATGTAATATACTTGAACTTGTAAATTGTAATAATAATAAGAATATTATAAAATTTTATTTTGTTAAAATCAGCACCATAATCATTATACCTCTAAAACATGTACCGACATCCTCTTCACGTTCTGAAGAGAACCCCGTAGCCATTAATTGTACGGGGTTCTCTTCAGAACATCTGTCAAAAAATCAAACCAAATGATAAGTTCGCAGAGAACAAACAATAAATCTAGTGAACGAATTCAAAAATTCGCCTGAAATCAAAGTGATGCCATATAAAAAAATAAATCAGTGTGGAATTTTATAAAATTAATAGGAACATTTTCGGCGACGGGACATTTTCATGTAGTGACGTCACGAGCCCAAATAATGGATTTATTTATTTAAAAATAAAAAAAAACTGTACATTTCTATAACTTTTTACTAACATTTTCGTAATCTTAGTAAAAAACTCTATCCACACGATTTTTTCCAAGTCGTTATGAAGTCCATGCAAGTGGCCTATTGTATGGCAAATAATTCTTTTTCAATTTGAGCATAATTTTCCTGCGACTGTGTCATTGTTTTTGAACTATATGCAATTGGACGGTTATTTTGCATAATGACTGCACCTACAGCTGATTTCGAAGCATCGACTGACAATGTTAATGGTATTTTTGGATCATAATGAATTAAAACTGTTGCATTTGAAATAGCTTTTTTCAAAATTTTAAAAGATTTTTCACAATTCTGGTCCCATGACCATACTACATTATTTTTTAATAAATTTCTCAAAATTTGTGATTTATCAGACAAGTTTTCAATAAATGGACCTAAATAATTTACCATTCCCAAAAATCTTTGTAAATCTTTGACATTTTTTGGAGACGGTAATTCTAATATAGCTTTGACTTTCTCTTTGTCGACTTTTACACCTTCCTTGCTAAAAATATAACCTAGGAAGCATACTTCCTTGACAAAAAATTTACATTTTGACTTATTTAACTTTAAATTGACTTCTCTAGCCCTTTCCAAGACTTTTCTTAATCTAATGTTATGAATTTCTTCAGTTTCTCCATAAATCAGAAAATCATCGACAAAAATTAAAATACCTTCCAGATCTCCAAACAAATCTACCATAATTCTATAAAAAATTTCTGTTGCTGCATTTATTCCAAATGGTAACCTTAAATACCTGTACCTTCCAAATGGAGTTTGAAAAGTGCATAAATCACTACTTTCTTCGTCTAATTTTAGTGACCAGAATCCAGAATAAGCATCTAAATGTGAAAAATATGCAGCACCTATAAGTTTTGACCTAATTTCATCAATATTTTTTAAAGGAAAATATTCTCTCATTATGCAGTTATTTAATTTTCTAGGATCAAGACAAATTCTCAATTTACCTGACTCTTTGACAGTTATGACGACAGAATTTACCCAAGAAGTAGGTTTAGTAACCTTTTCAATGACCTTCATCTTGTCCATGCGATCTAATTCTTCACGAAGACTGTTTTGTAAGGCAAATGGGACTTTTCTCGGAGGATCGACGCACGGTACAGCATCATGGCGAAGCTTGAGATGAACGACAGGTGGTAGACATCCGAGACCCTGAAATATGTCATTATATTCAGTTAATATGGTGTTACGATTACATTGGACATAAAATACTCTTTTTACAATCCCAAGTTTTTCAATAGTGGGAAGTCCTAAGACAGATTGACAATCTAAACTCGTTACAAAAAATATTATGTTACTTATGTTTCCATGTATTTCACACATAAGATCACAATGACCAATAATGGGTATTTTATTTCCACCAAATCCTGACACTTTGGTAGAAACTTTTTGTAAAATAGTATTGCATAAATTTAACTTTTTAAAGTCTGATATTGAAATTACATTAATGTCTGCTCCTGTATCCAAAATAAAGTCTAATATTATGTTATTAATAATTATATCTAAATGCCATGCTTGACTTGAAAACTTACTGTTGTTAATATTTCTTATTGTTGCAATAAAATGTCCCTCAGAGCAATTAGCACTGTCATCATTGGGTATTGAATCTTCTGACTTTAAATTTCTGATTTTCTTGTAACAATTATTTTTAAAACAGAATTTTGCAAAATGGCCAAAAGAATTGCATGACCTGCATTTGATGTTTATAGCTGGGCATTTGAAGCGGTGATGTTGTCCACATCTTCCACATGGATTGTTGTGACCACTTGACCTTGACGATGATGGTGACGGTGACCCTTGACGATTGGTAAACCCATGCTGACTTGACGTTGAATTACGATGTGATGATGACGGTGATCCATGACGATTGGAAAATCCATACTGACTTGACGTTGAGTGAAAATGACGATGTGATGATGGTGACGGTGATCTTGACTGTCTTGATGTACTTTTGTGATTTATTTGAAGAATGTTTTCTGTGTGTATTTGTTGATTTATTTTTTCAGCGTTGTTTTGTGACATTAATATGGTTTTTGCGATTTCTATCGTTTTTTGCAATGACAATGCAGAATCTTGTAGTAGGCGTTGACGAATGTGGTTCAAATTTGAACTCATGTTTGCAATAAATATATCTCTTACCAGAGATTCTCTTAGTTCTCCAAATTCATATAACAAACTTTTGTTTTCTAGGTCCAATAGAAAATTGTTAATGTCTTCAGAATTATTTTGTTTTCGTGTAAAAAATGAATTTCTTAACATTGTTAAGTTTTTATGAGGTGCAAAATAATTGTCAAACTTTTCCTTGACTTGTTTTAGCGTGATAGATTCCATATTCATGTTAAATGACTTGAAAATTTCCATACCTTTGGAGCCAATGGAATGAAGTATAATTGCAATTTTTCTTTTTTCTGGGGCTTCTTCCAAACCTGATGCCACCAAGTATATTTCATAACTTTGCCACCAATTTTTCCATATTCCATCGTTATTTACGCTATTTGATGATACGTGTAGATTTGACAACGCATTAAAATCATGTTGTACGTACTTTGGCGAATCCTTCGACATCTTGTTTTTTCACCACTATTTTTTAATATATTATATTATTACTATTAGTATCCCACTTCTGACACCATGTTTAATTATATATTTAATATGTAAAACACTTATTATTTTATTAAAGACTGTTTATTGACAATATTGACATTGATTGACATTAGTTCCCGATAGACCATAGATGACAATAATAATAAGAAGTAGTTCATCACTAGTGATGTGCAACATACAACAATAGTGATGTGACACTTACATGACTCGTTCTTAAGTTCAACAGCTCGGCTGTGAAACGATTTGCCGACCTCTCTATTTTATCCCTCATACAACATGAGTATCTTCAAGACCCAAATTCATTACTTCCTTTCCACAAATAGACCCTCCACACAGCATCCCCAAGGATGAAATGTTGCCTCGAGGAAAATAATTTCCCTGGGGCCTCCTGTGTAGAGTTAATGTAAAAATATATATGTGTATATAAAATCATGTATCTTAAGCAAAAACAAAAAAATATTAACCAATGTATACTTATATATGTAAAATAGGATGTACTTACATAAAACAATCTACATAAAACTGCTCCGCAATCGAAAATATCCACTTTCGACAACATGTTATTGTAATTGGCAGTTGACAAGCCAATTCAATTGGCTTAGCAGGACTTGTTTGTTGATTTAAAAAAAATATAAAAAATAAAAATAAAAATAAATAAATAAAAAAAAATATAATGGTATATAGCAAGAATTTTATTTAGTTTCAGTTTGTTTTGAAGAGGACGAAAGAGCGTGTGGAGCGAGCAGGTACATAAGGGAACGTACCCATACTACGTGACCAACTTTTTGCAATTTTTAACCCCCCCGGTGACCAAAAACCTAAGCCCGCCGCCGCTCATTTGTACCAAGCCCCCCAACGTGTCACGTAGTATGGGTACGTTCCCTAAAATTGAATCATATTTAGCAACCCTTTGCATTTTATCGTTAACTAATTTATACAAGATCGTTTCTCTCCATCCACCATTCCGAGCTTTCTTCCCTTAAAACCTTAGTCATTAGTTGCATTGCGATTACAGCAGCAATTTAAAATTAAACTAAATACTGTTTCATCCATCACAAATAAACTATTAATTTTTACTACCTGAGGCTATCAACGTTATCTTAGAAATACCCAAATAGCATTTGTTCCAATGGATTGGTGACTGATTGTCACTCCATCACCGAGAACAATAAGGCGTGATTGCCCAAACGATAGTCCCTAAACGCAACAATATAAGTAATCCGGTGTCCAATCAAACCAACAAATTACATGCGGGGGATTATTCGGCACTGCAATCACGGACATCTGTCGCCACTGCCTTGCTAGTAAAGTTGCTTCCACATTCTACAATCACGGAGCTTTTAGCCGGGGGCCTACTAACTACTACTCGATAATAAGATCGGACCCAAAGAGCCGAACCACGGACGAATTTTCTCCATGAGCTCAACTGTTGGGCGAGACGCGCCGCCGCGCCGCCCATTCGGGTACAGGGAAAAACGTTAAGAAATTAAATTAATTATTGTTTATTCGTGATATATTGAATCAATGAGATGAATATTATGCCAATGAATATAAAGCTTGCTAAAATGGATAAGATTAACAGCCATCTATACTATAGAACAATTTCTTGAAAACGTTATGAAACATCTTTGGTAGGTTGATGTTACAAGAAAATTGCAAAAAATTGCTAACCTAACATCACCACCTAAATTTTGGATCAATTTTCACATTATTATTTCTAAATTAAACTAAGTACTAAATATTAGGTCCTTACATATGAAATTGGCGTTTTGCCGTACTGGCAACTTTGATCTCAAATATCTTCTCTTTGGTTAGGAATTCCAAATTCAAATTTATACAGCTATTTACTCATGTATTTGTGTTTCGAAAATTATAATTCATTTGTTTTTTCCTTAATTGTTTTTTTTATTTGCGTCACTTAGTTGAGAAAATGGAAAACTTGAAATATCGCGTTATTTACGAGTACGAGTTCCACCGTGGCACCAGTGCTGCAGAAACGGCTCGAAGGATTAATGATGTGTATGGCGACGGTGCCGCAAAAGAAAACACAGTTTTTGGTTCCAACGTTTTCGTTCTGGAAATTTCGACCTGCAGAACAAGCCCCGTGGATGGCCGGAGACCAAAGTTAATAATGAAGAATTGAAGGCTATTGTGGAAGCGGATCCATCGTAAACCATGTCCGAGTTAGCTGCAGGCTGCGGTGTTAGTGATAAAACTGTTTTAATCCACTTGAAGCAAATTGGGAAAGTGAAAAAGCTTGAAAAGTACCTCACGAATTGAGTGCAGCAAATCAACAAACGCGCGTTAGAACGCTAGACCACACACTGCACAAAGACGGCTACCAAATTAGAGGAGCTTCAATTGGAATGTCTAAGACATCCACCGTACTCTCCGGACCTTGCCCCAACAGATTACCATTTTTTTAGAAATTTGGATAACTTCTTGCAAGGGAAAAAATTCAACTCCGATGGGGGAGTCCAAAAATTTTATTGATTCCCGTCCAAAAGGTTTTTTTAGTAAAGGGGTCGATAAACTACCTATGAGATGGCAAAAGTGCATAGATAGCAATGGTACCAAAGATATTGGAATATAAGTAGATGTGCTATCTGCTGTTTTTACTATGTGGGTCTGCGCTTCCGGGTGTCGCCGATATTGTTTACCAATTAACAAATAAACTAAAAGAACAAATAATTAACGAATAAACCAAACGAACGTTAAACTAAATGAACGAATTCTTTCCTTATTCAAAATATATTGTTAACCAATATTAATGCACATTTTCAAAAAATCAACGAAATTAACAAATTCTTTTTGTATGAAAACTACGCTAATTAGCGCGTAGTCCGGCGACAGTTGCGCGGACACCATAGCATATCTCTTCTGTATTAGAATATCTTTGAATGGTACATACTTTGATAAAATAAAAATATTATATTTTAAAAAATCGACTTTATGTTCCTCCCATACAAAACGCCAATTTCATATGTAAGTACCTAATATCTTAATATGTTCGGGCTACCTCGGAAACGTCGTGTTTTGAGGTGTTAAACATAAGGGTCCTTAGTGATAATCTTTTCTAAAATTTTAGACAAATGATTTATAACACAAAAAAGGTTTTTTCAGCTGTGTGAAATTTATGTTATTAGTAAGCCATTAAGTATATTTTTTATTAGCGTAGTGTAAATTTAGAGGATTGTTTAAAACAGTCGATAAGATATTGATTGTACCACCCAGCCAGGAGAACTCCTATCCCGGTGAGACCGGTACACCAGGGGGCACTGATTTGTTAAGAATTGGAACACGTGCGGATAGGGAGGAGGTTGGAGTTTAATCGACCGGTATTCATGGCAACCTAATAAGCCAATATTAGAATTTAGGATGGACAGGAGTAAAGAATGGATTGAGCGTTAATTTTTTCCCTTCTTTATGCCTTACTTATTCTTGCCTCTTCCCGGCTCTTCTTGTATCTTATCGTCTCTTCTCAACTATTCTTGTTAGAGGATTGTTTAAAACAGTCATAAAAACATAATGTTTGTAATTTATGTGATACCGTATGCAAAAAGCCAGTGAAACCGTGGCACCTTCATTTGCGAAATGTTACAGTACTGTGCGAATTAATGTGAACACAAGTGTAGAATTAGAAAAAATAATATATATTCTTTATTGAAGAAAAAAAATACAGAAACAATTACAATTATTTTTTTTAATACGAAGTGTGTCTTACCTTAACTTTTAATAATAATAATAATTGGATAATTTATAAAGCGCCGTTTTTGTGAAAAATCACCTCAAGGGCGCTGTACAATTTATTAGGAATGCTTAGGTTCTAACTGATTTTACTATTTACAAATGGATACAGAAACATACTTACCTGGCAGGTCACTTCCGATAAACACACTTTAATTATAAGTTTATGCTTGGAGAAGATACGGCTTTGCACGCGGAGGACATTACAGTTATACACACTGGACATTGCGTGATTTTACATTATTTGCTACCCTCATCGCTGTTAGTACCTATTACATTTGTGAATAGATTAGTGGCAAAAGTAGAGGTATTTATTTTAAAATACTGGAGAATTTAGGACTATTGGAGATTAGTGGCAAAAGTATAGTTGAAATTTATTTTTAAATACTGGAGAATTTCGGAATCTTTAGGGCTGGAGAATGTTCATGAAATGATCTTCACAAACGCTTACATTATTATTATTATTATTTTTTTTTTTTTTTTCTATGTTTTTCAAGGTTAGTTATTTACGGTGTCTATAACTTCTGTCTGTGTTTTATAACTTCTTGTACACGGTTTGGCATAGAATCAACTTTTTTTTTACAATTTTCTAATATTTGCGTGTCTCTAAATTACTGCCTCAATCAGCTTTGTTTTTGTTGTGCTTGTCTTGCTTTAACTATAGCCCACCGATTTTCAATTGGATTAGGATCCGGAAAGTTACCTGGCTATTCAACGTATGTAATTTTTTGTCTTTGAAATATTAACAATCTTTGTGCGTTTTTAAAGAGAAATATCCATCTTTAAAAATAAGAAACAAAAAGCTTTAGTTAGGTTTACCTCTGCAAAAAAACTGTAATTCTAAAAAATTACAAAATTTAACGCATCTGGTGTGTCTCGTAACTCACTGAATGATAGAACACAAACACAAAATGGCCGCTATTATAATATGCTACATACAACTGCAAGAACAAACGTAATTGTGCTAATTATCACGTGTTCACATTAATTCGTACAGTACTGTACTGCTGAACGAAGTATAAGAGAGGATATGAGAGAGAGAAAGGTTAGAAAGCACCTGGCTATACATATCAGGTCACTAAACCCAGCTTTTTTTATTTCAGTATACATTTAAAAAAAAAATCAGTGCGGCATGTCTGACTCGCGCCACTTTCTTCCTTAAACAAGGATCTTAATGTATTTATTATTTTTGAATGATGACAAATTAATATTGGGTTTGTGGTATATTTACCATAATAATAATCCCCTTTTACATCATGCTAATGTGCCCCCTTCCACCACTTGCAAATCCCAGCCGAGATGGGAGCGTCACAGATGAAATCACAAAATGAGATAATAGAGAATAGAGTCATGAGCGAGAGAGAACCGTTCGTGTAGAATGGCTGCCGTGGTACGAGGGTTCCCGCCTCTTCATCACCGGGACCCAGCCAGGGGAATAGCGCTATGCGGTTATATGCAATTGCATTAAACCGCCACGCATGAATAGGCGCCGGAGTGCAACCGTATTCCGTACCCCGCCAAGTTCCCATCAATCCATTTAGATGCAAATTAATATTAAGGAGCTTTCGACAGAAATAAGGCACTTCACTTGCGGATGACGAGTCTGATGTGGTTGGGTGTTATTTATGAAGCTTTGTTAAAACCCCAATCTAAATATTTATTAAAAGATATACTTTCGTAGATATTTGTGTGCCGCATTTCGTTAGATATACCTTTAGTCATAAGTACTCGCATTAATCAAACGTAATAATTTGGGTTTTCAGTATTGTGAATATTCCTGGGCAACCAAATGAAATTTTCAAAATTGGAACTGATGGTGGGGACAATTCAGTAGGTACCACAAATAAATTTATTTTAATTAATTAATAATTCTACGTGTATTTCTTTTGTTTAAACTTTTGACAGATGATTTTGCAAGTTTATTAGTTATAACTGCACGAAACTTGAACGGAGTTCATTCTAAAGGTAAATTTCTGACGTCTTTCTAATTTGTCAACAAAAAATATAATCTATTTACATAAAGAAGAGTGTCTGTCTGTGTTTGTGGCGGGTGGTCGCGTAGCGGATAGCGGCGTGGATTTAATTTTTCAATTCTAGTTTTATTTGAAAATTGATGAAATTTTGCACACTTGACCTACAAACCAAGAGAAAGCTCGTTGCCTTCATCTGATTTAAAAAAAACTGTGTGCAAAGCCCTGATAATGCCGGAGACTTCACCTAGTTATATTATAAAGAAAATTGATAATATTCGTTTTTGAAAGGCAATGATTTTGGGCAAAGTACTTATATAAATACTTTCACCTTTACAAATCCTACAATTATAATATCTATTGTTGCCATTTATATTTATTTATTTTATTAATTTAATTTGAATGCATAGTTGATACAGGTTGTACAAAAATGTGGTACTGTAAAGCTGCCACATGGCTGTTGGTTCTGTGATATGCGGAAAATAGAAATCAACAAAAGAAATAAAAAGACTATTATTTTTCAGAAAAAAAACACTATGTAAGTACCTAAGTAGTTACTAAAAGCCCATTAAAATCCATTTAAGATAAAATTGAAGACGGAGACAGGAGAATAAAAACTATTCTAAGTGAATACGACGCCTGCACGGTGAGACGCTCGTTCCAATCAAGTGTTTCATTTTGGCCCGTAATTGCACAACAGAAAAAACGAGATAAAAAACGGTCCACTCAGCCTCCCAAGCCGACAGAGTAAAGAGTAAACACCACAAACAACCCGGACCAACAATCACAGCAGCTGTCATTGTGTTTGATTGGTGTAATTACATAAATAGACTTCCATCAGAGGGTGCCGGGCCGTCATCAGCTAAACAGAGGAACGTGTCACATTTAATGCGTGCGCTGAGTGCTGCCATTTGTTTAGCGAGCTGAAACAATGAACGGCAATTGGAGTAGATCGGCGACGATCAGGGTGATTGAAGGATTCATGATTTTAGTGGAAATTGCTGAGCTAAAATTTCAGCAACACTCATTTTGCCACTCTCAAAGGATGGTAACACAGCACTATTGTAAATATATTATGCCAATTTACAGCACGGAGCTGGCAGAGGAAAGATGGAAGTAAACTGAATGCAGGATGAATTAGATTTGATGTGATAAACGGTGTATGACAGAATGAATGCGAGGCAGATCAAATAAATCAAAAAATTGAATCAAATCAAGTCAAGAATCGGGATAACAGAAGAATATGTATCCGTGTATATGAAGATATATGAAAATGATTGAAGATGTGTGGACTATCTTTGACTTAACACTACAGAGTGGTGTTACACCTTTACCTATTTTTTTGTATTTCTTGGACGTTATGTAACAATGACGACCTCCGTAGTCCAGTGGCTAAGACTCTTGACTCACATTCCGGAGGTCGCGGGTTCGAACCCGGCATGCGAAAATAAATTTTATTTGATTAATTTGTGTTATTTCACAATTGATTCATTTAAAATAATATATAGTATATTTGCGGCATGTTCCAGAGTGGAAGATACTATCAGTATCGCCCTGGTGTAAGACCACCATTCAGAATTGAAACGTTGCTTGAAAATGGCTTTAGCCGTGTTTAGTGACCAGATCTGAATAGCCAGGTATTTCCCAACCTTTATCTTCCCCACCTCCTTCCCCTCCCCACTACCTTCAGCCTCACAACATACCCCAATTGGGGATGCCATAGTCTCACTGGCTCCAGACGGGAGCAGTTGAGATTCTTGTGCGGTATTCACTGTAAAAAAAAAAAAAAAAAATGACATTTCGTTTTGAAGAGTTTTATTTCACATGTACATTTGTTACTTCATTTTGATTTATCTGCTACCGGTTTCGACACATATTCACTAGCAATCTTAAAGCACAGAAATATTTAGATTTTATTAGGTGAGGGTAATGGGAGTGGTGATATTTTTATTTTGGGGGGGAGGACGGTGGGAGGAGTCAACATAACAAGGAAATATTGTCAATAATAGTGACTTACAAGGTGCTAAGATTTTGTTAACTGACTGAATCTTTGATCTTTGCCCACCCTGTATGTAATATAAGAGTTACTAATTTTATCTGTTTTCAAGAAATCAAAACCAAAATTTCCTCTGAAAATATAAGTTTTGTATACATCAATGAAACATCACCTTCCTTTTGACAGGCAGGTAGAACCTAAATATTGAAAAAATGCGAATAAGAATATTCAAATAACCACAACGATTCTACATTTAAAAAAATAATCTTTCCTGCACCATTAAAACGACTACCATCTTGAACCGAACGTACTAACACATTAACAGATAGAAGAAATGCCAAACGATCATTTCTAAGTTAAAACATTGATTATATTATTAATTGATCTCCACTGAACGCATTAAAAGTTCTACAAATTCAGATTAATTACTATTATCAGAATCAGCACTTTTTCAAAACCAATCAAATGAGGCTCAATCTCTTCTGGAAAAGCAGTAACGTACTATTCTTCTAGCGGTACGACTTTACCAACATTTCCATTTAGTTTCCATGCAACAATAGAAGATAAGCCCCACAATGGAGAGCATCCCAAGAGCCACGTATTCATTTTAGCCCTGACAATAGACTAGAGAACTTTCTATCGAGTATTCGAAACCAGAGACTGGAAAGCCAGTGGATGCATTCGGATGGAAATGGAAATTTGTCGAATCATTCGGATACCAAACAAGTTGGGCTGTGCACAATCGACATGAATTCTGATTGCTTTTGGGATACAATATTACTTTATGGAAATTGGAAATACAGACTAAATTACACACACTGTAGGGGACTCAATTATTGTATTGCATTTGATGAGGCTAACGAGACCCCATGCAATGATAACAATATTCCGCATTGTATTAGCGCATTATAGATAAAACAATGTGAATAGATAATAATAATAATTAGATCATTTTTATAGCGTTGTTTCTTTGAAAAAAAAAAGATCTCAAGGGCGCTGTAAAAATATGAATTCTAGGCTGTATCTAATTATGTACCAACAGATACAGAAAATATACTTACCTGGCAGGTCACTTCAGTTAAACACTTTTATTAGAAAGTTTAAGCTCGGAGAAGATTCGATTTTGCACGCAGATATTGATTGATTTTACAGTTGTCATTGTTTTTAACCTCCTTTAATGATATAACATTTTTATTAGAAGATTAATGGTAAAAGTACATTTAATATTTATTTTAAATATATCATTGAGGAATCTTTATTTTTTATATTTATGTTTTTCTGTTCAATTTTAGGACTGCAGATTTTTGAAGTAAAACTTCTTTACGCACGCTCGACATGGGGGGGTAAGCTGGTGAATGCGTTACGAAAAAGGATATAATTATATTTTATGCGAACGGTAATCGACGCGAACGGTAATCGATGCGAACGGTGATCGGGTGAGGTGAACGGTCGGGCCTTTACGGACGCTTGACTTGGGGAGTGATATGGATAAGGATTGGGATAAGGATGGGGATGCGGATGGAGATGCGAATGGGGATGGGGGTGGGGATTTTTTTTTTTTTTACAGTGAATACCGCACAAGAATCTCAACTGCTCCCGTCTGGAGCTAGTGAGACTATGGCATCCCCAATTGTGGTATGTTGTGAGGCTGAAGGTAGTGGGGAGGGGAAGGAGGTGGGGAAGAGGAAGGTTGGGAAGTACCTGGCTATTCAGATCTGGTCACCAAACACGGCTAAAGCCATTTTCAAGCAACGTTTCAATTCTGAATGGTGGTCTTACACCAGGGCGATACTGATAGTATCTTCCACTCTGGAACACGCCACGCAAATATACTAAATATTATTTTAAATGAATTAATTGTGAAATAACACAAATTAATCAAATAAAATTTATTTGCGTATGCCGGGTTCGAACCCGCGACCTCCGGATTGTGAGTCAAGAGTCTTACCCACTGGACTACGGAGGTCGTGGGTATGGGTATGGGTATGTGGTGGAGATGGGGATGTGGATGGGGATGTGGATGTGGATGTGGATGTGGATGTGGATGGGGATGGGGATGTGGATGGGGATGTGGATGGGGATGGGGATGGGGATGGGGATGTGGATGGGGATGGGGATGGGGATGGGGATGGGGATGGGGATGGGGATGGGGATGGGGATGGGGATGGGGATGGGGATGGGGATGGGGATGGGGATGGGGATGGGGATGGGGATGGGGATGGGGATGGGGATGGGGATGGGGATGGGGATGGGGATGGGGATGGGGATGGGGATGGGGATGGGGATGGGGATGGGGATGGGGATGGGGATGGGGATGGGGATGGGGATGGGATGGGGATGGGGATGGGGATGGGGATGGGGATGGGGATGGGGATGGGGATGGGGATGGGGAGGGAATGGGGATAAGGATAAGAGGAAGATATAAGTTAGTGAAGTTTTACTTCAGTCGTGTGGTCTAAAGCACACTCGTTTTGTTTTATAAAGTGACGTTAAAAAGCTCTAAAATTCTATTTGGTCTAATTGCAAAATATTTATGAACTTACATTTTTTATACATAATTGTTGACATTGTCGTCGTTTGTGAAAGGTTTCTGAATTTTTGGGTTAGGTAGGCACCTACTAATCTAACCGGATAGTATAGCTATGCAATTTGGGTGTGCATTTCTACCAATAATTTAAAGATATAATTGTCTGAAACTACGAGTTTTATGTTTTATTCTGAATTCTATCGATTTCAATAGTCATATAAGCGTAAAAATAGCATTATCAGCTATTCACAAAATTCACTCACATTGTATTAAACAAATGGAGATGGATATTATACATTCACGCAGTGTGAAAGAATTCATTCATATTTCAATGATTCACATTATTGTGGGAAAATTTGTCAAGAATGAAAAAAATCAAAAAACATACGCTTAAGATCCAAATTTATACAATTTATTTATTATATTGGGAAAGATAATCTCTAAAAAAATGTTTCAATAAAATCGTACATGTTTTCGTTTCATTCTTAGTAAATAGGGGCTGTGTTCTCTAGCAACCCACAGACTAGGGTGGCTAAATAACTTAACTAATAAATAGTAGCATTACAATACTGCATTTCTAAGATCTTCTGTTAAAGTTAGAATAAAATCAAAAGTCAAGCCGTTGACTGTGTCCCAGTCCCAATTTGATCAAATAAAATGTTTTATGTGACATAAAAATTCGGTTCCCATCTGAAATGGGATTCCGGACCATATAGTGCAGTTGTTTCCCAAATACGTGACTCGCCATACAATACGGTCCATGTTCACGGGCGGAAACTATTTCCAGAATTGTTACAATTCGTATGAAAATGTAGGCGCGTGCATTGGGGAAACAGAAGGAGACAGGGCTGTTATGCCAAGGATTGGACATGGCACCATCCCGCTCATCCGGCGATAGATTGATTGACGTAGATGTCAGGTCATTCGCACTCCACCGAGAAGCGAGGAAAATGGAAACAAAAGTAAAAAAGTTGCACGCATTTGAATCGAATCTCAATTTGTGAGGTGTATATGAAATACCCCTGTTGCAAAGTGCCAGATAGCTTAACTGGGATAGTCGATTCTGTCACAATGGGCATCGAATGTCCGGAGTAACAAGCAATGACTCAGCCGGTTTCGCTGGCGCCGCTTTTTATGGATACATTGTACCAACAAATTCCGGCCGCCTCGCCGTTATATGGATTTCCCATTACACAAACTCCGGGATGCATTTAACACACATTCCTCTACGAACAGAACACGACAGAATTATATACGAGGTGAAATAAATGAGAACGTAAATAAGTCAAAGGTTTGACACGATGTGCATTTAAAGTTGATAAAAAAAAACACGAATCGTAATAAATCGAAACGTTACTCAAAGAAAGCTCTTTCTATCTTTCGACAAGCTTTCTTATACTTGTTATGTATACAAAACTAATAGAGAAGAGCCTTTGGTAAATGTATGCTTTACATATAGGTAAATGAGATAAAATATTTGCCGGCAGATATCTGAAAGACCTACGTGTATTTGTATAAAATAATATCTCTCCTAAATAAACAACCACGAAAAGATTTTGACATAAAATAAAATAAATCCATCATTTACGAAAAAAAAACTGTTTGCAAAATGATACCCAGATCGGATTAAGCGGGGAAGATTGACACATCAGGCTGGGGGCGAAAAGCTCCAAAAGTCTTTTCCCAAAAATCGTCACTTTGGTTGGACAGGGTTCTAATCAAACTTTATCTTTTTTCTGAGATACGAGATGTGTCTAAGTTTACAAAGACAATTTCTCATAATCTATTTAAGTGCCGATTTCTGATTTAGAGGTTGAATCTTGTGAAAAGCGTTTTAATTTAACATATTATTAAGGACAATATTTAAATATGACGTGTACTTACCACACCTAAACGTGCAGACAGAACCATATACAATTATCTAGGAGTCTAGGTCATGATAATTCATTGCTTAAGATTCTAAATACATTTACCTAATGCCATTTCATGATAGGCCCCTTTCTAATTAAGTATTTTCCTTTGTGCTATAATATTATGTTAAAACTAAAAAAATTTACACAAGATTGAATCCCAAAATCTGAAATCTGTAAATAGATGGTAAACTTGCAAACTTTGACACCTCAGAACATGGTAAGGCGAAGTTAGAACCTTGTCCTACTAAATACTAAAGTGACGAGCTACTTAATGCCTCAAAAAACGATAAAATGTCAGATAAAAACAAAATAGTTTTAAAAACTTGATGTTAGAACTTCGTCATAAACATATCTACGGAAATACAACGCAGATGTCTCTGAAAATTATTTTGGTTATAGAAATAAGTAAAAGAAACGGCGTGGCATTCAAAGTTCATATTTAAAAATAAGTCAGTTAGAACTTTGTCCAAATAAGGTAATGAAATGACAACGTCTGTAGTAACAAATTGTAGGCTCTTACAGAAAACTACGCCCGGGAACTTTGATCTTTGGACAGGACATCAAAGATTGAAGAAGCCAAGAAAACCAATTATTATAGCAACTGTACTATGAATATTAATTTGACGGAATAGGCTTGAATTTCTGAAATACGGCAGTACGTGGGGTGACTTGCTGCGTCCGATATATATTATATTCCGGAGGTAGAATTTCGCTATCTGTCACGTTTGGGGTGATTTACGGGCGGCCCGTCGCGATAAGGATATTTCAATTTCGGGCAATAAATTAGGCGACCTTATCAATGGTAGATCCCGGAGATGAGCAGCCCGAGAGGTAAGGGGTCCGCGCTGGGCCCGCCGCACGACTATGGTAATTTATTGGACTTTATGTGCATACGTGATGGCGTATCTTATCCGTGTTCTTTTTTGTCGAATTGGATTTCTATGTTACGTCGGAAACACGCGTTTCTTGGTTAGGATGTTGGGTAATACCTGTACACGTGATGTTATACAATTCAATTATTAGCTACACACATAAGGCCCTTAACAAAAAATTTCCCTCTTCTATGTTATCTTGGGGATGCTATGCGGAGTCTTTTTTGGAAAAGGATAGGAATCTGGGGGTCAATTTGTCCAGGAGTGACGGGAAGTATGAATGCATCCCTTCCACTGCATTGTTAGGTGATGGGTCGAGAGAGTCCGGCTGAAGATTTTTTGTTTTTTTTTTTACAGTGAATAACCGCACAAGAATCTCAACTGCTTCCGTCTGGAGCCAGTGAGACTATGCCATCCCCAATTGGGGTATGTTGTGAGGCTGAAGGTAGTGGGGAGGGGAAGGAGGGGGAAGAGGAAGGTTGGGAAGTACCTGGCTATTCAGATCTGGTCACCAAACACGGCTAAAGCCATTTTCAAGCAACGTTTCAATTCTGAATGGTGGTCTTACACCAGGGCGATACTGATAGTATCTTCCACTCTGGAACATGCCGCAAATATTGGTACTATATATTATTTTAAATGAATTAATTGTGAAATAACACAAATTAATCAAATAAAATTTATTTGCGCATGCCGGGTTCGAACCCGCGACCTCCGGACTGTGAATCAAGAGTCTTACCCACTGGACTACGGAGGTCGTCGAAGATGTCAAAAGGCCTCCCTCAACCAGTCTCTCCCGATCCGGTCCGCCACGCAGTAGGTGGGCAAAAGCATCCGCCGCCAAGACTTAAACAAACTTCACCCGATGAACATAAATAATACTTGGGAGTGGGGTGATGATCTATGCCAAGGGGGGTTGATTATTCAATAAATGGTTTCCGGGGCGGCGGTACCCACACGCGCTTCCAAAATTTTAAAATGAAAATGAATAATTTCAATTCATTAACAAGACCGGCCATTCAAAATAAAAAGTGGTGTTTTCGAAAGTGTGATCTTTCATTTAATATATAATGTCACACCACAAAGTATTTGCTTCCTTTGATGAAATTTCCTTTGTTTTAATCTAATCGCAACAAGCACATTCAGTTGTATGTAGGTCGAAATCTCATATATATTCATCTAATTCAGTGCGAAAATCGAAAACAAATTCACTGGTTTATTTGTTTTGTGAACCATTTGCGTATGATTTATTGTAATTGTACCAAATCAAATAGAACTCAAAACTTAACCGACACGATTAACTCACAAAATGTCTTTTTTTGTTTTTATTTGTAATTATTTGACAAATACGACAAATAATGTTAAAAAAAATCGGAATGAACTGTATCAAAATATTTAGCACAGAAAAAACGGGTGCCCTGTCAAATCCAATTCGAATCAAGTTCTCACGGGGTAATGAGTCCATTCAGTGGCGATTATAATCGCAGTTTTAAATTCCGCGCATTCCGGTGCCATCCGCGACGAAGACACATGGCTGCCAGCGAATATCGGCCATTCCACAAGGCCGAAATAATATCCCGAGTGTAAGTGGCAAACGGAATGCGAGTCCCGCAGTCGGCAGGCGCGACCACTGTCACCGTCGCTAGACGGGCAGGAATCTCAATAGATGGACTAGCGGCCATTAAGCGGAGGATTCTAAAGAACTCCCCAAAACAAACGACACTTAAATACGAGAAGAATGAGTAATAACAACAGAGCATGTGAAGCGGCAGAATTTTCTCCAACATAATTAACTTGCTCATTAGTTGATGTAAATGCTCTCACCAGAGTAAACTCTCA